>JANVCC010000271.1:8717009-8806769 GCA_025345505.1 Todiramphus chloris collaris | reverse complement strand
TGGAGACAGGAGAGCTGCTCCTGCTCAAACCCTGAAGCTGGAGACAGCGGAGCCTCCCAGCACAACCAAAACCCCACCAGAGTCCTTACCGAAGAGTAACCCAGCACACGACGGGGCCAGATCCTGTACGTTCACTGAAATGCCACTAGTGAGAAACAGAGAGGGGGAAATGGCAGTTTGAATGGCACATGGCTGCTTTTCCTTCCTCTTAGTTTAGTTTGTCAAACAAAAGGAAGAGATCCTGGACGACAAATGGCACCGGCAGGAGAAAGGAGGAAAGCAGCTGAGTGTGAAGCAGCACAGGAGAGGAAAGGAATTCAACTCAAAAGTGTTCAGAGGGGCCAAAACGCAATTCCTTTCCTGCCTTATCTCCCCAGTCCAAGCCCTTCCCCATACCAGAGTTTTGCTGGATCGGTTCCAACTGAGCGGGCACTGAACCCCCCCAGCCTCCCGGGGACCAGCACGTGATGCTCACACAAGCATCAGTTCTTGCTCCAACAGTCACGACGGAGGCAGCCTCCTTGGAGAGCCCGAAATGCCAAGCATGGGATAAGAGCTCAGGGACGCAGCTCCTGTCGGCATCACTCCTTACCTGTGGTTGAAGGTCTGAAGTCCCACGGAGGCGGAGGCGAACACGATCGCTTTGCAGTAACTGGAGGTCTGGCCGAGGCACAAAGCAAAAATGCTTGAGACGCCAGAGCCAATGACCTGGAAGAAAGGGAAAATTAAATCCCACAGCACGAAGAAAGCAGCTCCTTTCACGGACAAACTGTTCCCTTCTGCAATGGAAAGAGCTCGTGTGCACCAGGTGCTCCTCAAGCCTTTCTGCACGCTCCGTTCCTCAGCCAGGGTTTTCCTCTGGATTTCATTTCCCCTATGCACTGAACACCAACCAACCTGCAAAGCTAGAAACCCTCTCCACTTCCCACCACCAAGCCCCAGCCCAGCTCCACAGTAGGTCTAATCTGCCATGGGAGCAGAGGTCAGCACGTAGCTCGGGTGCCTCTGCTGTGGCTTCAGCTCTCTTACCTGCATGAACTTCCGAATGGTGATGGTTTTGTAGCCTGGAAGAGAAAGCGAGAGTGGAGTTAAGCACAGCTCACCAGGTCTTCTTGTTCTCCAGCCCAGGGTAAGTCTGGATTTCAGATGGTCAGGTTTCATCTCTAGGTGGATATTACTGCAGAGATCAAAGGGAGCCCCAAACACGTGGATGGGATTTGGACCCTGGAGTATTTATTCTGTTTTCCCATCAGAAACTAACATCCATTTGCTAGGCCCTCTTCTCTCTAGGAACAAGCCCACCTCCTCCCACCCAGGGCCTCTTTCCACATCACATTAAATAAGAGCTGAGAAGTCAAAAAGAGCTCTTACCCTGGCTGATTAAATGATCAGACAGGAATCCACTGAACAAGCTTGTGGGAATTGCGACCAGCCAGGGGACTACATTAAACACCCAGCCCTGAAAGAGAGCACAAATCAAGAGGGGTTTGCTGTCAGAGCCGAGTTCGTTTGCATGTATTTTATTTGATAGCCTGTGATATCTGTGGAAAGGAAAAAAAAAAACCCATGAACCGAGCAGGACTCCTTGCAGGATCTCTACCCCTGTGCACAGCAAGGTCTCAGCTACACCCTGCACCGCTCCGCAGCCTGCGAGGTGGCAGAAGCATCACGGGGCCGTAGCAGTTGTAGGTTTGCTGTCTTTCCTTCTGCCCCGGTGACCCCACATCCAGGGGAGAGGCAGAAAGCTCTCTGTCTGCTCAGGGGAAGAGGAATTAAACGTGGCAAAGTTTACTGTTGTCAGCAAGGTGCTGTGGCAGAGAGCCACGAAGCCCTGGAAAGCAAGCTGTAGATTTTCCTCTGCTCTGTGGGTTAGCAGCAAAGCTGCCGGCAAAATTTCCAGCATCAGCTTCAGCCTCATTAGCAGCGTTACTGAGAATCTGAGGGAGCAGAGCTGGATTTTCTAATGCCAGGATTAGGTAACATTATGGGCAGCAACATACTCTGGCCCATTTTCAATTAAGTGAGCTTGCTACAGTTGTAATCACAGATGATTACTGATCATCTGGATTACAGCTGCTCAAAGGCGTTTCGGTGCCCAGATCCCACGAGGAGCTGAAATCAGTGTGGGTTGGGCTGGGCTTCATCTCAGCTGGTTGAAACCTTCTCATCCATCCATCCATCCATCATCCCCCACATCACCCCATTCACTCCAGGTAGCGCTCCCTTCCTCGCCTGGCCTCAGGACACGTGGGAGGGCTGAAGGATCTTCGGTTTGAATAAACCTGTTACAGCTGCTCCTGGAAATCCTACCAGGGTCCACCTGCACTTCTTCAGAGCCTTTGAAACTTTGGGGTTTGGTCACTTTTATTACCCTCTAGGGCTTGTGTGGTGGTATCTCTGGTGTCTGTCAACACCAGCTGGGGTTGCTCAGCAAGTCAAGCCCAACACACCAAGCCATCCTTGTCGCACCCCTACAGCCCAGCACCCCGAGCAGCGTGACCCACACCCCTCCATCACCTCCAGCCCAGGGGTTCAGGCAGCTGCACAGGGAGCAGCGAAGGCAGCTCCCCTGCAGAAAGGGACTCTGACCAGCAGGTGCCACGGGTTTCCCACAGTAAGGATTATCATCCATCCTTTAAAATCAAGCATCCTCGTTTTCTTAAAACGTACGGAGCGATTATCAGACACATACAGAGCATCTACAGAGCATCTTACGTAAGAGCACCACGATCTCCTGCTTGACAGATGGTAAATTACTGCTGCACAAGCACATTACTCGAGGTGCACAGATCTTGTCACAACAATATGTTTGCTGGTTTAATGCAGGGTTTTAATAAAAATATCAAGTATGCCACAAAGCGCCTTACAGGCGGGATGTGAAAAGGCATCTGTAAGCGGCTCTGGAAATTACACAGAACCTAACAGAGCTGTTATGGAAAAGACTGTCCGAGTTTCTGAGAGCGAGATCAAAAGGCCAGCTCTCAGCCCAGATGAGTACTGCCTGGGCTTCTGAAAAATGGGAACATCATTTGTGTTGAGGAGAGGGAAGCTTTTGTAATAAAGTGCACGTTATTCGTGGTAAATATCGTTTTCGCAGGCAGGTCTGAGCTACACGGTGTCAGTGCAGTTAAAAACCCGTGAAAAGCCAGGAGCTGCAGCAGAATAACGTCGTGAGCTCTGTGGCATTTGGAACCCATCCTTTCCTCAGAAGAAAAGCAGCCTAAGAACCAAACACAACCCTCTCTTCCCTGCCTGGAAGGTGCCTCTGCTCTGCCTCACTTCAGCATCCCTAAGCAAACAACTGGAAGCCAGCCCCTGCCTACCTGGAGGCAGGATGTTTGGGTCTCCAAATGCATGTGCAGGGAGGTAACAGCTCCTAACCCTGCAGGAAAACCTCCCACCTCCTCCTGCTTCCCAGCCTGCTCCCCCCTTGCCCCCCTGCCATCATCTTCCTCCCTAACCAGCCCGTTTTGGCAGCACGACCTCCTTTGCACAGAGCCTGGCAGTGCCTGTGTCTCGGTGCCAGCTTACCTTTGACTCGGGGAAAGTTTCCTTAAAGAAAGTTGGCAGCCAGGAGAGGAGAGTGAAAAACGTGCTGGCCGTAGAAAGCTGAGCGATGATGACAGCCCTGAAAACACACAGCAGAGAGGAAATAATCGGGAGTGACAGGTCACCCTGGGTGGGCAATGAGCACTCGAGCAACCCAATATTTCAGCTCCTGGTTTATAAATAAATCCCTCCCGGCGCTACCGTTGCATCCTGAGATTATTTTAATATTTTTTTCTAATCGTTGGGGTTTATTTTTTTGCATAGATCACTGCTCCTCTTGGCTTGCCACTTGCAGCACCGCTCGCTCCTTCCTGGGTTCAGGCGAGGCCAACGGCAGCGGCAGCTCTGCGAGCACGTTTCCCACCAGCCCCGTGAGAGCTGCAAGAGCAGGCATCTTCTGAGAGGTGTTCTTTAGGGTTTTAGGTCGAGGGAGGTTCTCCTCCCACTCTACTCTGCACTGGTGAGACGACAACAGGAGTATTGTGTTCAGTTCTGGGCTCCCCAGTTCAAGAGGGACAGGGAAATACTGGAGAGAGTCCAAAGATGCTGAAGGGACTGGAGCATCTCTCTGATGGGGAAAGGCTGAGAGCCCTGGGGCTGTTCAGCCTGGGAAAGAGCAGCCTGAGAGGGGATCTTAGGAATGTTTACAACTATCTGCAGGGTGGGGGTCAAGTAGAAGGGGCCAGGCTCTTTCCAGTGGTGCCTGGGATAGGATGAGGGGTAATGGTAGCAAGGGGAAACACAGGAAATTCCACCTCACCATGAGGAAAAACTTCTTCACTGTGAGAGTGCCAGAGCCTGGCCCAGGCTGCCCAGAGAGGCTGTGGAGTCTCCTTCTCTGAAGACTTTCCAAACCCACCTGGCTCTGTTCCTGTGTGACCTGCCCTGGGTGCCCCTGCTCTGGCAGGGGGGTTGGACTCTGATCTCGAGAGATCCCTTCCAGACCCTACCATTCTATGACTGTGTTTCCTAGGGATGGCTTAGCAGCAGCTGCTCCATGGTTACTCAAGGCAGGGACGGGCTTGCTGCCCTGCAGCCCCATCGCCCTCCTCCCCAGCTTTAAATGGCACTTGGGAACATGCTTGGATGAGCTTCAGAACTAAACACAGCATCCCAAAGGGAAAAAAAATGGCTATTAAAAAGATGTTTTGGCAGCAATGAGAACACAGCCTGTGGCACCCAGTGCCCCTGAGCAGCATTTCTTAGGAGCCCATTACAAGCAGGATTTCTAACCAGAGGGGTGGAGAAAACCAGTCTGGAGGAGGAGCACACAACCCATCCAAGGAACAGCCTGGGAAGGGGAAAGATTTGCCAGTAACATTCAAGCCTGGTATTCTGAAACTGCCTTTTGTCACGTTTACCTTTCTAGTTCTTTGTTTATACAGAAGGGATTAGAAAACCTGCTAATATTCCCCAATAAATAAGTGAACAAAATACAAAGAGGCAGGAGAAACAAGCCCGGAGAGGAGAAAAAGCCCTTGGAAGGAGAGTGCTCCCCAGCCCTGCCAGCAGGCGAGGTCCCCACGGCTGCCCACCATATCGGAGCCTTCTTAAAGAGCTGCTTCCAGGGAACTTTGGTCTGCTTGGACATCGAGAGGCCTCTCATCAAATAGTCAATGGGGATGATGAGTTCTGCGGGGAAGAAAGCATACAAAGGAAAGCTCTGATCAGTAATTTTCTGTGCAGCCGCAGGAAGCCCTGGGAGACCTCTACACAACTACCTTGAATATCCTTCTAACCCTTGGGTTTTGGCTATACTGCCACTGAATGCTCATGAGAACACCTTGTTAGGTTGAGCAAAATTTTGCCACTGCACCCACAGACTTCCCCATCCATCCACCTTCACCCATTCCTTACATCTCTTGTTATAATTAAACAAAAATCCCTCGGGCAGGGACTGGGCTTGGATTTTGTGCAGCAGGGCTCCCGCAGCACCACACTGGCACCAGTAATGCCAGGTGTAATGGTTTGCCCATGTTTGGAATTACTCCCAGGTTATTTGGGAAGAGATATTCCAGATTAACTCGTTTTTAAAAGCTCTATGTGTAGATGCTCTTAGTTTGGCAGAAGGACCTCGCCCTGCTTTAGCTTAATCCACTTTGAAGATGATGCTCTGTTTGGCGTTTTCACTGGTGCTTAAGGGTGCTGAGGAGTCAGATCAGGCTCTCGACAGCAAAATAATCCAGCGTGGGACCTGACACGGGAAATCAGCAACGCAAGAGCTCAAAGCTCTGTTTCTGGATTTAGCATTTTGGGGTGAGATGCGGTGTGTGGTACAGGAGACATATGGAACAAAAGGTCTTTGTGTGAAACTAGACAGGATCTCAGAAAGGAGGGGTTTGCAGAAAATAATGGAGAGGCACCTCTCAGGTGCCACGGCCTCGGGAGCTGGCTGCACCTTTCTCGTTTACCTTTCTCACTCAGGAGATACTTGCAGGTGCAGTAAACCCAGAGCAAAGTGAGCAAACCAGAGAAGTAGAAAACGCTTTCCCAGCCGTACCAGTCCAGGAGGAGAGATCCCGCCCCACCGATCACCAGTGTCCTGCAAGGGAAACCACGCTCAGGTTTACTGGTTCAGGCTGCTCCCTGGGGTAGATGCTGCAGGTCACTTAAAATAGCCACTGGTCACTGTGTCTGCAGGCACTGCCAGCCTGCCCAGTCACCTTGTGCCTCTGCCACCTGCCCAGTCCCCATGGGATCCTCAGCTGGGCAGAAGAGACCACTGAGGGACCTCACACTTGCCTGCCCTGCACTGAAACATGCTCGTCAGGGAAAGAAAATGAGGCTGCTGGTGTGCAGAAAGTGTCTCAGAGAGTGTATAAATCAACAAAAGAAATGAGAACGCTGAGAAACTAAGTGAAGAAACAAGGTATATATTTCTGTTTGGATCTCAAGCAGCCCTTCCACTTAGAAAAGTTCTTATGGAGATCAGCAGCGATGGGGAAGTTTATTATCCCCATCTATCAGAGAGGACAGTTGACCAGTCTTGGGCTGACCCTTGCTCATCCTACTGAATCAGCCTGTTTCCCGTAGTAGTTAAAAGTTGCAAACACTCGTCAAAGTCTGGCTCGAATAGAAAGGGAAAAAAAAACCCAAACATAAATTCTTGACATGCACGACAGCAACTGCCTGAGGCTTCCTCAGCTGCAGCCGGCATCCTCAAGGACCCAGGAATCCACATCTACTTTGGGCTGTGAGTTTTGCCTCCAACTATTTAGTGGCATTTCATCGTGCGAGATGTCCGGAGACCGTCACTCGCTGCTCAAAGCCTTCTGAACTTACCCAAACTGTGAGCCAGTGCCCACTGTGCTGTAGGTGAAGGCTCGCTCGCTCTCCCGGACCTTCTGGGACAGCAGGCTGGCCAAGGATGGGAAATACACCCCTGCGAGCAACAGAGAGAGGCAGGGAGCAGTCAGGCTCCTGTGCTCTCGGGAGCAAATCCAAAGCAAATGTGAAAGATCCAGCAGGAGCTAACCACTGAGACAAAGCAGCGAAGCCTTTGGTGAATTCAAAACAGGGACAGAAACTGAAAGAAGTGAATCCATCACCGTGACCGGCTCGTCTGTGCCTTCCCCTGTTTCACCATCACCGCTGCTACGGTAAATCCATCGGTGTCCCAACGGTTCCCCAGTGCTGCAGCTCAGCAAGAGGGAAGGAAAAACATCCTGAATTATCCAGAAAGTTTTAGCAAGGACCGATTTCCCACAAGTGCTTTGATGGAGTTTCTAAAGGCAGGAAATCAAACAGGATGAGGGATGGTTTCAGAAGGCAGCAGCCCTTGTCTGGCAGCGGGATTCCTAACGGGGAACGGTTTGTCAGTGACGTTCTCTAGAGATGTCACTTGGTTTTTTTCACTCGTGGAAGCTGTGGATCTGGAGGTGGCCTCGAGGCAGAGGATTGCTCAGTCACACAGGGGAGGGGTTCACGCGCACGGCTTGCATCTGAACTTACTGCACAGGAGCCCCCCTGCAAGAGAGGCAGGCAGACACACAGACACACGCTCGGGCACCGGTCTCACCTTGCAGCAGCCCCATGAGGAAGCGGGAGGAGGTCATAAAAACCAGATGGGCAGAAGTGATGTGGGTGAGCAGCGGGGTGAGGACCGTGAGGAACCCCCAGGCCGATGCCGAGAGGAGGAGGACTTTCTCCCCTCCTATTCTGGAAGACAGAAACCACCTTATCAACAATGAGGGGAGGGTGAAAGGGCAAAGTGCCCCAGCCAGGACTCAAGTGCCCTTCCCAGTTTAGACTGTTTTTAAGAACAACCTTTCAGACAAATTTCTTCTTCTCTTACAAATGACTTTAGCCCTCTGACCTCTTCCCTCCCCACCTCCTGCTGCCCTGGAGCAGGCAGTGAGCAGCTGGCCGCTGGCATTTCTCTCACCAGGACACCAGGTGCCAGCATCACCCACCCAGCTCCAGTGCCCACCAGCCCCTGAGGCACCACTGCACTGATGCACTCGAGTTTCTGATGGAGGGGAAGCCCACGATGCTGTCACCATTCTGCTTTTCTTAACCAGTAACGGTGTTTTCTCTTCCATCTGCTCTTTTGCATCAGCTCTGCCTGTTAATATTTGAGTGGGGTTTTTTTTGCAGGCGTTTGCTTGCAAACTATTAAGGAACATAATTAA
This sequence comes from Todiramphus chloris collaris, assembly GCA_025345505.1. Classification (NCBI taxonomy): domain Eukaryota; kingdom Metazoa; phylum Chordata; class Aves; order Coraciiformes; family Alcedinidae; genus Todiramphus; species Todiramphus chloris. Next base: position 8,798,589 of record JANVCC010000271.1, on the reverse strand, counting down.
ACAGCACAGTGCACTGCATGGATAATGGACTCCTTCCAGGCATGTGTTCCTCAAGAAAGATTGCATAGGAGAGCTCTCCTCACTAAGAACAGGGTGGCTGGGGAAAGGAACTCGAGCAGGTAATTGCTCACATGGTCCCTTACAGCTAGCTGGGGAAGTTGGTGTTTAATTGGCATGATAAAATGGAGACACTTGGGTTTTCCCAGACACAACGGAAGCTGCAACGGGGGTTTGCTTGGGAAAAGATCACACGAGAATGCAGCGTGGAAACACTGGAGGTGCTGAAGTGAAAACAAAGATAGACTCTGCAGATCAAATAGGAAAAAAAAATATACATATTCCTTGCAAAAAGGAAAGATCTTCTTCTCGTGGTTAGTGATTGCAGCTAGAAACCCTTCCAAATGGCTGGGATTAAGCTGTTTGCTGATAGACAACCCTCCCAGCGAGCAGCAGCTATGAAGTCTGCAAGAGCATCAGCATTTATCAAGTTTCTAAAATAAAGTCTGCTTTACACCCACTATTTCTTTCATCAGCTTAACGTGAAAGCTTGTGGGTTTGCTTTTTTTTTTTTTATTCCAGTTACTGAACCAGTGCTAAAAACAACCTCCATCAGAAAAATGATGCTGGTATAAAAGTGCTCTTCACTGTTTCCCGGTGAAAAGAAAACAAACAAAAAACTACGCTGGGCTGAAGTGTCCATTAACGTGACTGTAGATCTCTCCTGGCAGCTGCTCTGCAGGAAGGATTCTGTGGACACCTCTTGCATTTGCTGGCAGCTTTGCCTGTGCCCTGTAAGCACCACAACAATTTCAGGACCCAGGAATCAAAGCTAGACATACTCTAGACAAAGCTAGACATACTCTAGAGCTACAGACCCCGAGTGAGGCTGATGGAGAGATCTCAACTGCCTCTAGAGCAACCTGCATTGCCCCAGTGAACTCGAACCCAGGCAAAAGCAGCACACCCACACCAGCACACCCTGTGCCCTCCCACTGTCCCAGGGCGAAACCTGACACAGCCACTGGCAAGACTGGGAACAAGAGGTCAAAACCGAGCTAAGAAAGCCCGAGCAGAGGGAAACATGAGAATAATTTCCAGTACTGATCGCTGATGTGTCCTCCGATAATCTGTGTCAAGCAGTAGCCCCAGAAGAAGCTGCTGAGCACGATGCCGGACTGCTTCTTGTCCCAGTCGAAGTGGGTGCTCAGGGCGACGGCGCAGATGGGCACGGTGACACGGGCACAGTACAGCAGGCACGTCCCCAGCAGCAGCATCACCATCCAGACGCGGGACTCGGGTCTGCAAAGATGGAGAGGAAGGTGGGGGAAGGGGCAGGTTGGGATGCTCTGCCTGGGAGATCCACGCACGGCGAGGACTTGCGGGTCCTACCTAGGCAGGCTTGGCCTTGACCTTTGGCAAACCAAAGGTCCGCGCAGTCCCCCCGTGGCACGGCGGTTCTGACGCCGAACGTATCGCATCTGGTGGCTTTCAGGAGTGATGCCAACTTCCATCCCAAACATTAACCCCAGCAGCAGAATAACTGCCAGGTGGGACAGGCTGCTCGGGGCTCAGGAGGGAAAGGTGGAGGGGAATCTGGTTTGTTTGCTTTTTTCCCCCCAGACAAAAGGAACTGTTCTTTGAAAGATAAGGAGGACAAAGGAAAGGTCATGAGGTTGGAGGCATCTGCAGGAGACACACCCTCTTGGTTGCAAATCTTTGTTATTTGGCATTCCTGCCCCTTCCCCAAGGTGTGTGCTGCCCTTCCTGAGCAGGAGGGAGATGGAGCAACTCTTTAGTGAGAGGTGAGACATGGCGGGGTTGAATAGCCCAGAGAGAGGAGCAAGATAATCCAGCCTGGCCTGATAAGAAGTTTCAAGATAAGACAAGTAATAGTATGTTAAAAGAATGTATTTCTTGGCACAGGAGTACCCAACCCCAGGATACACGCTCCTGCCAAAGACACGGGCTGGAAATAAGCAGGAGAAGGCAATTTTCTCTCACCTCTGGAGCAGGGACCCACATTTTGCTGCAAACTTCAGGCCCCAGGCGTAGGTGAACCCTTCTGCCTTCCCGCAGCCCTGCTGACATCAGCCCGGGTCCCCCTTTGCCCCTGAGCCACGGCGTTAAAAGCTCACTGAGAACAGCCACTATTTGTATTATTCGGTTATTTTTATGCCCAGGGCACAAAGCACTGAGCAAACAGACTCTCTCTGCCCCGGAGCTGGCTGGGGAATTCACTGTACCAGGGCACTGCCCTCTGTGCTTTCCACCCTGATAAACATACCCGCCTGCAGCGCGGGAAACAACCGGGGTCACTTCTTCTATCGCACGGAGCATTTATTTCTCTGTCCTGGACTGATGATAGATGTAGGTTAATCCCACCCAGCACAAACCCATTTGTAAACGTGTCAAACGGCCCGTCACGGAGGGAGGCAAAGGAACAATGGGAAGTAGAACACGCCGGGCAGTTGTACCCGCTGGAGGTGGATTTATTGCTGTTTCTCAACGGGGCAGATAAGCAGCTCAGTGAAAACCTCTGGCAGGAGGAACTGGCAGCGTTTCAGTTGGTGCTTTGAGGGTTGGAACCGTCGTTACCGTGCACGAGCACAAAACAACACAGGAACTAGAGAAACCTCACGGAGCTTTGCTGGAGGAATAAGCAACCAGGGCTTGACCCGCCTCAGCCACCTCACCTGGCTGATAAACCTTCCCGCCTGGTCTCACACCCCGAGGAAGACACGCAGCAATCCTCTCTTCATTTCCTGCAGAACCAAAGGTGATGTGGATCCACCGACCTGAACTCGCTAGGGCCCAGCACAGCACAGCCAGAGACCCTTGGGCAAAGCGTGGCCGGGTCAGCCCAAGCCCAGCCGGGCAGGAGGGTTGGGGCAGAAATCCCCCAGCAGAAGCACAGGGGGGGACCAGTGATGCAAAATGCTACGGAGAGCCCTCGGAGGGGTTGTCTGAAGTTAATCAGGGATCAGATGCTTGCAGGTCTGAGCAACTGGCCCGTGCCTGCTGAACCAGTGCTGCTGCCAGCCCCTGCCCATAATCTCTCCTGTTATCTCCAGTGGCACAGCGCTGATTAATTCTGTGCTGTTGAACTTGCAGCTATTGAGATGACCGTGTAGAAAAGCAGCAGCCCACAATGTGCGTAGGTATTTCCTATTATTCAGCTGCCAAGAGAGTTTTCTAAATTGTGCTCTTCCCCCTGAAGCAGAGGGAGACCTTTCCGAGCTTTCTCGCTGTCTGGAGCAGGGCTGAGCTCTGCCTCTTCTCCCAGGGGTTCTGAGGAGCACGGCAGCATTTTAATGGCATATTAGATCAGTGGCTCTTCCTTGGCCCTAAACCCTCTATGGCTGTGCAAGGTGTAAGATGGGGAGAAAAAGATCTGTGCAGCTCAACCAGTCTTTGCTCTGCTTCTCTTTATAACACAGCCAAGGTCTGTTCCCTTCACTGGGTGTTTGCAAAACCCATGCCCAGCAACGCTGGTGTCCAGGGAAGGGAAGGTGCTGATGGGTTGAACCCAAAGAAGCAATGAGCAGGCTGCAGAGCAGAGGGGCAGGAGGGGATGCTGTGAGCTCCCAGCTTTCTTTCTCACCCCGATGAAGCAGGTAGAGACATCCAAACCCCCAGCCCTTGCCCTGGGGGCATGCAAGAGGGTTTGGGGTTGGCTGAGGGGAGGCAGCCGGCGCTGGGCTATCCAGACAAGTCCAGCCTGCCCAAGAGCAGGGCAGAAAGCACCACGGGGCTCCCTGAAAAAGCAAGACACTATCGAAAGCAGAGCTCAGATAGAGCAGTGGGAAGGGACTGCCAAGAAGAGATGTCCTTCTGACAAGCCTCCTCCCCAGCTGATGTTGTGACAAAACTCCAGTTACCATTTTTCTTCTGACTTCTTTTTCAAACCCACTAAATCTCTGGGTATATGACATGGTCTCAGTGCTCTCTGATGACTACTCATTCTATACATTTATATTCTTTTCCTATATGTTTAAATGCATCAGTAGAGACTTAGGCTCCAAAGAGGTGGGCAGTATAAAGACGGCTTCAGATGACCACTGGCTCTGTAGGTAGCATATCCAGCTAGGAAAAGCCACTCAGATAATATGAGTGTCAAATGTAATCACCAGCTGCCCACACCCACCCAAAAGCACGGCAAGAATTATTTCTCTGCAAGGACAATCATGTGCTTGCATCAGAGGAAAGAGCTTTCTAAATGCATTTTCTCCTAATTATAGTTATCACAGAGGCTGCCGATGAGTCAATGTTCTGCTCAGTGCAAAACAACAACAGCAAAGGTTACAGGAGAAACCTCGCCAAGCGCAGAGGGGGAAAAATCAAAACTCCCCTTCAGAAATGAAGGAATAATGACCAATCAAGCAGTAGTTTTGGTAGATACCACCAGCCATCCGAGAAGCAGAGTTTTCCCAGTGTTAACAATTTCAATCCAATGGCTGCTTTGAGGAGGGAGGTAATCTGGGCTGGAGATGACCAAACCAAGTCAGAGTAAACCACGTGTAAACTTGAGGAAGTCACAGCTGTTGGTGTCACCGGTGCCACTGTGCCCATGTCAGGGCCATGCAGAAGGACCAAGCATCGCCCGGTGCCCGTCCTGGCTGAGCCCCAGCTACGTGGGGCAGAAACCTCTGAGAGAGGTGGGGAGCCACCCCCACATCATGGGCAGGTGAATCGCTGGAGCTTCTCTGGAGCCACCCATTGACTTCATGAGGTGCTGTGTGATGGTGGCAGCTCCTCACTGCCCAGCCTGGGCAATCCTGCCCCGTTGAGCCTTTCTGCTCACAGGCACCGGGAGCTGCAGGTGCATCCCCTTTTGCATGTCACCCAGACCCTCTTCACCGTGTGAAGCAGCCATGCAGCTAGAAAACACTTCCTATTTCATAACCCTCCAACCACCACCCAGACAGACTAATTACCTCCAGCCCTAATGACTCTTCCCGGGTGGCTTTTTGTACAGCAGCAGCCCTGTATTTGAGCAGCCCTGCCTGCTGTCTCTCGGTTTTTCTCCTCCAAATGCAGCCCCAGGAGCTGGGTGGTCACAGCTTCGCTTTGAAGCACTCGGTGATTCCCCTGGGACCTGGCTCCCACCGACCAGACGGGTCCCCCCCTTAAAATGGATTTTCAAAGATGCCCGAGAGCCTTAAAGGGGCAAAACTAAGCTGAGCCTTCCTGCAGTGGAAGGAGAGCCAGCAGCACAGGGTATCTTTACTTACAGTGTGTTTTCATACTGGAGGAATTTCTCTGGTAGATGCCACAGAGCAAATATTTATCCAACTTTATTTCTTTTGCCTTGCCTCCCTCCTTTCCCCCCGTCTGCAGGTCTGTTTGCAGACACTGCAGGTCACTGTTAAAACGGACTTGCTGGAGTTCAGGTTATCAATTAGATTACAGTTCAGTGCCTCCTTCAAGGCACAAGTCTGGACTGTCAGGTATTTTCAGGTGGTAAGAGAGCTGTGTTAGACACCAAGACTACGAACGGTCTGTCCCAGCAACAGCTCTTGGCCAGAAGCCATCTCTGAAGTTTGTGGGTGTTTTCCATAACTAGAACTGGAAGTGGGAGCAGAACTGGGGGCTGCAGCTCCTGAGTTGCACCAAAGCTGCACCGTGGCCAAGGCGGGTGCAGGTATAGGCAGCAGGACAAGCCACCCACCCCCAGGGCATCGCTACTTCAGTTCTCCTCTGCAAAAAGAGACTAAAAATAGCTCCGAGGGAGATGCACGGAGGGGTACATCAGCTGGAGCCACTTCCAGCTCCCCCAGCCTGCTCGGTCACCCCATCCATCAGCAGTGTACTCACTTGTCCCTGCAAGAACCCCAGAGCAGGGTGGGGACGAGCATCTGTGGTGGTACTGAGCTCCCAGCCACGCTGGAGGGCCACCAGCTCCAAACCAACAGCACCCAGCAGCCCAAGCACGGGGCCACCTCCCAGGGGAACATCCCCAGACGGTCACAGGGACATCTCCCTCCTCCTCACCTGCTTCTAGACCCATGGGAGCATCCTCACTTGAAAACTTCCCTTCCAGCTTACCTGTGGCTTTAATTTACAGTAACCTCCAACACAACCAGGGCCTGACTGGCGTGGCGTAAGCACAGCAGTCGCGCAGAGGCTCCTGTGCAAGCAGATAATACCCAGGTAGTTATTTTTAACCCGGTTTGACAGTCCTCTCACTTCTCCCTGTTTTTCTCAACAACAATTTCTCCTTCCCTTGAAAATCTAACATGCTTGTCAAGAGAGAGGTTTGGGGTTTTTTTTCTCCCCCCTCCTCGAGTTGATTTTGTCATGCTGCAGACCGGCTCCAAGCTAATGATTTGTCACTGTCAGAAGTAGCTTTGGGGTTTCGAGGAGGTGGGTTTTTTTCCAATCCACCAGCTAGCAGCCAACGAGAGCAGCACAGAGGACACAGGGCTTTTTTTTTTTTTTTTTCCTGGAAAAGCTGCTGGTTTCCTGTCAGCCTCCTGTGCACAAACTCCCTCCGCAGAGCCGCAGATGGCAACAAAGTGGTGTTCAGCGAGCGCGGCTCTGGGTTTATTCCCTCTCTCCATTCCTTGCTTTCGGCAACAGCAAAGATGAAATTAGATTTGAGCAGCTCGTACGAGCTGGAAATAGTTGCTCAGTCCAGGTGGAGGCGGTGGGAAAATGTAATAATGAAGCGCACGCGTGCTTTGCACGCTGATCGAAGGGCACACATGGACCAGCCAGGAGTGAAACGTGTGTCCTGCTGACATTTTCCACGTGAAAAAAGTTCTCGGCCAGGGCATGATAAAAACCAGGGTGTGGACCTTTACAATAAAAAAAAAAAACCCACCCCCCAAAAAAAGAGGAAAAGAAAGGGAAAAAAAAAAAAAAAAAAAAAAAAAAAAAAAAAAAAAAGGAGGAAAAGAAAAAGAAATTAAAAAAAAAAAAAGAAATGCAACTAAAGCTGTAACATTCTGTTGGCAAAAGATCGGGGCACAGAAGGCAACAAAACAATGTGACCGTTGGCTCCGGGCAAAGAGCGTGGTCAGCCGACTGGAGACCGGCTTGTGGCTAGTGGTACAACTCCTTTTATCTCTGGAGCTCAAAGAGGCTGCTGTAATAATCCCTTGTCTTCAGATGTAGCCAGAGGCTGGGAGATGCAGAGGGGATTCAGGAGTCATTTGCTTCCCGGGACACACTGACTTTTCCCTGTTGCATTTCTCTCCTGGAAGCACCATCTAAAATGTGACCCCCTTGCCTGCTGCTGGATTCGCCCGTGGCTTTGTGTCCAACCTCCAGCAGCAGATTTCTCCCTGCTTTCAGTTTCCCCTCAATTAAACCAAAGATGCTAAAACACATCTACTGCCTGAACGGCCCTGTTTTGGCACTAAGATCTCCATTACACACGGCTATCTAATGTCCAGACACACTACATAAATGCAAAGGCTTTCAAGCCCCAAACAAAAAACCCCCCAGTGCTGTTCTTGGAAGATAAGATGGGTGATAACTGATAACGGAGCCACTGGAAACCTGCAGAAAAGTTTGGGAAAGGCAGCTGGAGAGGGAGGAGAAAACACAGGGCAAGAACAGTGGAAAAGGAAGGAAAAGGCAGCTGAAAAAAGGGAGGACAAAAGAAGGAGCAGCATGAACAAAGATGGAGAAATAAACCTGCCAAGATAACCGTTTATCTCTCCTTGCACTGACGGTGCAGACAGATCTTGGAAGGCTGCCTGGCATGTCTTTTGTCGGAGCCTGAAAGGAGAAGCCATGTCATTTCCCCCACTTGACAACACCTTGCCTCCATGGCAATAACTCATTCCTTGGAAATGGTGAAAGCTAGTCGCTTGCATATGCTGTTCAAAAACTGCCCACCAAGGTGATCTGAAACCATCCCGTGATGGATTTTATACCACTCAAACAACTTGATCTGGTGGATCTCTCCCCACTTCCCATTCCCACCCTCTCCCTGCCCTGTTTCCTGCAGACCATAAAGCCTCCATAAAGCTTCCCCCAACCAGGGCTGTGCCCACGCGTCTGCATCTCCACACAACATCGGGGAGGTGATCTCTGCATCTGAGAATCGCTGCAGTACAGATAATGATCTGATGGGAGCTACCATTACCCTGCTGCTCTTTGGCATTAACTGGATCCTTTCAGTGACTAGCAGCACTTTTAGGACAGTAAGAATCGTTCCAACATAGGTACGTCTGGATAAACAAATCTTCTCTTTTGTTTTGGAAAGTGTTATCGAGAGTTTGCGTTTTTGAAAGAGATTTGGGAAACTGGAGGATTCATTCTGGCCAACTGTGTTGTGTTTTGTTTTCTAGAGGAAAAACATCTAAATGGGAACTTTGTTTCACCAAAATTTGGCTCGGGGATCTTCCTCTCTCACCATTCTCATTTCACAGAGACTTACAGAAAAGCTAGAAAGGGGGGGACAGAGAGAAGAAATTTTCCTAACTGCTTTTTGGGGAAAAGAATCTTAAAATTTTTAAGCAGCCCTAGTGCCAAAGATCTGCTTTTGAGATCTACCTCCACACTCTTGAGATGAGCACAGGTTTGGTCAGACTTCCAGGTCTCTGACTGCAGGAAAAGTCTCCCTTGGGATGGCAGTTTAAAGCCAGCTATCAGCCTGCTGCCACTGCAGGAAGCGATTGATGATGAATCTCAACTTATCTAATTGCTGCCGGACAGGGCAAATCGTCCCTTGGCCACACGTTCCGGTGCATTGGCACCGATGTCACCTGCCTCTGTGGCTGTCCCTCCACTCTCCTGCCAGGGCCAGCTCAACACAGGGTCATGCTGGCTCCAAAGGTGACAGGGAGCAGGTAGCCTGCAGGACGGGTCACCGTGGCAGGAATCCAGCCAGCCCCTTGGTTCCCCTTCGTGGCAGCGTTAAATCGAACTGCATTTCAAAAGCACGAGGACAACACGGTGAAGTCCAGGGGCTCTCGGTTTGAAAAAGCCACTGACCAGCTGCCCCGTGGCACTTCTGAATCATCACGTCGCTCTGCCTCAGATGGGGAAGTAGCAGATAGCGAGGTCGAGGTGCTGCAGGACTTTCCCAGGCTGGCAGAGTAGCAGCAGAGCCCCAGGAATCCCAGCTCGGTCCCTGGTTCACAGCCTCTGCTCCAAACCCAAGAGCACCCCGAGTTTGCTTATGCCCCCCGCTGTTAAAAGCGGTCAGTTTGAGCTTATTAGCGTTTTAAAGTGTTTTAATTCGTTAACTTGAAGAACAGTTTGTGCCATCTAGCTGCTGCCCAGCTACTATTCTAGACTTTATCTTAATTAATATCACCAGTACAAACATCCCCGCTAGAACACTTAGATAAGAACCTCACAGTGGTGTCAACGGCACGTTTAAATAACTGACTACAGGCCAGAAATAAGCTCAGCACCCTTTTTTTAACTCCGTGTTTCACAGTAATTCCGTTTCTTCCCCCTTTCCACCACCGTCTGTGGCAGAGCCCGTCCGAGTCAGGCAGCGGGGACTGCCCGGGGCGGTGGGACCGTGTCCCCGTGTCCCCCGGGACCGTTCTCCGGCATCCCCGGAGGCAGCACCGGGGCCGGAGAGAGGAGGGTCTCGGACCGGCAGCATCCCGGCCCCTGTCCCGGCTGGGGACACCGGATACCTCCCGGAACCGCCTCTCCGGGTACCGGCTCAGGCTGCCTGACCCCCTCCATCCCGAGATGCAGCTTTTCCGGGAGCTGCATCGGGAGGTAGCGGGAGCGGGGGGGGAGCTGCGGCTGACCCGGCCCGAGGCTGCCGGGGGACCCCGGGGCCGGGAGGGGACCGGCCACGGGGACACGGGGAGCGGGGAGGGGAGGTGGGTCCCGGGACGAGCGTTGCAAACAGACGGAGCTTTCCCTGGCTCGGGTTCAGCCTTACCTGGACCAGTACAGGTCCCCGCCGCCATCCCTCCTCATGCCGTCGGGCTGCGCGGCCCGGGGGCCGTGCTCGGCGCTGAACAGCGGCACATTCCTGCCGCCGGCACCCGCGGCCATGCGGGCAGCGCCTTCCGCCTCCGCCGGCTCACATCGCGGCGGCGGCAGCCGCCGGGTTCCCACCCTCTCTCTCCTTCCCTCCCTTTCCCTTCCCTTCCCTTCCCCTTCCCTCCCCCCGCCGAGCCGCGGCCACGTGTCAGCGCCTCCCCGCCGCGCCGTTCCGGGAAGTCCCGCCGCCCGCAAAGCCCCCGGGGCCGGGCGGGGTCCCGCTCCCGGCACCACCTTCCCGGCCGGCCTCGAACGGTGCTTGCCTCCGTCCATCACCCGCAAACTCGGGTGGTTGGTTTTTTTTATCCCCCTGCAGTAAATAGTTACCCCCCCTCACCAGCCAGGTTGTCCAGGGCTGTCCCAGGCTGCCCAGGGTAGAGTCCCCATCTCTGGAGAGGGGTTTTAAAGCCATGGAGCTGTGGTGCTGAGGGACATGGGTTAGTGGTGCCCTGGCAGTGCTGAGTTAACAGTTGGACGTGATGATCTTAAAAGTCTTTTCCAACCTAAACAATTCTATGTTTAGGGCCTCTCCTCCTCGCTACCTGAGAAGTGTAACACTCCCTGCACCCGTGGTGAATGGCCCCCAGCTCCTCCAGCTTTCCAGCAGAAAAATCTCAGTCTGCTTTTTAAGGATTAGACTGAATATGATATTCCCATCCAAAGAATTTAGGAAAAAAAAAAAAATCATCAATCAGTATGGTTACAGCTTGATTTGACTGCTGATAGAGCTGTTGCCTTGTTCCAAGCATGAGAGAAATAATCAGACTCCTTTATGGAAACAGGTAATTAAAGTCATGGGTGTCTCAGTCCAAAACAAGAGTACGTGTGATTCACTTCAGGAATAAGAATGAGCAGGTGGAAGAGCCTTGTTAAGATAATGTTCAGGTGATTCCGTGTCCGGTGGCAGCTTGGATGCACCCATGGCAAACGTTCAGGTCAACAATGGATGGAGGAGCTCCCACTCAGCCTGACCGAGGTCGTACATGGCCCTTGGGAAAGGTTCTGGAGCTGCTGGGCTGCACCAAAAGGCACAGGGTGCGGATGCAGGGCAGGCACCTCCCACCTGCTACTGCTGCAGCCAGGGGCCTGGAAATGCTCGTTACCTAATTGGAGTATTTTGCAGGTCCCTGAAGAGCAGTTAGCTTCTTAAATCAAGGGGTGTAACAACATTATCGAGCTGAACCTTAGACAGTGAAACAGCAACAAGGTTCCTCACACAGCACAGAGACAACTCCAGAAGGAGAACGTCACCAGAGATGGCAAGAGCAGAAAAAAAATAAAATAAAATCATACTTTGTCCTCTGCTTCAGCATTTCTTCCTCAGAGGAACCCCCCACAGGCCCATGGCATCATCACACACAGTCGTGTGGATCTGCTGCCAACAGAGAAACAGATACAAGCAGCTTTGGTACAGGTGGAAACGGAGGGAAACCATGGGGAGGAACCACAGGGCTGAGTCTTCCCTCAGTTGTAGGCTTTCCACCCTTTATTTGGGGAGGAAACTGGAAACTAATGTTTATTCACTCTGCTACTGTGCCCGTTTCCAGAAGAGGGAGCCAAGTCACAGTGAAATGCAGCCAAAAATCAAAACCATTGTTCAATGCCTTTTCTTTCTAATAGTTGATATGTTTGGAGTCCAGCGAATCCGAGGCAGGAAGGGAGCTGAGTGATGATGCAACTACAGAAGTGAACTGCATGGAACAACTCAGAAAAGAAGAGGTTTTGGGTATGGGACAGAAATCACAGGTACAGAAAATGTATTAGCTCCTACCTGGGTAGAGTTAACAGCACACTGAGTCTCACTGCTGTGGGATGCAAGTACTCCCACCACTGACACTGCAACAGCAGCAACTAACTTACCAAATTGGTGATTCGATTTGGCAATCAAGCACAGTGCACAAAGTTCTATTTGTTGTCATTTTCAGTTCCTCTCGCAGGACTGTTCAGTATCACCTCACCAATTAATACCTTGTTTGATTAACTTGCTTCTTACGCAAGAAACTAGTTTCACTGTCAAAAATAGCTGCAGTTAAAAACAAGTGTTTCAGTGTCACATCAGGCACATAAATAAGTTTAAAGCTATCGCCATCGTTCCTTTTACTGCTGCCTAATTTTCTGGAAGCAAACCTCCCACTGAGCTGATTAAATGGCAAATGGAATCAGTTCAGGAGACAGGTGCTGGCTAAAGGAACCGATCTTACGCAAGAACACAATCTCCTCAACTTTTTCCTCCATGTTCAGCCTAATCTGTCAAAAGATTAAACCAAACAAAATATTTATTGGGTTAGTATCAGAGCTGACAGTTACTGTCACTGAAGTTTACCACACGATGGTTGGATTATTTGAAGACTTGCTGGAGTTAGGCACAGATCAAGACCAAATCCTGCAGGGCTGTGAAGGAGAAAAGGGCTCATGTGTTGGCCTTCCAGTATCTGAAGGGGGCTGTAAGAAAGCTGGGGAGGAGTTTTTTAGGCTGTCAGGCAGTGACAGGACTGGAGGGAATGGATTAAAACTAGAGATGGGTCGATTCAGGTTAGACATTAGGAAGAATTTCTTCCCCATGAGGGTGGTGAGACACTGGCACAGGTTGCCCAGAGAGGTGGTGGAAGCCCCATCCTTGGAAGTTTTTAAGCCTAGGCTGTCTGGGGCTGTGAGCAACCCGCTCTAGTGGGAGGTGTCCCTGCCTGTGGCAGGGGGGCTGGAAGCGGATGATCTTTAAGGTCCCTTCCAACCCTGGCAATTCTATGATTCTCTACAAGACAGCTGGTAATTGTCTCCTCAGCGCACAGTCCAACTGCAGCCTGAAAGCTCCTTGCTAAGCTCCGAGTCCTTTCACTGCAACTTCTCCACAGTCTGAAGAAAAATGCACGTGGTTTCTAGTGCTAAATACAGCAAATTTACAAAGCTGCTGCAGACAGCAAAATGCTGAAAAATAAGCAAATAATGAGTGAAGTTGACAAACTGAGCCTGGTTTTAAATGAAGTCCCACACAGAAACTCATCCACGGGAACAGGGTAGCAGCATATTGCTGGAACCTCCACGACACAGGGCTTTCTGGCTCTGAGGTGCCTCAGTGTGTCACGGTGCAGCCCACGGGTAGTTTGGCCAACCCTGTCTTTAATTTAGTCACATGAAGGCAGGAGGGGAGAGGAAATAAATAATAATCTAGCACCTCAGCATGTTCATTGAGAAGTTCAATCTCCAATTGCTTCTGGACGGAAGAGGGACCTAAAGGGCAGGTCAGAACCCATCTCAACCTGCTGCAGCCTGAAGGCAGATTTAGGGCAAAATCTGACTCTAAACCCTTTTATTTTCTTTGAGGCAAGTGTCTCCAATTGCTGCTGACCCCAGGAGGCCTCGTTACCCACCAAGATAAGACACACAGGGATCACGCTCCAACTCAATTTAATAAGCTTCATAACGAACTTGGACAGAAAGTGGTTTGAAATAAGTCAAGCAACACTCATCTACTAGTCAAGGATTTTTTTTTTTTTTTAAGTAATGCTTTTAAGCTTATACTCAAGCATACAAAGCATAAATTTTACAAATTATAAACAATAAAATCATCCTAGAATAATGTACTGGCTTCCCCTCTATGTACAAGGAGTGGAAAGGAGAGAGAATCCTTTCCAGGCAATTTCACAGATCTTAAATGCTACATAAGTGCTCTCCACATTCATTTCAATTTTTCCTTGAATGTGGGTGGAAGGAGCTGAAAGTGTTGCGATGAAATCATCTTAAAGAGAGAGGTACTTCACCTGGTTTCAAGCTGTATATGTTTGCCTCTTCAAAAAATCTCGAGAGGAAATGCTTTAGGTGAAATTCTGCTATTAGTTTCTGTGCAGCAGCCCCTGTTTTTCCAGCTATACAAAAGCAAACAGTTCAGTCAGTGTTTCTCAGAAAGTACCACCAGTACTGTGTCTTCATGGCAACCCGGCACCCCCCACCCTTCACCCAGGACTCCAGTGTACAACAGAAGCAACCACAGCTTAGCTTGAGATTTGACAGGCAGAAAAGAAACGTGGTAACAGCGGAGGAGACAATCACTGGGGAGGTGGCAGGTTTCATGAAGGGAGAATTGCAGCTTGATTACAGCCTTTCTGCTGAGGCTGGTGAGACAGGGTGTTTCACAACCCAACCTCTTCGTGTCCACAGCACTCATGAAAAACAAAGAATAAAATCAAATCTTACTTGCTTTCAACAACAGGGAGGCTGGGGAGGAACAAGTGTAGCGTACCGCCCGTCATCACCACCACTCGTCTGCCACCTTTGAGCTGGGAACAAATCCTTCTTACAAAAGTTATTTTGTTCTAAATTAAGTGGAACAAAGGATGTGTTTTTACACTAAAGCAAACTGAGCAAAGTGGCATTTAATAGTTATTTGTTAAAGTGGTTATCTAACAAAAATGGGTTAACAAAATCCCATTCATTAGTAGTCACCAAATAAGACACTTCTCATGCATATGACAAAAGTTCATTCGTGTACTGAGACGTCTGTTTACTGTGTACAATATCTCCATAAATTATGTTTCACAGCCCCTACCATTCAAGAATATTTCAAACAGATTATATATTATATTTGTATATGCAAACTATTTTATATACACTAATATAAAGATCCTTAGAAGTACCAATATCACTACCTTTATGCTTTCTCTAAAATGCATAGCTTTCCAATATTTTCTTGCAGTTACCAAAAAACTTTACAGATTAAAGCTGCTTATCAATGTGGCATGTTCATAAAAACAAAGTGAAATAGTTCTATACTAATTTTATATTAAACCCCTTAAAAAACATGTTTATTTTTAATGAAAAAAAAAGGGGGAAAAAAAGAGGGGGAGGAAAAAAAAGGGAGAAAAAAAAAAGGGAGAAAAAAAAACTAAGCTAGTGAAAATTCAAGTAATCTATGCTCAATTTTTTGCCCAAATGCTATATGAAATTAATGTAGCGTTCTTAGAAGTACAGTGAACTTCTCAACCAGGACCACAATACTGCATTTCTCCTGGAGAAAAATGCTAGTCCTGCCATAAAACCGCACTGCTGTCCACTTCAGCCGGGAGAAGCTTTAGATGAGATTTAACAACGCAAGTGTCAGAACAGAGGGAAAACTCATCAGTCATCTATGAAGAAATTAGAGCTGTTCCAGTTTTGTTTCTGCAGTTTGTTATTCAACAGTTACATTAACCATACAGTTTCTCACAAACTAAAAACTTATACATGGTTTTCAGACATCAACCGAATGGGAAAAAAAATTAAAAAATAAAATAAAAAAAAAAATTAAAAGAAGAAAAATAAAACCAACCCACAACTGTTAGAAGTTTGGTGTCAGAATAACCAGCCTGGGTGAAGTAAAGCCAGACTGCTCTTGTAGTTGAGGGGCTACCAATAGCTTATGTATCAACTCGAAGACCTCCCATACCAGAAACGCCTCAAAGTGGGAAACAGTAATAAACAGGAACAAAGAATTGTGTTATACCCATCATCTAGCTTAACCTTGGCGCTCTGAATCTCTACTAGCTGCTTAACAAACAATCGTTTCACACACCCCCACTCCCTCCCCCCAAAATAAAAGAGAAAGAAACAGCTACACAAGTAAACAGTGTTCACAGTAATGCAATCAGTAACAGGTTCTGTTAGTTTCCGTTAAGTCGGGTGTATCTGCAAAGCTTTATACAGTTTAATGCGTAAGTATTCCAGTAAAATTAAGTGAAAACTAAGTTTCATTCTACAGGGTAATATCTACCATACAAGACTAGATTATGTACAGTATGGGACTGGTGTGACAACTGCCAGCGTTTTGTGATGTTAAAGTGATTTCACCCAGCAGCTTGGGTTTTTTTTTTGTTCAGCAAATCTGTCATAACTTGATGTAAGGACCTAAAAACCTCAAGGTCTGTTTGGCAAGATGAGTGCTTCCTCCTGCTGGAGATCTACATACGCCAGGGTACAGTGCTGCACAATCAGAGCTGACCAGAACATCCCATACCCAGAAGATTACAATTTGTTGACGACTTGAAAAGTCTGGACTTCACGTGTAAAACACTTAAAACTAGAATTCTAAACAGAGTGAGGACAGCCAGTAAACAAACAGAGGTGAAGATGGACTGCATCTCTTCAGAAAGGTACGGAAGAATTGAGAGAATGGAAAGTTCTGGTTTTTAGACAGCCCTGCTCTGCTTGGCTCAAGGCATAAAACCACCCCAAGCAGCTCTAAAACTACGATTCTTACTCAGCAAGCGTAAAGGCAGATCCTGCACAAGATGATGCAGCAGAGGCTTCAACGAGCATCTCTCCCCTCCACTTAATTTCCTAACTCGGCGTCTCTTTCAGCTGACAAACCTCCAGGAGCCTGCTGGAACCACTGCAGTGTCTACAGCTGCAAATTTAATACAGAAGGGGGGGGAAAGGGTGCTGGTAACAATACCCCTCCAGTGCCTCTGGGGGCCATTTTGGTCATTTGTGAAAATTAAGGAAAAAAAAAAAGAAAAAACTTCTTTCCAACACTACTCCTCCTGAAAAAGATGGGTCACTGATCCATTATGAACATAGCTCTCACCATATAAAGCACCAAAGAGTCAGAAACGAGGAAAAAAAAAACCAAAACAAAACAAACCCAACAAAAAAATGTCCTTAAATTATGATTTACAAGTTTGTACACTATTCCCTAAGCAAAAGGTTAACCTTACTGCAAAGTTTATAGATGAAAACATGACCAGTTACTTTTAAGGGGAATGTATATCTGGCTATAACTTAAAGGTAGAAAATATTCACTGTTCTATATACACATTTCAAACAGGAGACAGTTAACTGAATAGTTGCCAATATAACTCCATATTAACTGACTGGCCACTAAACTAGGAATCAGTAGCCAATTAGAAAGCTTGAGTTCTGTACTTTTAAAAATGCTATTTTTTTCCTGTCCTGTTTTAATTGTTTTTTTTTTTCTTTAAAAATGTATTATAGTGCATAGCCTAAGTCAGACTTTCAAAGAGATACAGCGCCTTTCAATGCAGTTTTTGCAGCATTTAAAAGGGACTTTTCTCCCTTCAAATTAGATGTTCATTGAAAAATCTGAATTGAGTGCTGTACTGTAGTAAAAATATTTCAGTCACAGACTGATATAAATGTATACTGTGCAGTACTAAGATTGTTTGATGTCCATCTGCACACGTTTTACTTGGGTTCTTCAATCGTCCCCTTGCTGAGGTCTGTCATTTTGGGGTATTTCACTTTCTTCTGGTCCAGCTCGTTCTGAGCCCACAGTAGTAATTTCAGTAATTTTGCCAGCTTGGGTGTCGATTCACGATTTTCATAGTCTAGAACAGCTTGATTAACCTCACTCCATACCTGGAAAAGAAACAGCGGAGTTGAGTGATGGTTTTCACGTGGTTAACGCTGCTCAAGTCACCCAGATGTTGAAAAGATCACACCTCGTGTGCTTATTTCTCAGAACGTGCTCAGGACAGAGCTCCACAGACTCTGTGTCCACAGACTCTGTGTCCACAGACTACGAGAAGTGGACTCGTAGTCCACAGACTACGAGAAAACCAAGGGAGAGAGCCAAGTGGTTGAATACATTGACACCAGGGGTTTTTAGTCTTGAGAAATAGCTCTGTTCTTTTCCATACCACTATATACACTTTCCCGAAACATCCCAACAATATTTGGACGTTATTTTCACCACACAGAAAGAAAAGACAGCAATTTCCTTTGGAGGAAGGACTACCTTCTGTCGCTGCATCATGTTCAGCAAGTCTCCAAATGGCGATTCCTCGGGATTATCGAAGGCGAGCAAAGCCAGCGTGCGCTCCATTTCCGTCAGGCATTCCCTGCTCTCCTCCCCTTGTTCTGCTAATTGGGTCTGAGCAAATTCCAGAGCTGCTTCTGTCTCCCGCTGCCGAATCAGTTCAATCAAGTGCTGCTGCTACAGAGGAAAGACAGGGCGGCATTAGCTAAACAAATTAACAGATCTTCAGTGTTTCAACACTAATTCCACGTCAGGGTGGAATTTGAGACAAAGGCTCGTCTATAATTTGACAGTTTGAGGTCGAGTCTTCTCAACGTGTGAGACAAGCAGCAGCGAGTCGTGGCTACAACATCTCCTGCAAAAGGCAACCTGACGCTTTGGGCAACACGTTTTGAGATGTGTTACTAAAGAAGCTACTGGAACTTCAGCCTGACAGATACTGGAAGTTGGGAAGGCGCAGACCACTGCTGCTGATGTAAGTCTGCTTGTTACTTCTTGCCTCTGATGGTTCCTGCAGCGTGCCACAAAGATTCCCGTTGCTACAAAATGAGGCTGAGAACAAACACTTGACATTTCATCCCAGTTCACTCTCCAGCTTCCCAGCATACTCCTAAAACGGGCACTACTTTTCCCAGGCCCTCAGCAACCTCTAAACCAAAGCTGAAGTTTGCCACCCGTCCTTACCTGCAAATGGAAGTAAAGGTATCTGTTTGTATCTAGCAGCTCCGGGTGGAGGCTGTTTATCAAAGCAATGGCTTCTTGAATCTGCCCTTTCAATATCATTTCTCGGATCTTTATTCTTTCGTCAAGAGTCTCTAAATCAACACTGGGTTCAATTCCAGACTCCATTCGGAATTTCTCTGCTGCTTCTTTAAAGCCCTCTGAAATAGAAACATTTGACCTATAAAATGCATTTAATGAAACACTTAAACTCACCCCCAAAAAAACCCCTAGCTTAAGTGGAAAAATGTGAGTATTGCTTGTGCACTTGGGGAGGGTTAGAGTCAGGCTGAACTTGTGAGGAATTCTTCCCTATTTAAACAGACATGTATCTAACAGTACCTGCTTAACTCACACACCCTCACCCTCTAAGGACGTGTGAAACCAGCAGTCCAATACCTCTTTAAAGTTCATTTTATACTTAGAGCAGAGTACTTATTCCAAAATGGGATTTTCAAAATCATATTTTCAAAGTTTGTGTGGTTTTGCTTCTCTCCCCAGCCTCCCAATCTGTTTACAGAGACCCAGCAGCTCTACTGAGAAGAAACAGAAAGTAAATTTTCCTTTCTCATACTAGTTTTTTTTTTCCTTCCAAAGTTGTAGCATCTATTTTAAAGCCCGAGTCATGCTTTCACACACACAAAAATGATTTACACCACCCAGTGCTGTGCTCTGCCTTCATCCCAGAGGCCTCGCCCACACACGAATGTAAACAGGGGTGTAGATGGGACACACGCCTCTGCCCCAGCACAGCTTCCTGTGATGGAATGCATCATAATTGCTAAGGACAATTTCCCAAGGGTTTTGATTGTCCAAAGTACAAAGTTAAGCTACATTCTGTAGGGGTTAATATTTCTGGTCTCAAACTATACTGACAGCAGTTCCCTTTTAGAGTTTATCTTTCTAGCCAGTTAAAACTTGCTTTTGATAGTTGCTCTGTGCAGCTTTCGGAGTGCTGTTATATCTTGAACTCTGCTTGAATGGCACAAAAAAGGACATCATACAGAAGCAAGTCATGTTTCTTTACAGCATTCCAGAAAACATTTTCTCTTCTGGATCTCTTTGCAGAAGTGTGAAGGTCAGTAAGTGTCACTCCTATTGCATGGTAACTGCTCGGTCTCAGAATCTCTGTCAGGTTCCACTTAGGAGGACATCGGAGCAGCTAACACCTCAAAGCCCTGAATTCCAAGCCCAAAGTGTCTGTCTTGATAAAATGAGTGCCATGCATTTAAGAGCCTCCTAGAGAGGCTCATTTTTACCTGTAACAAGGTAGTTCATGATAAGGCGGTTCATGTCTGCTCTCTGGATATGCAAGTTATTAAGTTTTTCCATCCATTCGTCTTTTGTGATCTCGTCAGGTTTTTCTGCATAACTCATCCTGGACTCTGACTACAAGAAAAGCAAAGCATCTCATTGAACATGCTTCAAGAAGGAGGTTTAATGTGTGTTAAGCACTGTGCTACTTTGTATCTTTTTTTTTTTTTTAATGAGATCTTTTAAATTAAGCATCCAAAGAAGACCCTTTTATCTGAAACCACAATTATACATTCTTCTGCTCCTGGTTCCTGCCCTCTTTCACACCTGCCAGCCAGTCTCTAAAGGTGCTTTCATCAATTGTTGGGATAAAAAATTCAAATACCATCTTCTTGTACTTTTAAATCCACTCCAATCTTGTTCAGAATTTATACAGGACACCCAGAATGAAAAAGGGGACTCAAAGAGTTCAATAGCGAGCCAGAAAAGTTGTAACAAACCTTTAAAGCAGAGCTTATTTAAACAATATTTGCTTTAAAGTTTTCACTATAAGTTAGGCTGGCCAGCTATACGTGTTGTATGCCTTTTGCTACCTTTTTGTACACACATGGCCATAAAACTGTACATGATACGTTATCCAATGGACAACTAAAACACTTGCATCAGCTTTAACTTCGCTGTCCCCAGAAGTACTCCTGTCAACGCTACTAAAATGTTATACCCCAGTATTTTCCTCGACGACCCCCCCCCCCCCCCGATTCGCAAGCAAAGCGCTTTGCTAAAGCCGGCATTTAACTCTTTCTACCTTCAAGTCACCATGGCGGGGGCCGCGAAAGGGGGGAGGAGAGGCGGCAACAACAACAACAACAGCAACAGGCACCGCCACCCCGCTCAGCCACACACGAGCGGCAGAGCGCATTTCACCGCCAGCCCACTGCCAACAGGTTCTTGTGTCTCGGAACTACCGCCAAAGCCGCCCCGCACCCAGGGAAGTTGGGCAGCGGGAGGCGGGATCAGCCCGCAGCCGGCTGAGGGGCCGATCGGTCCCCGGTCCCGTATTCACGCCGCTCCCAACCACGCGGCGGGGGGACCGGAGAGGGGTTCCCACCGCGATCGGCCGCGGCGGCCCGAACCTCGGAGCGACCCCCGCCCGCTAGGGGACCCCGACCCTCGCAGGAACCCCCTCCCGCCACCGGCCCGCCGAGGCACTGCCCCCAACCCGGCCCTTCCCGCGGCCCAGGCCACAGAAGCGCTCGGCCCGGCTCGCCACAGGCCCGAGCGCCTCCCCGCCACCCGCGGCGGTCGACAGCGGACTGAGCCGCCGGGCCCCGGGAAGCGACCCCCCGCCGGGCCCCGTCCCCCGAGGGCAGGAGCGGATGGGCCGGCGCCATCTTACCGAGCGCGCCGAGGTGCCGGCTCCGACGCACGAACGCGGGCCCCTCTCGCCGCCTCCGCCAGGCCGCTCGGCGCGCGGATCTCGCGAGAAGCGTCCTCTCGGCCAATCAGCGCCCGCAGAAGGGCGAGAACTCGCAACCATCGAGTCGGCCGGCGGGACAGAGCGTACGTCTGTCCTCGTAGGTCACACCTCACCGAGACAGCCCGTAGGGGCGGCGGCGCCTCGGGACCATAGAGACGGGGCGTCATCCCGCCAAGGCCGCGCTAGAGCGGGGCCGGCCGCTGTGCGGGCCTCAGCCGCGCTCCAAGATGGCAGCTCTACCGCCTCAGGCAGCCGGGGCGTCAGGGTCAGCCCGGGCGTCAGAGTCAGCCCGCCTCAGAGGGGCCGCTGCGCCGACGAGAGTGGAGGGGCAGGTCTCGTTCCTTCCCCTGCCTCCCCCTCAGCCCCTCCTCGGCTCGCAGGTGCCGGGACAGGGCCTGCGCCGCCCCGCTGCGCTGCCTCCCGCATGCCTCGCCTTAATACCGCCGGAGGTGGCAGCGCGGGCCTGCTGGGGAGAGAGACAACACCCCTGGCAGCAACAGCCCGAGCGGGATTCACTGACCCTGCCCCGGCGGGTGTGCGAAGGCACCGCCGTGGGAGGTGTAGCCGCTCCCGCGGGGACACGGCAGGGCCTGTGGCAGCAGCGTCGCTCTGGAGCCTGGCTTGGCAAGGGTTGGCCATTGGTGCTGGCCCAGACAACGTGCCCCGGTCACTGGACGGGAGCTGGGGCTGCTCTAGGTCGCAGCCTGGGGCATGAAGGTGCAGTTCCACCGGTTCCCACCGCGGCTGAGGGCTCTTTTTTGCGATCCGAGGAGAGTTAATGCTGCCACATCCAGTGGGGTCTGTGAGGCAAGAGCACTTGACAGAAAGGCCAAAAACGCCCCTTGGTTTGTGTATTAAAACGGAGAGCCAGACCCAACTTCTATGCATGAAATGCTGCAAATGATACTCCTCAGAAAAAAAAAAAAAAAAAGTAATTTTATTTTACAGACAGTGAGTGTGGATACAACCACTCATTTTTCACTCTTGCATTTGAGCCATGCAATAAACTGCAGCCTCCAAAACACACTTTGATTACAACTGGCCCTCTACTGAAACTGAGGAAAGGACAATGTAGTCAGTAATTATTTTAACTTAATGCCCCCCAAAAGCTCTAAATTTATAAACAAAAAAAATTTTCAGCAAAGGACTTCAAAGTATTTAGTAATACACACCAGTAGTTGCTAGACATAAAGTGTTCTTCCTCCTTAGACTTCAATCTAAACACTACTATCAACGACTTTGAGTCACTGAGGCAACACCAGTGGTCAGGCTGCTTTTTGAACTGGTAGCCAAATCTCTCTTTGGCTTAGATATCCTGTCTGGTTGTTGTCAGCTCCTCCCCGAAAGGTGGAGTTCCTCAGGAGACTTCTATAAAGAGGGTGAGAAGAGGAAGATACTCCTCTCTAGGAGCCTTTCCCGACTCTTCTCTAGAGGGAAATGTACCCTCAGCTGAGAGGAAGCAACAGTTTGTACCCTGATTGCTGTTTACAGGTAAAGAATAAAGAATAGGTGTAACTGGGTTCTAATAACTCAAATAACATGAATAATAAGTAAGCTAAAAATATGTAGTGATTGTGTGGTGTGACACCCGCTCTCCAGAGCTTGGAATGTTTGAGCAAACTGCACCAGGAATTTCCCTTTACCCTTTTATTGTAAAGCTAAAGGAAAATAAAAATGGTCTAAAAGCAGCTCCTGGGTTGTGGGTTTGCTTATCATGAAAGATGGGGATTATTTTTTGGTAATATTTTTAGAAGCTGCTATTTTTTCTGACTAATGCTGGCAAAATGAAGTTTGTGATGTTTTTGTGCTGAATATTGTGGCCAGCTGTTCTCTTTTTATTTTGTTCTTTTGTGTTGTTTTTTTTTTCTTTTACTGGCTTTCCCAAAGTTTTTGACCTTTCTGGTAACATAAAAACCTCTTAGAAAGTTTAATTTGAGAGAGGAGGTGTCATATAACCCCTTTAATTGCAACAAATACGCTTTGAGTGTTACTATTGAAGCACTTTCTTACTGAGCCTGAAAACAAAGTGACTTTCTAATGCATGAATTGGGTTTATTTAGCTAAATAATACCAACTGGGTGGGCTTCATGACCTTAAAGGGCTTTTCCAACCTCGATGATTCTATCACTGAACAGTGCTGCTTGTAGTGACACCTTTTTTGAGGGCAGCATTGTGATAGAACTGTAAATATTAAAAAAAAAAAAGTATAAAACTATTATTCTTTTATCTTGATACAGGACTCTTTTATTTCCCCCCCTACTAACATTCTCAGTGCAATGAGAACCCTGCATGTCTGGGGGGTCGAGCAGCAGCTCAAGTAATAACACATTTTATACTAACTCTTGTTAGCTGCCCAGTGACCTTCTATATATTCCTCTTTTTTCAACTTGCATCTGACTGAATAAATGGTGAATTATCTTCTGGCTTTTCTTTGTCAGACCTGACAAAATGAAGAAGGGTGTAGGGAGACAGAAAGCTGTGCAGCAATTGAGGGCAAAAGCTTCCTCCGTTGTTCCCTCTTTTCCTAGAGCTAAAGCTGAACTCCTGTTAAAAACCCCCATGTTCTCCCCAAAGCTGGAACCAGACCTTTCTGTTATTACTCAGAGAAAACTTTGCGGGATACTTCCGTGGCTCCAAAGTTGGATTACAATGCATGGAAACAAATTAATTGCTCTGGGGAAACCATCCTGTGGCTTCCACAGCTCTACAAGAATCGTACAGTAATGAGGGCAGTGATAACGTGGAAAGGTGGGGTTTGGGGTAAGATGACATAACTGAGATGAAAAGAAGTGTATAATATCTGTAGGTCTGTTCCTAGGATGTTTTACATGAATTGGGATTTGATAATTGCTAATCTCGGAGGTAATTTGATGACTGATATTTGGAGTTGGGTGGAGTGAATCCCAACCCAAAATCACTGATTTCTGGAGGAGCCACAAGAATCTCTGTAAAAAAAGGCATATATTGGGGGTGGGTGGGGTGTGTTTACCTAGAAAACAATTCTGGGGGTTTGTCAGCTGGTAGGGAAGGGGATTTGTTTGTGACTCTGATTAACCCTCAGTGAAGTGTTTCTCTGTGTTGATCTAGTCTTTATGAAAAATGAAGCATTAGGAGGCCAGGAGAACCAAGGACCCAGAAGATACACTACCTTGCCATACCTCTTCTGAGTGATGTACTAAAGTCTGAGGGCAGAAACCTTTTTTCCACCAAAAAAAAATATAAAAAGGTAAAGCTGGAGCACAGCTGACATAAACTAGTCTCTTCTGCCTTAAAATGATTCATTATCTGTTCAAATAAAAAGAAATAAAATGCCAGAGATTGAGGACGGAAGAGAATGTGCTCAATTGCTTTCATCCTACCTGTTTTCTTTTGGGTTAACTCTGTTTCTAGTTCTACCTGGCTGCTGAAATTGGCTCAACAGAACCTACAGAGAGGAAGAACTGAGAGAAGGGCTGAACGTAAAGTAAGTGTTATATTTACAGGCTTTGCATCTTCAAAGCCTGGAAGAGGCAGTTGTCTCGGTGACAGGAGAGGGCTGGGGAGGCCATCTCTGTGCAACACCAAGATGATGCCTTAGTGCCTGTCACAAACAGTAGTTTTATGGGTCGTGCCTACAGCCCCTCATGTGGGACACTGCAAATATAATTAAGGACAATTTGTAGACACCCAAAGTTTAAAAAAAATACTAATTAGGGAAACCTGAGAGAGAACCAAATAAAGATTTGTCAGCTGCAGAGGAAAGTCTTAGTGCTCTAATAGCTGAAACAGCAGAAAAGGTTTTGGAAAGAAGCAGGAAAAAAAATATGTTATACGGAGAATTAGTGCTGAGGGATTTGTAGATATCTCAGCATAAGCTTCTCCAGTGTTTAAGGAGAGGTAGATAAGATGCTTATTAGACTGTTTTAGAAGCTGATTGATAGTCATTAGTCTCTGCTAGGATTTCCTAGCAGTGTTTTCAGTTCAAACCAGTTAGAAATTATCATGATGCTATGTGAGAGGAGGCCCAAACCAAAGCAAAACTTACATTATATAGATGACCATAAAAGCTCCTACTTGCTGCCAGGACAATGTAGATTCAAACCAGTAACCCAGGAGTAGATTGCCCAAATGAAGGGAAATTAAACTCTAACAGGAAAAGAATTAGGAAGGGAATGAGGCAGGGAAAGAACTGAGCTGCTGATGGTACCATACAGGTGTCAGCAAAGTAAATACCGTGACTTGGGTCTTGACACAAAGATGTCAGTGGGGTGTTTTGGGGTTGAAAGTGTAATGAGCTTTAGCTGGTACTCACTGGGTGTGCAAAGTGAGTCAGTGTATGCTAAGAGGGTGTAATCCTCTTACCAAATGTGTGTAAGAGGAATGTAATACCTGTTTCACTGTTGGATTCCCTTTTGCAGGCATCCACTGTTCACTGCTGGTGTGCAGTTCCTGGTTTGCACGGTCCCTGTCCCCTGGTATGTTCATTCCTGGGTTCGAGCACTCCCTAGATGATAAATTTGTGCATTAACAGTGTCTTATTAGCTTTTCCCAGAGCATAAATCCCAGTGTGGCTTCATCTACCAAATCAGAAGGTATTTCCCCTCCACATGCTTTTCATTTATTGTAGCTCTGTAGCTGCAGAACAAAAATTAAGCTTCTGCTTGCCTTTAATTATGGTGTCTTGTACTTTTGTACAGGAATCTGTTGGGTTTCTTTACCTCTTGGTGTTCCTGTGTGAAGTAAGTATTAACAGTGACCAGTTTTACAGGTGGAGAAAGAGGGTGACTGTGCTAACAAGCAAAAAACTAACAGTTTCTCCAACATTATCCTGAGTTTTTACCACCAGAAGTTTTGAATATACAAAGTAGAATTCTAAAAGATGTAATCAAATTACTCAATAGAATCCCATAATTCTATAGAATTAATGCTAAGCATGCTTTTATTTCCTCATGTTTCCATTTCTTAGTGTTAGTAAACACTACATCTGTCTGGAATCCAACTGAAATCAATGTTATCAACCCAGGAGAAAACACATGGAGGATCAGGGTCAATCAAAGAGCCAAATCTCACACCTCCAGCTGACTAAAAGGCTCTTCAGAGCTCCAGGTCAGGAGTGTTCACATGGCCTCACAGGCCCTCCTGTAAACACTGGGACCCTTCAGTCACTGAGCTGTAGGTGATTCTGGTTGCCAATGCTGCAAATCCTGACAGCAGGAACAAAACATGTCAATATGAGTTAACTCTTAACTCCTTTCTAGCAGTTTGGATCCCGGAGAGTTGTTTTTTGAGGAGTGTAACCATTTTCAAAGGGTGCTTGCGGGGAAGCTGCCATGTGGTGGACGAGCTGATGCAGGGAATGCTCTGCTCCCAGCACTCCATAACCTGGATTTGGAGGAAAGCATTACTGCAGCAATTTAGAGTCGATTTTTCTAGAACAGGCAAAACAAAAGCCCCCTGGAACAAGCACAGGTGGGGAGCTTGGCTGATGTGAGCAGCAGGCAAGCTCGGCTGCCATGTTGATCCTCTGACAAAGGCCTGCTCCTGCCTGGTCCCTGTGCGGTATTTAGCGCTACCGCTGCGCAGCTTCGCTTTGACACTCGCGAATAAGGAATAAACCCCGCCGTTCCCCTGAGGTAAGACCAGCCTGTGCTTTCTGCTCGGAACCCCGGGCGCGGGCTTCGCTGATCCCGCAGAACTCCCCTGCACAGGAAGCGCTGAGGGGAGCAGGGAGGCCCCGCCTCCCCTTTTCCTCAGCTGGGCTGGAGAGGAACGGGAGGGGGCGGAGGAAAGCAGTCCCCCTTGCTACGGCTCTGTGTGGGGAAGGGCTCAGCCTCCCCTCTGCCCGCAGGCAGCGGGCACAGCGCGGCCCGGGGCACAGGGGTGGTCCCGCCGCTTTCCCGCCCAAGAAAAGGGGGGGGGAGCGCGTGCGCACGCCCCGCCGGGAGGCGGAGCCAACGGCCGCCCAAGTCCTCCGCGGGCCGTGCGCAAAGCGAGGCGCTCTAGGCTGCGGTTGGCTGCTGCCTCGGTCTCTATGGTAGCGGGGGAGGAGCGCCCCCGCCCAGCGCTCCGGAGCGGTTGAGAGGAGGAAATGGCGGCTCGGCTCGGCTGAGACCCGCGGCGACGGCGAGATCTCTCCACCCTCTCCCCGCGGTGAGTGAGGGAGGCAGCCGGAGAAGCACCGAGACGGGAAGAGAAACGGGAGCGGGGCCGCCGCTGAGGCGGAGGGGATCGCGGAAAAACGGGAGGCCGCTTCCCGCGGCCTGGATGCCTTTGGGCTCGACTAGAAAATGGAGGCGGGCGGGTGGTGCGGGTCAGGGCGGCCGGAGGGACCGCGGCTGAGGGAAGGGGGGGGGGCGGGTGGGTAACGGGGGAGGCGGGGAACGGTGTGGGGGGGCCCGGCGCGGCCTATTTTCAGGGGACCGTCGGTGCGGCTGCCGGGCGCGGGCACGCCGGAGGCCTGGCCTGGTTCCAGAGGAGGTCGGCGACTCAATGCGGGGGCCCCGGAGGAAGCCAAAAGCCGCCGCCCCGTGAGCTCCTAACGCGGTTGGGCCGGAGCGGAGAGGACGCCCTCCCCGGGCGGAGCGGGCTGGAAGGCGGGCTCCTCCATCTTGGGGGAGGGGGGGGGGGGAAGGAGAGGACGGTTGTGCTGTGAGGCGATCGACGTCATAACCAAGCTGACGGCGGCAAGCTGCTCCGTGACGTCACGACCGACTTTAACCGCCTTTCTTGTTGAGTTTCACCCTTGCCCTGGTCACCGGACCCAGGGCTCTCTGCCACGCCTGCCTGGCTCTGGGGGGGGGGATCGTTCCCCTCGTCGGGGAGTCCAGAAACCCACCCGAAAACTCACTCCAGGGCTGGGGGGTGGGCGAAGGTGTCTTCGGAGGGCGGGACTAAAACTTAACCTGCCTTGAAGTGACATTTTATTTTCTCTGGGCGGTGGAGGTGATCTCCTTATTGGTGAGTTAAACAAGAAAAGTCGAACTTTGTCATCTTCTGGTGATTTCCTTGTAGGGGAAAAGAGGCGGGGTTCAATTTTTTTTTTACCGTAGTAATGGTTGGCTGGCTTTAAACATTGAGTAAATACCCTCTCAATCATTATTCCCCCATTCCTAGCACTAAAGTACCTACATGCTGTCTCTTGGAGGTGATTGTAGTCTGTAGCTGCATATTTGGCTTGCAAAAGCCATTCTTTGATAGTGACTACATTTTATTTCTCGCAGTTAAGTAGCTTTCAGTTTATACCTCCAAGTGATAGCTATGTGTTAGTAGTGGGTTAATAAAATTATACCATTTTAGATTTGGAAAAAAAACCCACATTACAATCTTTTTAACATGTTACAAAACGTGTTTTCCAGTCTTTCTGCTGTTTATATGTTTAGCAATTAAAACCAGCTGTTTTTCTTGCATGGGCTTTCATGTTTTCCTTCTAGGAATTTCAGGGAGGAAAAAAAATGATTCCTTTTATTTAACTCAACAGAGTGTATATAGTATTCCCATTTTCCCTTTTGGGTGGTGGTTTTGTTTTTTTTAATTCCTGGATAATCTTATTTTTCTTTCTTTTTTTTTTTTTTTTAAACCAAAATAGCTCTTTTGAATTCTTAATCATCCCAGCCTTGTTTAAATTCTTTTGCTTAATTTTACCAGAACTTTTTCATTGTTTGCTTTTTTGTATTTCCATTTTACTCAGTTGCCTTCTAAGTGCTAATTTAAATTGGTTTAGCTTCGACTGCTTTGTTGCTACTTCTATAAACAAAATTTACTAGCCCTTTAAGCAATTTAATTGCTGGTCAATGAAAAATGCTAACATGTAGTTACTGTACAAATGTAGCATATACTGTGTCAATTGTAACAGATATTTTAGGTTGTGCTCCACTTTTATGTATGCCAGCAGATTGTTACCATTCTTTGACATTTGGAACTTTTTATAGGAGTAAATACAGAAGTAAGCTCAAAATAGCTCTTCAGTTAGGCCTTGATATTTCTTTTTGCCTTGATGGTTCTAGAATCATATAGCACATAAAGGTTTTTTTCATGCACTTTGCTGGAAGAATAAAGGCTCGTGTCAGCCTTCAACCCGCCTCCAGCGATTTGCAAATTAAATAATTATTGATTCCAAGAGAAGCATTTAAGTAATGACTTTTACGAAATTTCTGTGGTGTTTTAAGGGATAATTAGTTGGTTTCTACACTACGAAGTATAGATTTTAGAACTGTTCAGATACAATTGCTGCAGTTCACACGGTGGCTCAGAGGGTGCTTTTCACATAACTAAGAGATGTCTTTTTGAGTTTAGGAAAAAAAACCCCAAACCACCCTGAAACTCCCCAAAGCAATGCTAATAGAATTGTGTGAGTCCAGCGTGTAAATTAAACAGAACAAGTATTTTTTTTTCCAATGTTCAGTGGACTCATCCAAAGGCATTGTTTGCTCTACTTAATCCTGCTTTGCTACTAAGATTTTCTGGCAGTAGATTATCTTGTTTCCAGTTTAAGATAGTAGTTATCTTTATAGCTGTAGCTTTAAACTCTGGGATTTTAATTCTGTACATCCGGAAACTTAAGCTCGAAATATTAAAGACAAGGATTGTAAGGGTTAGACTGACAGTTTCTGAAATTCAACTGATAAAAGTGGTAGGAGGGACAGCGAGAGTGAGGTTAGATGTAGATTAGTAGACAGGAGTGAGAGTGTCTGCACTGGTTTTATTCTCCAGTGCACTTTTTCAGCCTAGTGTCTCTTGTAGCAGGACACTGCTGGAGATGTAAGGAGAGGATTTCAATAAAATTAAGAACTGTTTAGTTTATGCAAGAACTGTCTGTGGTTTAGTGCTCACCAGGAGAATCTTCAGTCAGCAGTTAACACTTTGAGGGTTGTGTTACGATCACGTTTTTAGCCAAGACTGCTTCTGACACTAGCGAGTACTTGGGAGTTATTAATGGTGACTGTCTCAAGGGCATTGAGAGACTTTGAGGTGAAGAGGAATCTTAAGTTTCTAGCTAGGGAGCTCAGACACACAGATTACGTGTGCTTTGTGTGCTCTCACAGTAAAGCATAATGAAAATCGGGAACTGAACTGTGTTTACTGCATTTTTAATAACATAATCAGTATTCTGTAATTACTGTGCTTCACTGTATTCTGAAGGAGAAATCAATTGCTGTTTTACTTTGTTAAAACAAGCCTTTTAGATGGAATAAGAATTCAGTTGGTAGCTGGTTACAGATACTATATTTTAGCTCATTTTTTACAAATGAAATAAGGGAAAAAAAGTGTAAAAATGAGTGCTGGGTTTGTTTTTCTTAATCCAACAGCTGTGCTTATAGGGTCAGGAATTATAATCCTGCAGTTGTTGAGTCCATTTCTGTATACACAGTTTGACAACAATAACTAGACACGGCAGGGGATACAGACAGTTAAATTAGAAAGCAAACCTAATGGGTTTTTTACATACAGTGGTTCAGGATGTGTAACTAGGTTATGCACTGTTAGAATGTCAACTTGACAAAAAACCCCTATAGCTTTACTAGTTTGTGTAAAAGTCTTTGAGAAGAGGGGTTTTGAAGGACACTGTAAGTATGCAAGCTGAAATTTGACAGTTGTAGAATTGTCATTTTGTGAGTTTAAAAACTAACAAGCTGTGGGATGTGGAAGAGTTAAACTGTAAGGTTCTAAGACTTAGCCTGAGGAGCTGTTGCTGTTCAGTTACCAGCCATGATAAAGACCAGATTTCTTTGGTCCTTCAGCAGAGAAATCCCAGGTTGCCTGAATCACCTTTTAAAACTCCTTGTTTCCTGCATGCAGCTGCTGAAAATGTCTTTTTTCAGTGCTGCTGAAGAGGTTTAAGTTCAGTAGGAGAAACAGAACATTAGGCAAATCAGTAGTATGTATTTGTAAAATATTTTCAATCAAGGTGATGGAAAAGGAATAGTCAAGATATTGTATAATGAGTAATACCCCATGACAACCCAAGTTTGTGATTGATATTTCTGTTGCCTAAACTTAGGACCATGGCTTGTAAAACTGGTTTGTACTGGGGCCTTTAAGATGGCAATTTTAATTATTATTATTACTCATTTTTTAATACAAGCTTTTGAACTACAGAAAGCTGCCTTCCCCCCCCCCCCCAAATCTACATAAAAGGGAAAAAAGAAAAAAAGCAGAACTGTCTTACACTGCTTGTGATTCTGCTCTTAACTTTTCTTAATGTGCAGAATCCATTTGCTGTCTCATTTTTACTCATGCTGTTCAGGCCCTGAGACCAGAAGTAAACCTGAACAAAAAGATTCAATTTTATTTTGTTGTCTTTGGGTAAATTGTCATTGTTAGGGCAGATATAGGAATAACTTACTCAGCAGAATGTAGATAAGGGCTTCAGAAGATACAGGAATAGTAAAAAAGCCAAATGCAGTAGAGTGTATCTGCCTAGACTTTTAAGCACCCACAAAGCTCTGGACTAGGAAATACCAATGGCATGTATATGATCCCTTTCTGTCCTCTTAAAATTAGTTAATATTTCCTTCAATACAGAAAGCACTAAACTGGATATGAATTTAATTTATCATATAAGAGTTATGGGCCTGTAGGTTGGAGGGTGTGCATAGTGGAAGTGCTTTGTTAAGGTGTGACCTTTACTAGTAGAGTCCCATGGGTCCAGCTGACAGTTACGGCTCTTTCCCCAGGTATAACAGACAGAGCTGTGCTGGCAAAAGCTTTGACACCTACCCAGGTATCTTAGAATCTATTTGTTGATGTAACATGCATTTTGCTTTCATTGAAGGAATTTGAGTGAAATTTCAGAGTCTTGCTTCCTCCCGAGATACCTTGCTTCTCTACTGGGAACAGCCTGTGCTATCCTGTTGATAAGAGTTTCTTATCACGCGTGCAGCCCCAGTGCTACAGCTGCAGGGAGCAGTACAGGTTGGCAGGTGTGATCACACCAGCAGGAAGTCTCGTGCCAGCAGGGCTCTGGTGGGTAGGGAGTGTACCCCTTAACCTCCTTGACTCGTGCAGCTGTGACAGTGAACACCTCTAGTATCCACACGGTTGTAGTCTTGTCTGCAGTGAAATACAGTTTTCATGTTAGCCAGATTTCTGCTGGGCCTGCTGCTGCTAAAGTGCCTCAGATGTTTCTATTGAGAAGCTGCTGTTCAGCTGTGGGAGCTTCACTGCTTCAAAGATGTACTTACTGCTACTTGCCCAGGAGGAAATGCACTTGTAATACTTGGTGCTGTTCTCATTCTGCTGCAGTACCTACTGAGTGCTCCATCCCTTCTTTCCTTTATATTTTTTCTCACCGTTCTGCTCCTATACGATGCAATCTGAAATAAATTTTAAAAACCCCATATTTTTGCTTGGGAAGTTGATTTTTCTAGTCCAAAAGACCTCAAAATAAACTTCAGCCAGTGTATTCTGTTTTGCATAAAGCAATGAGCTACTTCATGTGTTTTTCCTTGGAGTAGTTTATGTTGTTTGTGGAGTTGCTGTCCTTTCTGTCCTGCTGCTGCTGTGCCCTGGGTCCCTGTGTGTGCGTGGTTATCTCGTGCGGTGCCTGTGCTTTAAATCCCCCCTTGCAGGAGGTCCCACGCTCGCTGCAAGCGTGCAGGGTTGCAGTCCTGCGTGCGCGCAGCCTTCCACCGCCTGAGGTAAGTGAGCAGCCTAACAGATCCTGGAGGGGATACCGGGGTGTGTGTTACTCGCAGACAGAGAGAGGGTTTGTAATAATGGGTGATTAAAGACATTTTAACTGTGAAACGTTCAATTCTTTATTACCAGTACGGAGACCAACCGAATGTATTAGTTGGTTTTAAGTTGTTTTAATTTCTTTATCTTCTTGGAATTGAATCCATTTGCTTAGTTATTTTAAAAAGTAGGCTTGTCAAGCTGGTTTGCTGTAAAGGTTATTATTCATTTAGAACATCCAATACTTATTTTGAGTGGGGAAAAAAGTGAGCTTGTGAAATTCATAAATGTATCAAGTCTCATTTTTCATGAGAGAAAATTCTAGAAGAAAATTGAACACTTGTTTATGCATCTTTGGGAATTAAGAAGTGGTTAATGTTTACACTGTATATCTCATTAGTTGATTTGCATCAGCTCTGCATATTGGTAATACTTGGTATCATGTAAATGTGCATTTAATGGGCTCTCCTATAGCAAGACAGGACGTGTTTTGTGTCATACCCTACCACATCACGACCCCATGGTGTTTCACAGTACCTTCAGAGGTTTCTTGATAAAACATCAATGAGATTGGAAGGAGGTCTCAACAGAGATGCAGAAGCCTCTGAATTATTTCCTTTTTTTATTTTTTCTTTCCCCTGGGAGATCTGATTGCATTGGGCTGTGGTGAGGTGTTACTGGGGAGTTTTTCCCTCACTCTGGAGACTGCTGTGGTTTGGGTACCATCGCACACTTTCTTTTCACCATCTCTCGGGAAAACCATCACAGATTCTCTGTCCTGCAATGCAGCCAGTTTGGTCCTGGAGCAGCCTGACCTTTCATGCTAGTCAAGCCAGTTCTTTTCCATAACTTCAGGTAGAAGCTTAGATGGGGTATGACCCACCACTGGCTTTACGAGTACTAGAACCTGTCTTTGGCAAGGGAGATGGGGAGCTGAGGGAAGAAGCAGTGGGTCTGGGTGGAAGTGATGAGGCTGCCGCTCATGTCAGCGGTGCCATCCCTGACCAGTTAGGATTGTGTTGTGTTATGTGTTCTGGGGTTGAAACACTGCTCTGGTATAAAAGCTACCTTAAAACTAGAGCTTGGTGATGCTTTGTCCTAATTTCTCTATAAAGTACTGTTCTTACTTGCCTAGAATTGGTTCTGCTTCGTGCAGTATTTAACAAGAGTACACATTTCTTAAATTGGGGTGGGGGCTTTCTGAGGAGCGTGGCTGGGTTACTGAATTATGATGGATTGCTGAACAGATACTGTGCATTTTTAAAAGCTTGTTAATGTGCTGGGGTTTATTTTAAGAGGGAATAATATATTGACTTTAGAATAGGAAGGAATTAACTGCCACCTAAAATTGTTCGTATTGCTCGTACGTGAAGTGGTAGGTTTGCTTATGATCTTGGAATGAATGTAGTGTGTTTAATGATAGCCAGCAGCACATTTACAGATTAGTGTTACAGTTCTTGTAGCATTGTTTTGCTAATTATAAGGTCTAATTATAAGCATGGAAATACTTTGATTTTTTGCAAAATCTATTTTTAATGTGATGTTTCAAACGTAAACTACTTCTAGAGTAGAATCTTTGTATTTACCAGGGATGTCTGGACTTTTGACCTTGAACTGCAGCTCGCCTGTAGCAGTCAAGTAGTGAGACAGTAAATTACCTGGGGTGCAGGGGAGGAGTTCAGGATCACAACAATCTTCTCACATCTCCCCATATCCAGACTTGAGCCTGCTGCCTCTCTCACCAACTTTCATCACTTCTCTCTTGTCACAGCATTCCCATTCCTCAACTTCTTGAAAGATGTTTTCCTTCTTTCAGAAGGAAGAGAATTAAATGAGCACACAGCGGATGATGCATTTTATGTGAAAGATCATATGCTGGTTGTACTTGGTCATCCGATTGTCTGTTGCTTCTTCTGTAAGTAGCCTGCTCTGCACTGCAGCCCTGTGTGTACGTGGCGTTCTCTTTCTGCAGTGCCAGTGCAGAACCAGTGTCCTGCTGGTCTTGGAGGTCAGCGGATTGGACCTTTTGTCCCTAGTCTGAATCAACTGCTCATTTCTGTAAGAGTAGGTTTTGCCTTACTGACTTTCTTCAGGCTGCTTTTGTACTGCTTGGTGATGCAAGGGATTAATTGTGCTGCTGCTTAGTAGAAAGGGTGCTGGTTTTCTGGATGTCATCCTTGGCAAACAGGGATGCAAAGTCATTTTCAGCGGGACCAGTAGAAGATTCTTACGCTTTGAGTTTCTTTGGAGATGTAAACAGTCTGCTCACTGACTCTAGTTTTCAGTAAAGTGCTGACCCTTATAGGGGCCATTGTCGGTGGCTGAGGTTTCTCTCCTGTCCTTGGGCCCTGGCTGTTGATTTTCTATAATTTATCCAAAACATTACCCGGACCTTCAATATGACAACTTGATGGGGTGGGGAAAGTGCTTTTGTTTCTCTGTCACAGAAGTGGTTGTTTGTTAGGTAACAGGTTACACTGAAACAACTCCTACAAATACCGTGATCTGTCACAAGTCTTAAACGTGCTTCCTTGGATGCTTGTGTAGGGGTGAGTATGTGTGAGATCTTTCAGAATCAAAGACATGCTTCTGTATAGCTCTGAGGGCGAGTTAGGGAATAAGTGAACTAATACGTGCTAGATATTAATCACTTGGACTAAAGTATTTGCCCAGGGCTCTTACTGAACAGCGTTGGCATCCAAGACCATGGAATAAGATGCAGCGTATTTTGCCATCTAGCTGTTGACAATGAGGATTAACGTTGAGAGGATAAATGTCACTGGTCTTCAATATAAATTCCTTAAAAACCTAAATAAGATAGCTAGTAAGCTGAAAGTGAAGAATTCACTCTGCATTCTGACACAGTGTTGTGAGGTTTTTCTGTACATGAGTCCTCAGGTAAAAGAGAAATGAAGTTATTTCTTTTGGTTGTTACTGGTTCGTGTTATAGATTTTATTACTAAGCTGTCTTTTAAAATCCTTTATTTGGCGTGAAGTCTTCCCAGTTACCTGAGAATTCTTACTGCAGTTAAAATAATTTCTAGAAAAGACAAAACCTTTATGCAGTCAGTGGACCCATTGAATGTTCTATTACCTCTCCATGGAAATGAGAGAAAACAGAAGTTGAATGTGTATTTGGTAGGAATTTATTGAGTTTGTCTAAAAATACATATGTAAAAAGATGGGGAAATGTTGCTGTTCTTTAAAAGCTTTGCTCTGTCATCATCAGATTAAGATGTTATATTGAGGCATCTTAAAAAGGGCTTAATGAAGTCAGTAGCAGCAGATCCAGGTGTCATCTTCAAGCTGCCTGCCCTGCTTTTTTGTATCTCTCAGCTCTTGCGTTACTGGTGCAGATAAAGCTCTGTTCCTTTTTGCCCAAGGTTTGTAAACTGCTTGGTGCAAAGACATCAGTAGACAACAACATGCTTGTCTTGGGGTCTTGAGGTTTTGTCTGAGTGAGAGGGACAATACATTTACAGAAAAAATGGAGTGATCCTGGATGCTTGTTTAACGAAGGCATGTCAGAGAATAGATCCTTAATACACACTGCATGTTTGTGAGCAGCACTGTTTGGTAGCAGGATTTGGAAATGCACTCTTTCTTTTCTTCAATTGCCTACTGACACTGCTTGGAGTTTCTTCAAGCCACCTATACCGACACCCGCACAGCTTTGCAGGAGCTGGAGAATCCAAAGGGGTGCTCAGTGTGAGTGATCTCCTCTGTTGCCTTACAGAGTAGGCAGCCCTGTGCTTTCAGGTTTATCGCTGCTCAGGAAGAGTACGCCAAAATGAAATGAAAAGCTTGTGTCAGTTTTGTGATTTATTCTTTTATTATTATTATTTTTAAGGAAAAACCTCAATAAATATTTTCTTGGCTGAATATTCTTTTGTCTCAAGATACAGTGCGTCAGCTTTATGCTCCACTTCTAGATAAGTGACTTTTCTTTCACTGAAATGTTCTCCTTGTTAGAGCGTGAAAGGCTAAAACAGACTGGGGGGGGCTGGCTAAGAGGTGATGGGCGCTGGCTGCATGGCCCCTGGTGTGTGTGTGGCTTGGAGGAGAGCAGCAGCTGAGCCTGCTTAGGGGATCTTGTTCTCCGTCCCTGTTCTACATCTTTACGCTAATTCTGATGATAATTATTGTTTTTATCCTTTTGGATCACTCTCTGGTGGGTTCATTTGCTGCTGATTTCTTAAGCTGTTTACTCAGGAGCTGGGTGACCGTTTCTGTGGCAGAGGGCTGGGGGGGATGTGGCCGAGGCTTTGTAGCTGAGCACTGGAGAAAGGAGCAGGACAGTAGCAGTTCAAGTAGGGTGGTACTTTGTTCTTCATAGTCCCGAAACATGAATTTTATAGGCACTGTGAATCCTTCATTTCATGCAGACCTGCTGTTTATATGTAAGCATTTAAATACCCTAGGGTTTCTATTGGCAAAGATTATTCTTTCTGTGATGTGTTTCTAACTTTATTTATAGTTTGTCTTAATCCTCACTGTGAAAATGCATAAGCTTTTGTTTATCACAGAAGTTAAGCAAAACCAGAGGACTCTTTGAATAAGCAACAGTATATATGTTCATTATTAACATTATATTGCCATAATTTACAGAGATTCTTGCCTCAGGTTTTTCAGAAGTACACAATATCCCTTCTAAAGGAATATCCTTTCTAAAGGAGACGTCATAAAGGCAGCATGATACTGATGGGGGTTGTCTTTTAGGGGAACTAGAAAAACTTCCAGTTTCCAGCTAAAATTTCCAGTTGCAGAGATGTGATTATTGTACTCTGTTAGGAGAAACGTTGATCATCAACATTCAGTTTCTTTAAAACAAGATAACTAGTTTACTGTTTCATCTTGCCTTTCTGTCAGTATCTCAACTGCAATTGAATAGTTGAGGACAGACCAAAATAAAAAGAAAAAATGTAATTGAATTGGGAAAAGAAACATATATTGGAAGACTTGCAAAGTTGCCTCATGTTGTAGCCAATATTTTTGCAGACAGGTAGTAGGACACTTGTTTAGAAGTGCCGGTAGGCTTTCTAGATTTAAAAGGGTAGTTGTGAGTTAAGGGTTTCTG
The DNA here is from genome assembly GCA_025345505.1 of Todiramphus chloris collaris. NCBI lineage: Eukaryota > Metazoa > Chordata > Aves > Coraciiformes > Alcedinidae > Todiramphus > Todiramphus chloris. The sequence continues at coordinate 8,760,696 of JANVCC010000271.1, read as the reverse complement.
CTTTTATGTTTTGATAATACTTGATTTTCAGCTTCTTTCAGACATTCAAGTTTAACCTGTATTAAGATGCAGTAGCATCTGCAAGAGCAGAATCCTGTAAAACAAGTTTGAAAATTACTCAGTTTTTAATGAAAACTATTTTGGACTAAATGAGGAAAGGGCAAAATGAAAATGCTAAATAATAATAAGCAGCAACCAAATATTTTATAACAAAAGTAGGGGGTCTGCAGTTTTACTATTTTAAATGTACTTGATTTTTATACCTTTCAAAATTGAAGTTATTTTAAAATTGCAGTTCTGTTAAAGTTCTTTTTCCTGTAGGTAGCAGAGGTAACAACGAGATAATACCTACTAATGCAAAAAGCAGCATGATTCTTGCATAGAATCTCTTTGTTTTCAATTATTATTTGTGTTAAAAATGCTATTTTACTGGGGGGCAGCTTTGCCACTGGGTGGGCTGTGACTCGCACTGTAAAATGCATTGCGCTCGAGGAGCCAGGAGGTTTCTGAAGAGGAGAGGATGCCAGAGGCCAGTTCTGGAATGCTGTAGTGATACTGGCTCTGTGGCTCAAGTGGAACTGTAAAGAGTGTCCCACACAGAGCCCTGAATGCACAAATACAGAACTGTGCACTGTGAAGAGGATCCTTCAGGCAGCTCACTCTTAGTGTGTTGCTGGATAAATTATTCACAGAGAGTACATTTTTTGCTCATTCTAGAGGTGTAGTTTGTTTCACAGTTTAATTAATATTAGAGTTGAACAAGAAGTGATTAGCTGACTTTTCCTCTTCCTTTAGGCATATCGTGTAAAAATTGCCAGATGTGTGATCAATTGGAAATTCTGAACAGGGAGATTGAAAGGTTCTTACAGAACAGCAGCGCGGAAGGAGGCACTTTAAACTCAGACTGTCTTCAGCCAGCAGTGACTGACTCCCTGGATATAATCACTGATTCAGACAATGGAGCAAAATATATTGTAGAGCAGGTATTCAATGCCATGAGATATAGCACTAGGATCTTGAAAATTAGTTTGTCTTATTTTTGTTTGGTTTTCCACCTCTTTTTGGAGTGGGTATAGTTGGCTGCGTGAAGAAAGCAGATAATGTACATAATCCCCTCTAGAGAAGGCAGAAGGGAAGGAAACACTGATATGGATCTAGTTACTTCTGGGTTTTTTTCCTAATTCTACTTTGCCACAGTCATGCAAACTTTGAGATTTATTGGTCGTGAAATAACAAAAGTGATCCAGTAATGAAAATGAGACCTAGGGAGGGATTTGTCTTTTCCCCATTCCATATTTTTTGTGATGGTGACGTGGCACTGGAGAACACCTAGAGATGATCACTGCTTAGAGGTATTTCTAAACAGCAGAGATGCTTTTAAGATTTGGTGGCTTGAGAGGGTTTTTTTTTTTTGTGGGGGGGGGGGGGGGGGGGGATATTCTTTAAAAAGAAAAGTCATGCTGTGCATTAGCATCTTTATGAAAGATTATCTAATGTGTTCTTAAATTTCTGGAGTGTTAATCAGGTTTTCTCCATTGAAAGAATTACTAATGGTTTAGTTGTTTCCTATGCCTACTCTGGCAGCTCCCCTGCATCTTTAATTGCAGAATGCTGACATGCAGTGTGTGTGTCTGGTACTGTGCTTTTGTCTTCACTAATCTGTCTTGTCCTCTTTTTCCTCCTCAAAGCTTTTCCAGTGTTCTTCTAGTTTGGTAGTGTACTTTGGGTTAAATACTGGCATTTCTTACTGATTTTGAAGCTCAGTATGTCCAGAATCAAGCAGTCAGTGTTCATGTTCCATTGCCATTCTGCATGTGAATTGGGACCCCTGGAGTAAACGATTGTATTTCAGATGCTTTAAATAAATGCTTTGTTATTCTGAAATGTTTTCCAAGGGTTATTTTTTGTGAAAATGTGGTGTTACTGATATAATTTACTGTCATTGAAATAAGGCCTCTGAAATTTTCTGTATTGCAAAGATTATTAGTGAAAGGGACAGTGATAAGGAATATTCCTTAATTCTGAAGCTCAGCTATAAATTTTTATTAGCCCACCTTGCAAAACCACTGAGTAGTCACCTGGATTTAAATCTCAAAGCTGCAGATGTCTTCTGTGATGAAATTTAGTACTAACTGGCAAATCTTCCCTACTGTGACCTCAAGTGGGCTGCTGGAGTTTAAAAGCATTTCTCTGTTTTCATTGCATAATGTATGCTTATTAAATTTCACTCCAAGAATGCTTTGAAATACTGCAGAGGGAACAGACTTGTTGATTACAGTTTGTTACTGTTCTGGGAGTCTTAATGGGATCTAAATGACTCGATGACAGTACAATCATATTTTGTGTTTATTCCAAAAGTCTCAACTGTTGGTAAGAGGTGCTGCTTTATTTTGACCTTTCTTTCCATTTTCAGTGCCTTTCTGAAAGTCTTGTCTGTCAAGAAGGCAAAATAACAATTGGTTTTATGATGTGATCACTAGTAAGATAAGCTCTTAAATGTATTGGTGCCTTATTTTGTCCCTTTTTTTTTTTTTTTTGCCTTCCCAGGAGCCAGCAGGAAAAGGAGGATTGACAGTATTTGGTCCTGCTGACAGCTCAGAGACTCAGTCTGGCATTTCTGAATCAGGAAATTCAGCATGGGCTGGGAGGATAATGCTGAATGACTCTGATCCTTTGCTGCCCTCCTCTGGCTCTCCATTTCATTCTGTTCTGCAGGGAGAAACCGTTCAAACCTCTAATGCTGTGTCAGGTAAAGCATATAGAGGAGTTGAAGAGCCTTGTTATTGCTTTACATTTTATCTGGAATTTAAATCTCTGAATTTCGATTACATCTGCTTGTAGCTTTTAACATTTTTATTCCATCTTCCAAGGTAAACAAAAATGTAAATTCTGTTTCAGCTTGTTCTCTTACTTCCATTGCAGCCTCTTTCTGATGTGAACATAATTTTAGTGTTGCTAAAAAAAAAGGGGGAGGGGTTGGGGGGAAACAACTTACAGTTAGTGACTTTTTACAGAGGAATTTAATGGAATTTCATATTGGATTGAAGCAGTTTCAGCTTTTTACCTCTGTACTACAGGCATCCAGTTCACTTTTTATTCTGTCTGTGATATTAAAAGTTATCAGTCACTGTTTAAGCTGATGTTCTGGAGCCTGTTGTTTTTACAGCAACATTTGTTGTATCTCACTGAAATAACCTCTAAGTTGCAACTTCAGTGTTAATTTTTAGCATATCTGCATGGATGTTTGTTTTGGTCGCATGGACAGGTAACATTTCTGGTGTAGCATTGTCAGACCCAACACTGGCAAGCGGAGCAGTTGCTCTGTAGAGATGGTGTTTGATGGGGCAGAACAGTAATGCAACTGCTGCTGTCTGTCAAATGGGGAGGAGGCACTGATCACCAGTCTACACTGGTGATAACCTACAGCTCTTAGAGCTTGCTGAAAGAATCAGAAGATACTTCTGTTAATTTAGGAATACTGTGAAAGTTCCCTTTTAGCTTGTGTGTACAGTTCTTGACACACACATGGAACTACTCAAGAACATTCTTGGAGGAGAGCTGGGGGATGTTTCTTGTTTCAAAAGTCCTGTTTCTGTTTACCCAGTTCACTGAGATGCACTTACTGCGCACATTGTAGATTCACGTGAGCAATGGCATTGCAGTGACTGCAAAACATCGTTTCCACCTTCATGTAGGAGTGTTCATGTGGCATGCAACTCATTTGAAACATTGCACCAGGATGTAGTTGTAACTTTAAGACTTGTTCAAACCAACTTATTCCTGAAGTACTCAAAATACAGTCTCAGATATTATATTTACTTCTCTCATTTGCCTCTGTCCTCTCTAATCAGAGAGTCTCCTAATCTGAAACAGACTTGTGAGAGAAAAGGGATCCTAGTTCTCAGCTCAGAGTTTTTGTTGGGTTTTTGTTGTTTTTTTTTTTCCTAGGGGTCCAACTATGACAGTTGGAGGTTCTTTGATGAATATTTTGTTTTGTTGGGGTGTTTGGCTTTTTTTGTTGTTGTTGGGTGTTTTTTTGGTCATTCTGGTAGATCCTACTGGCTGAAGGCCTTTTTCAAGTAATTGTGTCAAGGAGCGGCCTGTCTCAAATCTTATTCAATGTGGTTTGGTTTGGTTTCTTTTTTTCCTCAGGTGTTTGGGAAGACCAGAGTATTTCTGTGCTTTTACATTATCTTTCAAATACAAATCCTTATTGTTCTTTGACTTAATCCTCTATCATCTAAACAGCAATAGCTTTGGATTTCTCTAAACTGGCTGGTTTTTTTCCCTTGCCTGTTACCCTGCTGCAGTTGATCAGTCCTTTCTACCAGCAAGCAGTGATGTCAAAGCCCATCCTCACCTTTCAAACAATAACCGTGTCTGTTTGGATGACTCCTTGTTCTGCTCCATGGTCTTTCATACTGGTGCATACATGGTTCCTGTGTCCACATAATGAGGGGAGCTGCCTTAGGTTTTCCCCAGACAAAGCCCAGGAAACAGGTTCATACCATGAAAAGACTTTTTTGAGAGGTGTTGGAGAATATCAGAAATCCTACAGCTATTTAGTAACATACCTTGGCATGGTTTCCAAACCCATATATTTAACTTAGTACTCTGAAGGAATTCAGTCAGCTTTTTGTTCATAGTGACTATTAGTGGCTTGAAATTCAGATGAAGTATTTGTTAGAATGTGATGAGATTACATCAGAATATTTAATAATTAGACTATTAATGTTTTTGAATATGAGTTTTGAACCTTATGTTTCTCTTCAGCGTTTCAGGCTGGGGACAGCGGTGTCTGTACTATGGAACAAGCTGTAAATTCGCAGCCAGTGCCATTAGAATCTGAATCTAATACTGACAATATGGAAAATAGTTCTCCTGGTAAGTTCTCTTCCTTTGAAATTGAGCAGCAGATAGGCTTATTTGTCCATTGTGTACATGTGTGTGTATATACATATATTGTTAAGTAACAGAAAAGTTTGTACCAGCTGGATCATGTTGGTGCAGTGTTCAGTGATGTGCTTAATCGCTGCTGTTGTGTTACGTTCACAAGAAAGCAGATTATGTTGTTTTCAGGGTTCTAAAACGAGGTGGAGATACAAGTTACCACGAAGAAAATAGTACTGTGCTGGGAAAAAAAAAGTGTTGAGAAAAGACTTCTTCCTTCATCACCAGTTGAATAACTATTCCCTTGTTTTTAGCATCGGTTTTGGATGAGAAAGGTGAGCAAAGCAATGAGGAGGAACAAAAAACTATCAAGCCCACCAGTAAAGAGTTCAGGAAAACCTGGGGTTTTCGAAGGACTACAATTGCGAAGAGAGAAGGAGCAGGAGATGCTGATGTGGACTCTAGTGAGCAGCAGCCACAACAGCAACAAGGCTTAAACCTCAGGCGTAGCGGACGGCAACCAAAACGAACAGAAAGAGTGGAAGAATTTCTTACCACAGTAAGACGCAGAGGAAGGAGGAGCGTTCCTGCAGCTCTGGAGGATTCGGGAGAGCCAGCGTCCTGTCCAGCCACGGATGCTGAAACTGCTTCAGAAGACAGTGTCGAGAGCACTCCAGATACAAAACCTGCGACTCGCAGGATTGTCACCAGGAGTAGTAAGGATCAGAAAGACTCTAAAAGCAGACTCACAAAAGAGGAAGAGGAAGAAGAAGAAGAAGAGGAGGAGGAGGAGGAAGAAGAGGAAGATGATACATCTGACAGTGACAGCGATGGATTAACACTAAAGGAACTGCAGAATCGACTAAGAAAGAAACGCGTTGAAGAGAAACCCGTGCAGCTGATACTGAAGGATGTACAGAACCACCTGAGGAAAGGAAATTCAGACCAAGATCCTACAGAACCGGGGGAGGTCCAGCCTGAAAAGCAAGCTGAGTCTGAGCTGCCGGTCAAACAAGAGCCTGAGACGGCTGATAGCACTGAGATCGCAAGTCAAGTGGTTGTGTCTGAGGAAGACACCGAAGACCTTCAGGTTCAGAAGGAGGCAAAGCCTGCCCTTGGCACAAAGGGGACCACAGGTGAAGAACCTGAAGAGCTGCCCAAAAGCAAACCCGAGTCCGAGATCTACGACCCCAATGCCCTGTATTGTATTTGTCGTCAGCCTCATAACAACAGGTGGGCAAAGGTTGGAGCTGAAAGCACGGGGCGGGTGGGTGGAATTTTTCTGTCATGAAAAATGAAACTAAATGCTAACTCGTACTTCGTGAGTAGAGGTAAATGAGGCGTTGGGATTGTGTGAAGCCTGAGGGTGGGAGGGTGTTCATAACAAGAAGGGGATAAACAAATGAGTACAAAACTGAGCAGTGAGGCAGACCAGTAGTACACTGGTGCTTCACTGAAGTACTTCAGATCTGCTTCTTGAAACATCTGCTGAGTGTTGATTGTTTTTTATTTCACGGTGTTTTACTATTCCTTGGGTTTTTCTTTTCAGGTTTATGATTTGTTGTGATAGATGTGAGGAGTGGTTTCATGGTGACTGCGTGGGTATTTCTGAGGCTCGAGGGCGATTATTGGAGAGGAATGGTGAGGACTACATCTGTCCCAACTGCACCATTCTACAGGGACAGGATGAGCCTGTTGCAGAAACAGACCAGCAGGAAGCTAAAGCGGGGCAAGTAAATGTAGATGGCACAGAATTCACAAGCATAGGAACAATTGAACAAAAATCTGTTGAGGACCAAGGAATCAAGGGTAGGATTGAAAAAGCTGCCAATCCAAGTGGGAAGAAAAAACTAAAGATATTTCAACCTGTAAGTATTTTAAGTGTTTCTTGTGTTTCGCGGAGTACATTGAGACAATGGCTTACTTGTGCAGCTGTAAATCTGACTTCTTTTAATCAAAATATGAAGCTGAACAACCCTCTAAATATTACTGTTCTGTAGAAGTTTATCCATAGTTCTATCAGTGCAGGATTTCAGAGTAAGAATTTACTATTTTGAAGTGGGGGATGCCAGTTTTATGTAGGTGTAAGTAAAGGCTTTGTGATACTATACCCTTTCTAAATACTGATTTTGGAAGTATAATAAGCTGTTCTTTTAATAAACCAGTGCATAATTCTAGTATTTTTATACTAGTTTTGAAATAATCTCAAACAATTTTGGACATTTTTGATGATAGTGAAACTTTTAACATTGACTAGTGTGTGTTGGAGTTCATTCCAGCCAAACTTCCTCTGTACTTCCAGTTAGCCTTTGAATTCCTGGTGCTTCTTCAAGTCACTAGTACATAGGCAATTGTTTTATACTGCCATTTATAAGGGGGGAAAAAAACCCACCCCAAACAACTGTATTTTGAGTTATTGCAAATTATGGCATAAAATATGAAAAAAAAAAAAAATTTACATGTTTGTGAAGCAAGTTTCATACCTAAAATACAGGCAAAGAAACTTCTTCAGCTCGATGTACACACATTTAAAACCTTTATGCTATGGTGGTTGTCTTTGTACTGCCTAAGCTATGGCAGAAATGCCACACCTTGAACATTTTCCCTCTTCCTGTGCCTTGGAGAGCTCATTTAGTCTATTTGCTGTAAAAATGCTACAGCTATTTGTGCTTTTTCTGTATGGACTTGTTCTTCCATGCCTGATTTTTGAACTTGACATCATCCCTGGAATAAGTATTAGAAGTTTGAATATAGGCAGCTCTCTGGAGGAATCTTTGTTGTACTTTTTCTATAAAGTGTTTACTGAACACACACATTGAGTCAACTTAAATAGCAGAGCTGTCCACCGTAACAAGCTTAATGTATACATCAGAACAGTTTGAGCTTGATATAGAAATATTTATTAAGATGAATGTCTAGAAAATGGTACTTTTCTTAAAAATGTTTTCAAATACAGCTTCAGATACATTGGTACTTCTTTGTACTCAAAAGTGCTTTAGATAGTCCAGTTCTTTTGGTGTTGGTCTACATTTCACTGACAGTGTTAGTATTTTAAGCTCTTCTTCTGAGAGCCACCTATTACTGTCTGATATTAGCATGCTGACAAAGTACTTGAACGTGCTGGACATCTCTCCTTTAGTGGAATAAACCCATAATTATGAACTCCTCGTTGCTGCCTCTGGCAGAACTGCGTGTGTTTTAGGGATTCTTTTGGCATTTGGAAATGGACTGGAACTGCTTTACGGGTGCTTGCCAGGTGGTACCACCTTCTGAGAGAACTGAACGGTCTTCTCTTAGACCAGTACTTGGAGAGAGACTCCTGTTTGTTGCTGTCCGTAAGCACCTCTAGCTGTAGAGTCTGGGTTTGTGATTAAAACTCCTAGAAGCTCTCTAAGTAGAGACATTATCGCTGAAAGTTACATCAGCATCTGAGTAAACGCTCTTGATTAAAAACGACAGCTCGGTTAATCTGAAGCTTGAGGTGCTTCTTAGGGCACGTGAATTGGTACTTGACAGTTAAGTTTGTACATGATGGAAAAATACTCTAACCCATAGTTTTTAATGGGAAGATTCCCAAACTCGGGTGCATGCAGCAGATAATGCTGTCCTACTGACACTTCTGATTGGGGGAAAGTAATCCACGCTACACAAATAATACTTTTTCCTTTTCTGGAAATATTTCTGCAAAGCTTATTTTTGGCAGTTAGAAATTGCACTTTATTGATAAGGGAGAGGCTTTCTAGAACTACACTGGTTCTGGCTGTAACATTTTTCAGAGTAACCTACAGGAGTGAAACTGAAGGCATATTACCTCGAGGTGATATGTTGAAGCCTAAAGACCTTTCATGTATTTCTGGACTTGGACCTTTTTTTCTAAACCTTAACATTTGAAGAGGAAGTGCTTAGAATAGAATAACAGTTCCCTATAAATGGGGAGTAACTGTGAAGTAAACACAGATTGCATAGGCAACCTTTGCAACATGTGAGAAGTATTGCAAAACTGTCCAGCAGAATGGTTGTGTTGGAGCTGGAGACCTCTGAAACTAAAACTGGTACACCTCTAGAGCAGGAATTGCCTGTGCCTCTGAATAGCTGAGTGCTTCCTTTTGCCCCTGTGCGCAGTCGAGGGCAGCTGAGGAAAATATGGTTTAGAAGACTTGTTCTGGAGGAACCCGTTCTGCATTACTCAGGAGATTTCTCACATGATGTAGAGGATCAGAAATAAAGCATTTGTGTGCTTATGGGATCTGAAACCGTAGGAAACCAGCCTCCCTTAGTTCACTGCTTGCAGACCACTTGAAAATACAACCTGGTCTGAAAAGAGCGTTATGGGAGTGGAATTCTGACATCACTGTGGGTTGGTTGTTACATTGCGAGTGAAAGTTGTTTCCACGCAGCAGGTTGCCGACAGTCAGGGCTGCGATTATGATGTGTAAGCATTCCTTCGTGTCACAAAGTTTGTATTTCTGTTTCCTCTTTGAACTTGGGACTCACTTCATTTCAATCCTACAGGTGGTTGAAGCTCCGGGTGCATCCAAGTGCATTGGCCCTGGCTGTTTCAACGTGGCTCAGCCTGACTCGGTGTACTGCAGCAATGATTGCATTCTCAAACACGCTGCAGCCACTATGAAGTTTCTAAGTGCTGGCAAAGATGCAAAACCAAAACCTAAAGAGAAGATCAAACCAAAATCTGAAAAACCTGGAGTGGCAAAAGCTCAGCTGCAGGTAAGCTTATGGTCATGATCCAAAACACTTGTCCTGAAGCAAGCACAAGGGCTTATTTCTGTGCTCTGCTTTTTGACTCAAATAAAATTACCATGTCCTGCCTTGAAGAGGAGCTTTCTAATACTTTTTTTTTTGTTCTCTTGACTTTATTTTGTGGTTTAATTCTTACAAGAAAATGTTTTCCTGTCACCTTTTAAAAATCTTAATAGTTGCCTCTACACAGAGATAATTTCTTACAAGGGTCTTCTAGATGGCAGTGAACTATTTTTGATTAATTCCAAATTCATTTACCATTAAAGTAAAGTATAAGCAGTACTTTTTTAATTATTATTTCAATGAAATTCCAAATTAATGTTATCTTTTTAAACTCCATGTTACTGGGATATGGACAGTAACTTGGAATTACTGTGAATTCTGAACTCACGTGACAGCATTCTGTGTGTGTTTTGGGAAGCAAAGAGATGGAACCAAAGCCTTTTCCTTTCCCTTTTGAAACCACTATAAAATGGGCAAGAGTTTTTCAAACAAAAAAACCAAACCCCACTGTGATGATAAACACATTTTGAGGTGGTTTCTTTACCATTCTCTTTTCCTGAAGTTAGTGTGTATTAATGACATTGTTTAATAGGCTTGAATGTGAAATTACAGCATTTTAAGTGTATTTACAGCTGATTACTATAAAAGAATTTTGTCTACGTGTGTAACTGTGTCTCTGCTTGCTTGTAAAATAGAACATATTTAATAACTATTAGTAATTAATCTTCTTTCAATTATACAGGCAGGTATTAAACCTCTTTCAAACCAAAAGAGACCGCTTCCCGACAAGAGAGAGGTGAATATGAAGAAGACTGTTTTGCCAGCTGCCAAGACTGAGGCAAACACTCAACCTATTGCTAGAGAGCCAGCAGCAGAACCCAGCACACCGTCCTGGGCGAGCGATCATAATTACAATGCTGTAAAGCCTGAAAGGACTGCTGCCATTTCATCTTCACTGTTGTACAAATGTATGTATCGCATAGGGATATTCCTGAATAACCATTTATGTTTTCTTTGAATACCCATCCATTCTTGGCTCTGCAGAGACTAGGGAGGTTAGGATTTGGGCTTTGTTGTTTTGTTGGTTTTGGGGTTTTTTTTCCCTCTTAATGGCACCAAACTACTTTTTTTCCACCTTCAAAGATTCATGCTCAGAGATGCACACAAATGGGAGATGCTTTAAGAAGTTTCTTTTGTATTGTGTGACAGTTGTATGATTAAGAGCCTGTCAATCTGCCCATCTGATTTCTGGATGAAAACTACATGATTAAGCTTTAAATTTTTTCCCATAAACACAGTAACTGTTTCTGATCTAGAACAGGTAAGTATTGATACATTTGTGTTAAGTTTTACTGAAAGGTTGCACAACGCGCATCATGAATCAGCCACTGAACTGTACTCATTTGAATTGTATTTTTTTTGTAATTTCCATTTGGCACCTGTCTCTCAGGTCTTGAATTTTCAGTGCTGGTGCCAAGAACGAAATCTTCAGCGTGGTATCCAACGATACTTTACACTTCTGCAAACAGCTTTTAACTGCCAAGTATATCCAAGTTCTTCCTGCTGCATTACTTCCTTACATGAAGTAATTTAAGAACCATTTTGAGTTTGGGGGGAGGCAGCACTTTTTTTTTTTCTTTCTTTTCTTTTTTTTTCCTATTTATATGTTCATACTTCACACATAATCCACGCGCACAAGAACACATCTTGAGTGGATATTAGGCAGAGATATTGCCTTGCATATTTTTGCAGGTTTTGAATAGCACCCTTGTAACTCATAAAAAGGTAAGTAAATGCTGCTTTGTAGCCTGAACAAGTCTTTCTGCTAATGACATTTTTTTGATTGACTCCAGCTAAATAGTTTTATATAATGTGTTGGTGGAACTTCAGATGAAATCTGACATGGCACACTTACAAAACACTTGACCTGGTGTTCACTCCCTTGCAGATAAATGTTCAGGAATTCAGTTCTTGCAGCTTTCTTAGCCACACTTTAGACAATTTACTTTTTATTTTCAGAAATAAACCTAGTTGTTAAACACATTATATGTAAAGTAATGTACAGGTTTATCCATTATCTTTTTTATCTTTTTTAGATGCAGCTTTTAAACACTGAGGGAACACTAGCTACCCTAAATTGCTGTTTATTGTTATACCACATAGTAGGCTTACTAGGTATATTTTAATTGTACTTCTGCATATCAAATATTTACATGGTTACAATTTCTCCCTGCATGTTTTTGTGGCATATTTTGTTACTTGGGCCCTCTGCCTTTTCCTAAGATATTTTGATAAATTTAAACTTTTTTTTTAAAGCTTCTTCTAAAGAAGCTGTAGGGTTTTTTATTTTTGATCAAAACCAGCAATGTTTTAAACATAACTAAAATTAAGCAAGAAAGACATAAATGAAACTATAAGGGCTTATTTTACACACTGAATTTTAATGATACTTTCTATCTCAATGTAATTGCAAGCGTCCATGTAACCATATCACTTAATGTCCTTATTGCTTTAGGGTTTTGGTTGTATTTTTTTTTTCCTAGGAGATGGAAAAACAGGTTTTGATGCAGCACGTTTGGGGGACTTTTAAGGGGGGGTTGCCCTTAAGTTTAACAACACTGGAGGTTATGCAGATTTAACCAATTCCAGTAGAAAATTGGATTCCTGTAGCTAAATTAAGTTGGTTCAAAACCATGTGTATATACCAGACTTTAATAACAAATAGAAAACGACCGAGTTTGTGTGATGAAGAACTCTCGTATCAAATGCGAGGAAGAACTTCAGCTTGCTGTTACTAAGGTAAGTTGTACTAACATGTGAGGATTTTGTGCAGTTACTAAATTCTCAGGTAAATTGTCTATCTGTGGAAAGAATGTGTCCTGCTTTTTGATGGAGGGTTTTCATCTGTAATCTTCCTGAGAAGCTGCATCATCTTTTCAGAGTATTCTACAAGATTTTATTTAACAAGCCGTGTTACGCTCTTCAAACCATAGAAGCCATAGCATTGTGGAAATGGGTGAGAGTCCTCTCGCTTCACCTGCCCTGTCTGAAAGTTAGAACTCCTTAGGTCTGAGCTAGTCTGTCAAGAAAAACCCCTTCAGTGGACAAAACATATCGAACCAAGTGAGTCGCTGTTTAAAAATGCTTTTTTCTGAACAGGATTATGAAAGCTATTTAAGAGGACTAGTTCATACATCTAGGTGTCTTAACATTTGGATGTAAGGTCACCTAGAGGAGGCTGAGGCCGGGCTTCTTCCATGTACAGTGTTTCCAGATACCGCCGTCTTCTCCCCCAGCTTCAAGCCGTCTTCTGCAAATCCTTCTTTGTGACTTCGGTGCACGAGGCTCTCTAGGAATGAAGGGAACTTACCATGATTAGTAGAATTACTCTGACTCCTTCCCTCAGTCAGGTTATATTTGAGACATGGAGTTACTTCATATGTTTACTCTGTACTCGTCAGACACAAGATCTTGTTGTTACGTGTGACAGGAGTTGTAAGTAGTAGCGAGAAGAAAATCAAGCCACTCTTACAGATGTACTGGGTGATAGGAGTATGTAGTGTATTTGCATCTGAACTCTGCCACCAAGTCCTGTTTTCTCCTCCCAACCTGTTCTGCATTTAAACAAAGACAAAAAGGATATCTGGTGCTAGTGGTGTGCAGTTAGAGAGCAGTGATTTCTTTTTCCCTGTTCATTTTTCTTTACTTCCTAATTATTTTCCTGTAGCTTTTTTGGGGGATGAATTAGGGCTGTTCTTGCAAGTGACTGTACACTGAAATCTGGAACCTGCTTAATGATGCTGTTCCCAGTGAAAATAATCCTGTTTATTCATTTAATAACTAGAGTGGGAAATACCTTCAACTTGCTTGGATAAGTGAATATTAAGTACTTTTGAAGTTGCAGGCAGCATTCAAACTGCAGATATCACAGGAAATCAGGAGTGTCACATTCTCCTTCAGAAGTGATGCTCTTAATTTTGTTAGGAACATTGGTATTAATTTAATATGCAGTGCTCAACTTGTACGTTGCTTTTCCCAACGTTGTTCTGGCTTCCAAATTGATCCAAATACATGGATTGTTGAGATATACAGGCATTGTCCTTCAGAGATTCAAGTCATGATAGAATAATGAATTTTCATGCGTGCTAGTGTTAATTATCAATATTTAGAGCATATCAGAGAAGATGAGAAATTCATAACAAAAGCAAAACAGACTCTGGTTTACCTAATAGGGGTCATTTTATGTGATTGTGGGGAAGCACCACCCAAAATGATTGCTGACATGTTTCACTTCAGTTAGCAGACTAATACACATCTTACAGTAATAGGAAGCATTTTTAATTCTACTGGAGGAGGACAACAAACTTCTAGTAGTGTAATATAAAAAACTTCTTTTTTTTCTAGAGGGAACCACAAAAGCAGTTTTTGTCCGCTGCTTATTTGACTCTGAGAGCTTTTATACTTAAAGTTTTGCGTTAATATGCTATATTTATTGCATTTGTAACAGTATTTGTCCATTATACTCAGTGCTGCCCTGTAAAAAGGGGTCCAGGAACACTTCCCAGTTGGAGTTTGCTGATGCACAGGTTTTTCTGCAGTATCAGTGGGTACATCTGTGGCACCTGAACTCAGGTTTTCCGCTTTATTGCGTAAAACTTGAGATATCCTAATGTATTTTTGCTGTCAATTGCCAAATAGAGACCAGCAGCAAATGTATCAGCAGCTTTAAAATAGAAAAGTGATCCAAATGAGGGAAAGAACATAGATGTTTGCAGCATCCCAAGTTTTAAACTGCCCACTGTGTACTCATTGGTGCTTCAAATATTTGTTGAAGTTCAGCTGACTTACCTTGTTAGACCTAAAAGAAATACACGAGCCACTTATTTACTCAGGTCAGGTGCTACAGCTACTTAAACATTTTAACTGCATTTATAGATAAAAGTAACTAAGCCTGCAGGAGAGTGAAGAGGGTTTAATAGGTAAAAAATAAACATTTAATATCTTTCTTACTATTCTTGTTGTAGAACTTCCTGAGTAAAAAGCACTTCTCTGTCACACCAAGGCACTAAGCATCTGTTTGCTTAACTGTAAACTGATAAATCATACGAGTTTACAGCTCTGTGTTACAATACCTTATTCGGTGCTAGTGTTTTGTAGAGGTTGTCAATGAGTGGGACTTGGAAGAGGGAGTTTCATTAAGAGGAAAGCACCATGCGTGGTCCCCCTCCTGCCGTGCAGCCCTGAGTTACGGAGACGCAACGTACCGCTGCCACCTCCTGGAACTGGGAGGCCAGGTTTGAGGAGCCCTGGCTCTGGTCCTACAAGTGTCCTTTTATTATCCCCTTTCAGTTTTCTTCGTTTCTTCTGCAGCTAAACTTTTCTACACCCAAGACCAAGTGAATAGTGTTCGTTTGTGTAGTTGAAGGTCCCAAAAGCAAAGGGCCCTCGGACTGCTTTGCTCCTAAACACCTCTCACAAAATACGGAGATGTTGAAAAGGGAATGCGGTGAGACTGGGAGCCCATCGTTGGAAACTGGGATGTGCATACCAAAATGCTTAGGTTATAGCACTCATAATGTATCCTGATTTTTCTTATGTAGCTTCCCTCTCCTTCTTTCCATAATAACAGTACACAGGCAGGAAAGAAAGATACCACTATAAGCAGGGGGGAAATCTCAGGACAGAGGAGTTATGGCTGAGAACGTAAAAGTATTGTAGGAAGTTGGGGACAGAAGAACTAAGGTCTTGTCTGCACACAAACTGGTGCCAATTTAATGCTTCTCTTCAGGCAAGATTGTACCAGCTTGAGTTGAGACTCTTCAGTGGGGAACAGTGTATGTGGCTATACTGCTGTTGGTTTAGCTTAACTGTTAAAAAATTATTTTACTTAAACTGAGGAGCTGTTCTTAAAGTCATGTTTGTCTGTAAGGACCTATTGTAGTTAAACCTGATGCCCTTGTTTTGGTGTGGCTGCTTCCCCGTAGGAGTGCCAAGGTCCCTACTGTTGTGACTAAACTGCTTCTAGCATCTGCGTAACTCCTTGACAGCTCTGGTGTCATTGCTTAATTCTCTGCTCTGCAGCACAGACCCGTACTAAGAGGCAGTACGTATTGAGTAGTACCGGGGCAATAAAAAGAATTACTTGTGTTACTGGCCATTTCTTGGAACACGTGGCTGCTGTATATGTAGGTGTAGTTACAACCCTGTAATCAGAGGAGTTTTCAGAAAGGCTGCTGACAGAGCAAATACCGATCAGAATACCGAAGATGGGTCTGCCAGAACTCCTGAGAAACTCACGCTGGAGAACTTCTAGCTTTAGGAAAGTTGTAGTACAGGAGTGGCTGGTGTAACACAGCTCCAGGGCTGGACGTGCGTCCCGAGGATGGCAGGGGCTGGCACGCGATCTGAACCCCAGCTGTGGAGCGAGGCAGACCAGCAGTGGCTGCTGAAGCCAGCGTCCCCTGGGACCCAGCCAGTTAAAAGGAACAGTGGGATCCCTGGGGAACAATTACGATCTCCTGCCTGTGAACTGCTGGAGCTCCCCTTCTCTGCTCTACAAGGTATGTTACATCTGTCCCGTGGCTGTCGGCCACACGAAGATTAAGTTAGGCAGCTTGGTCCTCGCTGCTGGCATGGTCACTGCTGTGCCTCCCGAGCACCTAGCACCCCAGGGCACAGGGCTGACACTCCTGCCAGCCTGGTGCTTGGCTTCAGGAGGAGGAGCCATTGCTGAGGGGAAGGATTTGGGCGGTGGGAGGGGGCAGAAACCTGCTACAACTTACGGGTGCACTATGAATATTAGGGTGGTTTATCTCATGTCATCAACACTGAAAGTGATGAAAGTTTGATTAAAAAAAACCCAACACCTCACCACCCTCTATTGCTGGTTTGCTTTCTTTTACTAATGATACATTAGTTCTTTGGACTTGCTCACTTGACTGCATTGGTGAGGAAAAAGATCTTTATCTGCTAGTCCCCAAATAAAAGGGCTTGGTTTTGAGGTGATCATTTGCACTTTGGAATCAAGTTTTGCTGCCGATCTTGGTGCTGATGATTCGCTGTGCCTGGTCTGTACTGAACTTGGAACCTGAAGATGGGCTGTCCCTGCAAGGAGTGAGGATTCCGATCCATGAACGGTCTGGAAAATGAGCCCTTCTTTGCAGTAGCAGCAGCAGGTAGTGCCTGCCTCTCACTCTGCAGTGCTCTAGTTGTGAACGTGGAGTTGTCTGCTGTAGCTCAGATAAATCACTATTATTTCCTGTAGATGAAAACAAACAAAACTCGGCCTGTCTAAGCTACAGATGAGCGCAGCTACAGCACCACCACAGAAGATATCCTTTCTCGGTTTCCTTAATTAAAGACAGGTTTACTTTCTTTGTGTGCCTGAATACAAAGACTTGGCACACAGGCAGCTTAATTAGGAGCTTCTCTTTGTGGTGCAGATTAGAGCTGATAGAGGCTTCTGAAGGAAAACAGCAGGGCAGGGGGCACACCTCAGAAACACTAGGCTTGGTAATAAAGTTCAATTTGGTCTTGAAGTGGAAGCAGACACTTTGTTCCCTAGGCAATTAGTGCCAGCTAACACCGAGACCTATTTACCAGCAGTTCAACACTCCGGGAACTATCTAGAACTAATGCTGAGCCGTCTTGGAGGGCAGTGCTAAAAACAGCCTAGTAAAAAACCCAGGTTTCAGGAAAGCAAGGAGTTGCAGAGCCGTGGAAGCGGAGAGGCGAGGAACTCCAGCTCGCCCTCCCAGCCGCGGGCACTGCGTGCTCGGTGCCAGCAGAGGGTGCTTCAGTGGCACCCGTCCCCGTGCCGAGGCCCTGGGAGCCTGCAAAGGCTGCTCTTGAGGAAACCTCTCGAACTGGTAAGTAACTTCCCCTTGTAGAGTGCTGCATTGTAACTGGCGTCTGAAGCGCCAGCTCACCCGTGTGTTTTGCTCGATTAGTTTTTTAAAGTTGGATAATGCATCGGAAGAACTCGTGGATTAAAGTTCGGCCTTGGGCACCGCGTCGGGGCGGAGGGGTTAGGTTAAGTTCTGCTCTGTTAAGATTATTTCTATCACAAGTCGCGCAGAAAAGGCTCTGACCACAGCAAACGAGTCCGTTTGGGCCGTGGTGAGGCCGAGTGGCCGAGGGAAGCTGTTGGAACGACACGAGTTTTTTGAAATCCTGCCCTTGGTCCGTTTCCATTTCCAAAGGCAAAAATGCACTGCTTCAAAATACCAGGTACTGGCAAACGGGTGAGATCTTTCATCTTTTCTAACTGAGAGCCTGTCCTACTCTGATAGTGCCAAGATGGGCTGCCCTCCCAGTCCGTAGTGCTGAGCTGGGACAGCTGCATCACGCTGGGACGACTGCACGGAGCCGGATGGTGCAGGTACCGCATCCGAGCACGAAGAAGCTGCAGGACCGCGCAGAACCGCCCGGGACAGTGGCACAGGCCAGTTTTGGAGAGATGCTCAAAGTGCTGGCTGGGGTTTTTCTGTGAACTCAAGAGTTGATTGCCTCTGGCTGCTCTTTTCACACCTGCATTCCCGTCGGATGTTTCCGCTGTTGTAAAGGGCAGTGCTGTCGCCTGGTTTGAGAGATGGGCCATAACTGGGCTCTGGCCAGTTCACCTGGGCTGTCAGAGAATACCTTCTAACGGGTAGTTTTGCTTTTCTCGCAACCTCAAAGCTGCACTGGTGTGGGTTTTTCTCTAATTTGACATTTGGGGGGTTGGTTTTTTTTTTTTGGAAAAGGACATGAAAATTCTTTTCAGTGTAGTGAGTGATCCACTTTAAAAGGTGGATCACGAGCAGCCATACTCCAAAGGTTTCATTATTCATAGGGGGGGAATTGTACAGGATTTTTGAATTTAATTTTTTCCAGAAAAGGTTTAACTCTCAGCTTTCTTCTTGTTGGTGCCACAGAAACTTGCATGCTGTGCATTTGGAACTTAGTTGGGTTTGGTTTTTCCCCCTCCCTAAAACTTTATTTTAGTGATGGGAGGGTGAAAATTACCCGTAGAAGCCGCAGGTGCTTCAGCAGCCTGAGTGCTGTGGGCTGGTGAAGACTCAGCGGTGGGCACGGCAGCACCTCCTGAAGTCACAGTGGGCTGCTGACATCCTGCTCCCTTGGACCGGTGCTCCCGCTGTGGAAAGCTGCCCGAGACGATGGGACCATCTGCCCGTGCTCCTCACACACGCTGCCAAGAGGTGTTTTATCCTGCGGGGTGGGGGCAGGAGGGGCTTGGTGTAGGTGTGGGAGACAACCCAGGGAAACGTGAAGACAATGCTAATCTATG
This sequence comes from Todiramphus chloris collaris, assembly GCA_025345505.1. Taxonomy (NCBI): domain Eukaryota; kingdom Metazoa; phylum Chordata; class Aves; order Coraciiformes; family Alcedinidae; genus Todiramphus; species Todiramphus chloris. The sequence continues at coordinate 8,741,756 of JANVCC010000271.1, read as the reverse complement.
GAGTGATTTTGAAACAATACAAAAGTAATGGCACACTTCTTTGGGTGTTTAAAAGGTGGAAAAACTAGATGTTCCAGGAAAATAGCCTGTCACAAATCAGATAATTTACATGGAAACGAAGGGGGGTGGTGGTGGTGTATTTTTGAAGTGGCTTTTTAAAGCTACTACTCCAAAGAAGGATTAGGTGGAGAGGGAAGGGAGGATGAACTAATATGGGCTTGAACGCTACCCAGAAATGCTTTCAAGAGATCCGAGGTTTCCTTGGGATAATTTCTGCACTAGTGGTGCAAGACAACCTCCCAGTTTAGGTGAGGAGTTAGGTTCCAAATGCATCCCGCAGATCCCTCGTGCAAAATTAAATGGTGCTGCTCTGTGGAAATCATTCTTAAAAGGGGCCTCCAAACCCCCATTACAACACTGAAAGGTCGATGTTGAGGTGCGCAAAAGCAAAGGGTACGTAACCGTCAGGCTGTCAGCAGGCCTGTCTGCAGCACCATAGATAAGGAGGCAGTCTTGTCCTCTGCCTACAAAAGTTGCGTTCTTGGCTGCGTGTGGTAATATTTGGCTTACCATCATGGGGAATTTCCTCAGGGGAGGGCTTCTGTATCTGTTGATATCTAGTGGGAGAGGTTAGAGTTCTGTCTGTAGTGAACACACCGTAGTAATTAATGCTGTTTCTTAAGCCTTGCAAAGAATGCACTTTTGGTTTTTTCCTGTCTGAGGATTTCTTGGATTTCCCTCCAGCCACGAGCTGACTCAGGAGCTCCATCTGTACCTCTGGGTCACTTCAGCCCATGCCTCTCTTCAGTCACTAAGAATCCTGTTGCTGTCCTATTAAGTGGCTGACAGGAGAAAATAGGAATTGACGTGTTGGTTTGTTTCAAATACCTTTTCTGACACCCAGCCAAGGGCAGCAGGCCTGCCTGTTCCAACAGAACCCCCTAAATTTCTTATTCTGGCACTAGTCTGTCTGTGGTGAGAGACTGTTACTCTCTTTGGATGGGCTAATGGTCAGTAGTTGCTCTGTCCTATTTTAAATTTAAGAGCATTTACTGTAGATACACTGGAGCTACTGCTGAAAAGGACCAGAAACATCACAGTATAAACCCCGGGGCCAGTGTGTGTAGTAGGCAGTAACTGCATCTTCTCACCAAGTTCTTCACGGACTGCAAGGCCGAGCCATGTGAAACTTGTGGTCTCAGAATCCCTGTTCCATTGCACGTCCCATCAATGCGCCGAGTGATTGTGACATCAGAAGGTCATTCCACGTATGCTGTCCTGCTCTCTGCAAAGAGTACACCTTTCTATCAACTTCCAAACATACACTTGCCATAGTGTCATACCTGTCAGGTGACAGTGTAAGCTTCAGGGTTGTGGCTCAGTCACTAGAAGACCGAGCTGCCACCAGAAGAGGCAGCTCCTTCCTCCTGTGCGTTGGATCCAAGCGCCCTGTTAACGACACAGTGAGTTGGTTCAGCTGAATTACGTGGCAGCACGTTAAGTCTTGTCACTCAAAACCAAAACTTGATAGGACAAAAATTTTGGTTTCTCCTAGTCAAAATGGGATGTGAGGTTTTTTGATTAGGTTCATCTACAGCTGTCACAGTCTTCAGGATTTAAGTAGTCTTGACTCTTGTCAAAAATAATCACACAATTTGACAGTGTCCTTCAAACAGCAATGTCCTGTAGATGTGAAAAAGCAGTCAGTAGGTGTTCTGAAGCACCGACTGACACGTGTGACTGAATTAGTACATAAAAAACCCTGTACCGCCAGTTCTCTACTCGACAAGCAGGGCCGTGTAGACAGACAACTGTAATTAGTGTACAGTAGTGGTGTGGTTTGAAACTGTGGAACTTGCATGAAGCTTATGAAATACTTGTACATTTTCTATTGGCTAAAGCAGCATGGAACCTGCCTGCCTTTGGAAGCCTTCCTAAATAGTCATGGTGTCACCTTGCAGAATAAAGGATGCTTCTGCATCTCGCTTCTTGGACACTGGTTCTGGTGCCCTTCAACCCTGGGAACTTCAGTCTACCTTTGTACTAGTACCTTGTGCTTATTTTGCAAGTACATACTCTTGTCAGTTTGTAAGATGGGAAGGTTTGGGGTGTGGCTGTGGTTCTCATATGTACAACATCTGATTGACACAAAGCATCTTGCGTGGGCTCTTCTCAGTTTTATCACTAGTTCTCGAGAACGAACTGGAACTAATAATTGGAAAGATAGCGTATAGAGGATTGAATGCCAGTTAGGATTTTACATTCTGTACTCTTGCTGTAAAACAAAACCACTAAATGACTGAATGTTCCTGTTGTCACTTTGAAACCCGAGTTGTGCTGTCCTGCCTTTCCATGATGAGTCACAGAAATGCAGAAAACCCCTCTGAAAGGTTACAGTTCTGTGGGGAAGATAAAATAAACCAGGAGAAAAGAGAATGGGAGTAATTCCCGCAGCGTTATCGGCGTGCACATTTTGGATATTCACCTTCTCTCTGTTCAGCACTGTTAACTCAAACAGGTTGGCTTTTTACCTCTTAAGTTCTGGGTGCTGAATTTCACCAAGTAAAACCCATCCCCTTCCTCCCTGCGGGGATTGCCAAAGCCTTTCTGACAACTGGAGTGTTAGTGGGGTAGGGGAGGGTGGGGACAAGAGGAAAGACATGGTGGGTTCCAGAGGTCTCCCTGGCTCAGTCTCTGACAGGAACCAAGACCAGACTCTAGGGAAAAATTATGGGAATAGTGTGAGAGTAATAATTTTAACCTACTTGATAGAAAAATCTTCACATCCTTTGAAAACGATTTAATGGATTATGGTAAGAGTTTGTGTTTGACACTTGAAATAGGTAAATCTTACTCAGAAAAATTTCTCAAGGTGTTTACTTGTAAAATACTTTTAGGAACAAAATGAGAGTAAAGATACAGCATTTCTGGATCTTCTGGCTGCTTCTCCCTGTGTTCCAGCAGAAATCCAGCACACACCTTTCTACTTAACCTACAAAAGTTCAAGTAGAACGTAGTTTCTTAGCTCATCTTAACCCCTGGTTTCTGGGTTTGTGGTGATGCTGCTGGTGGTAAGAGCTTGCGTAAAGAACCCAGGGTGAGAAGCATCTCTCTTCTGGAAGCAGATGCTGACATGTGGGGGGGCCTGAACTTCCAGTGTGGAGAAAGGCTGCAAGGCCAATTCCTCCCCAGAATGAGGGAGAACTATCAGCTTTCAAAATCTCCCTCAATCTGAGGGATGTTTCCATGGAAAGCTGATTTGTGGGGTTTCTTGAACCAGACTTCATAGGAGTCCTTGGTCTTCAAGTCCATCTCAGAAGAGAGAGACCAGATAATTTAGACCCTTCCTAGTAATTTCTGCTCTCATTATAGCAAGCTAGAAGGTGAAGAGATCCCCCTTTGGTCCTTGGGAAAGTTACTAAAAGTTAAGTTCCTGGATCTTACCCAAGGAGTGTCCTGCATTTTGCAACTAGGGCTTCTGGGCTAATTTACAAACCTTCACTAGCTAAAAACATCAGCCCAAAGATGAGCTTGTTAACTAGTCACTGGTTACCTACAGATCTGTGAGTAAAAAAGGCATTTTGGGGGAGAAACTTGTTTTTTTCTAATATATTTCAGGAGTTTTTTGGTAGTTTTGAGCTGTCAGGCTGAATGTGCTGGTGTTAGCCCACTGTAACTTGTGTCTTGGCAATGATGCTTTGTTTGATGGAGTGTGTGTGTGTGTGTTTGGTTTGGGCTTTTTTTGGCTACATGGAGTGCCAGAAAGTGGACGGATGAAATGCAGCTTAGAGAAATGCTTGGTTTTAAAGTCCTGTGCAAGTATAACTTCAGCATGTGTGAAAACTGCAGCCTTTACTCTATACTTCAGAAATTTTCTTGTGTATGCCATGTATCAATTAGTCTGTTAACACTGGAAAAGAATATTACAATGCAAACTCTACATATTGTGAACTGACTGGTTTGAGAATGGTGGGAATGGGATGCCCACAGTCTGAGCAGTAATAGAAATGGTTTATTATTCCATAAATCTAGAATTTAACCAGGGACTTAATAAGATGATTTAAGAATGATTTAAGAATGATTTATGGCAGCAGCATCAGGATGATATTTGTACTTGCAACCAAGCAATGTATGCAAATTTTTTTAAGCAACTCCTGTGCTAGGTAATTTGTTTGTCTTTAAAATACAAAATCTGGGTGAGAAGGTTTATTGAACTTCAGTAATAATAAGCTTAAGGCAGTATTAATATGGTTTCAAATTCATGCACTCTCATCAGGTCAGACCCTAATAAACTGGCTCTGTAAGGTGCTATGAGAAGTTTTCTGTTTAAATGTGCAATGTGGGTTGTATTGCTTTTGGGGGTTTTATTTTGTGGGGTTTTTTGTATATTTTTTTTAATTAGTGAAAGTTTGGGGAGTTTTTGAAGTGTGATCATGAAATCCCACGCAGGAATCTTTGAAGGTGGTGCCTTTTTTTTTCCCCCTCTCCAGTTTTTTTTAGTGGATTGTAAATGGAATTTTCAACCTTTAGAGCCAAAGTGGCTTTAAACTCTTCAGTCATCCACTGAAAGTATTCTCTGAAAGATCAAAGCCAGATTTCTTCAAAAAACTGTCAACCTCTGCATGGTTTGTTAAAGTGCTTTTGAAAAGGCTAGTGAAAGTAAATAGCTTAAATTGCCTACCTGATAGTTACTTTCTATGTCATTTCCTTTTATGGACTGGTATCTGGGCTTCACAAGCAGGAAGTTATGAAGCTAAGCCTTTACTATTGTATTTTCTCCTTTGTTTTAACAGCTCAAAGGGAAGAGAAAAGGAATGAAGATAGAGCAGAGTCTGCATCAGCATCGAAGAAAGCTGTTGCATCTGTAATGGAGAAACAGATGTCTTCTCTCACTAAAAATCTTCCTTCAAAGAAGTCCCCATCCTTCTCTAACACATCACTAGCTAAGCAACCACTTAAACCTTCTGCTGGAAGTTTCAAAGGTGTAATTCCCAAGAAACCTTGGCCTTCACCAGGCACCGTTCCTTCACCAGGCACAGTTCCTTCAAAGCATTCATCTCTTTCCCATGGCTCATCAGTTTCCAAAAAACCAGCTCCATCTTCCAGTTTGGCTGGAGGAGTCAAAAAGCCTTCACTGTCTTCTCTTTCCACTGCATCTGGAAGTAGTCAAGCAAAAGCATCAGCTAGCCCTATGCAGTCACAGCCCATCTCTCAGATTCGACAAAATATTCGCCGGTCCCTAAAAGAAATTTTATGGAAGAGGTGGGAAGTCAAAGCACTTATTTTATATAGAAAGCTACCAATAGAAGTCAGTGTTTAGCTTGCAGAGTTCTGTTTACATCTTGATGCGGGATGTTGAGGGATTGAATTTGTACTCTGGGTTACTACAAGTATAATTGACGCTTCTGGTTTATCTTTATTTATTTATTACAAATGTGCACGTGGAAAAGGCTTTAAGATAATTAGGTAATTAGAGTTGAAGAATTAAGTTACACCATAGAGGCTTTTATACTGCAGGTGCTGTGCAGTTTCAAAAGCTGGTGCTGGCAGCGTTGGGAGGTGTAGAGGTTGTAGGGAACACAGTATGGGAAACATCATAGTGAGAGGTGAGAGGTTCCAGGCTTAAACCCAACAACAGACCCTGCTCAGTGGGTAACTGTTGCTTAGGAAATAAAACCAACCAGCCAACAAGCAGATTTCCCCATAACAGTTATTAAATCTAATGCCAGCTATCAAGCCTTATTACAGACCACTGCTCTCTGGTATTGCCACTGAACTGGAAATACCAGTCACAGTGGAGTATCCAGAACTAAACCTCAAGTGCTTACACTCCCTGTGTTGCTCACAGCTGAGAAACTCCTGAGTTGAGTGTCACGAACAGGAGGAGCTGTTCAAGCTGCCTGGATTTCCCAGAGGCTGTCTTACCTGGGGGCAGTGATGGAATGTTGCTGTTGTTCCCAGTTCAAGATCCTGAGATAGATTTGGCTTTGAGCCCTCGCTGGGTGAGGAGCCTAGGTTAGCTCTGAAAAGAGAGTTTTTATGCCTACTACCTGAAGATTCATGCCTACTGTAAATGAACGTACCCTTTTTTGTTTGTTTGTTTTTAACAGAGTCAATGATAGCGATGATTTGGTCATGACAGAGAGCGAAGTAGGGAAAATAGCACTCAATATTGAGAAGGAGATGTTTAATCTGTTCCAAGTTACGGACAACAGATACAAGAGTAAATACCGTAGCATCATGTTCAATCTCAAGGACCCCAAAAACCAGGTTTGGAATTTCCTTAATAAACAGATACTGAAATACACTTTTGGGTTTTAATGGTATGTCAGGTTCTACCCTCCACATTGAGAGTTTCAAAATAGAGACTTAAGAATCACACTATAAAAAAAAAATCATTATAAAGCCATTCAGATCTTTAAAAAAAGTATTTCTCATTAAAGTAGAGGTTCAAGGTCTACTTTAGTTGGTTGTGTGTATTTATTAATCTTGGGCATTTGCTGTGAAATATTTATTTACAGAATGGCTTTCTTAAAATAAATACAGACTTTCTTAAATAACTTCTGCTCTTGTCACATTCTGTAGCGTGTGTTGGAGATACTCCCTGTGGACATGATCATATTTGTGCTTTAAAAGCAAAGAAATGCATGCTGGTGCAGAGGAAAAAGTTCACTAGAGAACACTATTTCTTTCTTTTTTAAAAATTCCTCCAATAGAGGTGAAACAGAAGAGTGTCTGCTCAACCTCTGAGTTCCTCTTCACTTCTATCAACAGCTATTGATGATAATGAGAAAAATTCCTACTTGATGTTTATTTCACCCTTCTTTTCTGGTTGTTGCACCTTTCCAAAGTTGCTGATAAGTGCCCAGTATTTTTAACAGTGAATTAAGAAACTGGAGCAGGTTTTGCCTGTTAAGCACTGCAAATCTTGTTAGTCACCTGAGCAGGTTCTCTTCAGCATGGCAATGAAGTCTGTTCTCTTTTCAGGGGCTTTTTCATCGCGTCCTTCGTGAGGAAATTTCGTTGTCAAAACTGGTAAGAATGAAGCCAGAAGAACTTTTATCTAAAGAACTGTCTGTGTGGAAAGAGAAACCAACTAAAGCAGTAAGTAATATCATTTTCCCCTATATGCTTAGATAGAATTAAGAGCAAGTTCTCTGGCCCTTAGCATCCGTATTAGGTAGTGCATCATTTTCTTCCCCACAAAATACTAATATTTCGGTATATTTTTCTCTACCCCTATCCAAACGATAAGAAAATACGGAAGAAAATTATAAAATAAATATGTGGACTTTAGATATAAATAGTTTTGGGTTTTTTTTTCAGATGGAGTCAAGAAGCAAAACTCATGAAATCAAGAAAACGGCTGTAAAACGGGAACACGTGGCAGTTGTAAATATGGAAGATTCTCCACCAGTGTCTGATTCTGATGTAAGTACTGGCTCCTGCTTCGGCATGAAGATGTCAAGGGAGAGAAATGGAAACTAAGGCCTCAGATGTTTTGAAGTAATATTTCAAATATTATTTGAGAACTCTTTATCCAAGGCCTTTAGTTTGGGTATTTTTAAAGACCTGAAGTTTATTAATAGCTTACAGATATTTTGTGATGGTTGAAGTTAATGATCAACTGGAATATTTGTTTATTCACTTGTAGGAGCAGCAGGAGTCAGCCCGAACTGCAACAAATACAAACAGTGCCCCTTCTCTGGATGTTTTTAGTAGTATGTTGAAGGATACAACAAGTCAACATCGAGCCCATCTTTTTGACCTGAACTGCAAAATCTGTACAGGTATCTACAGCTCTGGGTTTGTGCACAGTAAAAGAATTGTTTTGTTACGAACATTATTGGTTTAAGAGTTACAAGTGTATAGAGCATTGTTTTTCTCCAATCTATTTCATTGTTGAATAGTAATCAAAAGCTCTTGAAATAAATTTATAGGTCAGATTTCAGCATCCGAAGATGAAGTACCAGCTAAGAAGATGAAGTCAGTGGCTCCTGTTAAAAAGGTGGAGTCAAAATCAAAGCCAGAAGTTCAGCCCAAGTATGAAACTTCTGCACCAACCCCAACAGCAGAGCCTGCCAAAGAGGCCGACTCTGAAGACGCAATGGAAACTGAAGTTGGACCAGCAGCAGAAACAGTTTCTCAGACAGTTGTAGAAAGAACTTACATTCCTACAACCCAGGGCTATAACAATACAGATGCTTCTGTATCTGAAGAGGCTCCTGCTTTTCCTGCCTGTTGTGCTGGCGGGGTTGTCACAACTGTAACGGTTTCTGGCAGAGACCCTCGGACAGCGATGAGCGGTTCCGCTGGTATTGCGACGGCAGCCCAGCGCTATGCTTCTGCAGGTGACAGAACTTCAACAGTGGAAGCAAAACAGGACACTTCAAAACCAGTTATGTCTGTCCCTAAATCAATATTAACAAAACCATCGTCCTCGCCAGATGCAAGATACTTGCCAGTTCATCACTCGCCCAATATCAAGTGCGTATACATAACAATCAGCCGAGCTTCCAAATCCAGAATGTGGTTATCTTCAAAGCCCCATGCCCCATTCCCCTCACCCCAATCCAAAGGCATGTTCAACTTTAAAGTTCAGGTAGCCTGATTCAGATTCTTAATTTACCATCTCCTCATTAACCTTCTCTAGTTAGTGAAACTTTCAGAGCACCAGTGCATGTGGACAGCAAAGATTCTATAAGGTGTTTCAGCAGATAAATAAAACCTGAAAATATTATGTAGACTTCAAAGTCTGCATGTGCATTAATAGAAAGGGAGTTATATGAGAGATGGTTTAAAGGCATTTCCTGACTTTCATCATATATTAAAATACTGTTAACATCTGAATTTATGAATGTGTATTAAAATTAACCAACTGATCAGCTGAAAGGGGACTTCTTTCATATTCTGAGTATATACACCAGTAAAAATAAACATTGCAAAGTATATCCTTATGAAACTGCAGTTAAAAGAGTTCTATTTTATTTCCCCCCATAGGAGATTCTTTTCCTTGAGAATCTCAGATGCACGTTGTTGATTCAGTTGGAAATGATCATTCAGATTGGTTTATTATAGAGCTGGGATCACAACGGTTGTAGTGCTAGCTGAATTGTAAAGAAGTCACATCTTTGGGCATCTTTTTGCCTGTCTACAGCTACAAGCTTATTTTCCATTACTCCTTGCTTTTTTTCACTGATAGCAAGTTAATGGAAAACACTAGCAAAGCATGTAGTAAAAATTCTGTTATTTATTGAAAACAAAATATTTGATTAATAGGACGAGGAAAGAAAAGTAAAAAAGGACCATTCTCATTTGTATTCTGTAACCTTTCTGTCTTGGATTTGTTTTGCAGTGTTGCAGAGCCACGCTCACCTCAAGAGAGCGACACCTCCCTCTTTCTCTCTCGTCTCAACACCATTTGGAAAGGATTTATTAACATGCAGAGTGTGGCCAAATTTGTCACTAAAGCTTATCCTGTCTCCGGGTGCTTTGATTATCTTAGTGAGGTTAGCACTGACGTGTTTCTGTGTTTAGAATGAATCTGTAACTGCAGTTCCTGTTGCTAGAGAGGCTGGGTCACTAGAGCTCGATTGTTCTGCTAGAGCTGGAGGAGTGGTGAATGGCGTCCCTTTCGTAACAGGAAAAGGAGCTCAAGAAAAAAAAAAGAATTTTTAAAGCCCTTGAAAAATTCCTCACAAATTTGTGAAGAATTCTCATGTCTTTCAACATGCTTATTTGTACTTGGGAAGTTGCAAAACGAAATGTGTAGTTTAGGGCTTTTCTTAGCAGGGTTGGTGGTTCTTTTTTGGTATTGCTTTTGCTAAAATGAGTTTCGCTGTCCTCGTGACAGGAAGCTCACCAGAATTGTAGTGATTTGTCATCACGAGCACAGCATTTCCTGAGAAACTGAAAGCCTGGAGAGAAATCTCTATTTTAATTAGCAGCTTCCCTATAAAAACAAAACCAATTAACGGGCATGCAGAACTTTGTGTGAACTCCTAAATAAACCATGGAAGTTTACCAAAGTGTCATAGGCTACTGGGATGGGGCAACCCGTGCTGCTTTTAACCGTCAGTCTCTTTTGGTTTTTCTCATACTGCCATGTAATGCTTCTTGTTTAGGATTTACCAGATACAATTCATATTGGTGGGAGGATCTTACCGAAGACAGTCTGGGATTATGTTGGCAAACTCAAATCTTCGCTTTCTAAGGTATTGACTTAAAATCCTTTGCAAATCCCAGGAGAAAAATACAACACTATAAAATAACTCATGTTATAAAATAAATTAATAACCACTGAGATCACACCTGGAAAGCTACAGACACCCCTTGAAATTTTTAACTTATTGAAGAAACATGTTTATAAGCTGCAGATTCTCTTGGTCTCTCTCTCCTGCATAATAGTTAAATCTTCATATTATTTATTAATTTTTAATGACCAAACATAAATATTTATTTATTATTGAAGATCGAAATGAAAATTTTCAAGAGAAGACATTTATTTAATGTATGTGATAGATTTTACTATTGAAAAGTACTTCAGAAGTGAAAAACTGTCTACATCTGGATAGTATACAGAAGTAATCGTGAAACTAAGAATTTTCCACTTCTCTCACATTAATTTGAACGTCAAGATGTTCAGTTTAATGTAAGATACACACTAATTTGTATCTTGGAAAATGACAGATTGAACAACAGCACTCTCTTAGTGTATTCCCTTTCAAATGTAATTGGAGTGAGAAATATACAATCTATTTTTACCCCTGGAATTTTTCCTGTACCGTTTTATTTGCTGCTATGTCGCAGGTTGAAATTTTCCACTTTGCTTTTGTATTACAGGAATTGTGTTTGATTCGTTTCCATCCTGCAACAGAAGAAGAAGAAGTTGCCTATATCTCTCTCTACTCTTATTTTAGCAGTCGTGGTCGTTTTGGTGTTGTAGCTAATACCAACAGACATATCAAGGATCTCTACCTGATTCCCCTGAGTACTAAGGACCCAATTCCTTCCAAACTCTTGCCCTTTGAGGGACCAGGTAAGCACAAAATAAGGGAGGTTAAATGCTAGGTAAAAATCACAAAACCAAAGTCAATCCGAGACAAGTTATTATTGAATGTTTAAGCATTATTAAATTTTTTCTAGAAAACTAATTTTGGAGTATGTAAATAGGGAAAAATCTGGAAAGCCCACTCTGTTTGAGATAAAATTGTCTGAGATTTATGTAGGCTTCCAACGAGGTGCTTACATGATATTAGGAAGATGAGTTTACTGGTAAAATATAGTATGTGGAACAGGCACTATATTGAGGAAAAAAAAAACCCAACAGCAAAGAAAATGACAACAAAAAAACCCCACCTTGTCTTCAGCAACCCATAAATCCACAAAACCTAGGCCCGTACAAGCCATTCATCATCCCTTAAATCAAGCAGGAAACAGCTCACAGAGGAGTCCAGAAAGCAGTGAAGACACAGGTAACATTTCTAGTGGTTTCACTACATTGTCATTGTCTCGTGCTAAGTATTAATCCGGGCGTGCACAGGGTGTTGGAAACCTGTTGTTCTAGGTGGTGCAAAGTCGACCCAAAGCACAGGGTTCTGCAAATGGGTTTGTTAGGAGAGAGCAGGACCCACGTTCCCCAGGGTCAGTAGTTGGTATAGGCAGGTTATATTATGATCTACTACTTTAGATAAAATAACCTGTAGCAGCGCGTGGCTGGAGTTCGCTCCGTGTGCGCGCGTTGAACGTGGTGATAGAAGAACGGAGAATGAATTCAGCCGTGAAACGGAATGTGAAGCCAGCTTCCTCTGAGGCTGGAGGAGGTACACGTCTTGAGCTTCCAAATAACTATCTGGGGTTTTATACAACAGTAAGAGGTTGAGAAGCTGAAGAATCGCAGGTTATAATGAAGGCAAGACTTCATTGTCTTGACAAGGGCTTGCAAAATACTCGACGGTAGGTGTGAAACAGCAAACGTGCAAGGAGCTGACCTTTGACTGCCCTCTACTCCCCGAATGCAAGGTTAGGCTTAAACTCAATAAAGCATCCTCAGAGTCTGGGCCAGGTCTGCCTGTGTTGGTGGCATACAACTTCAACGGCAACAAACGATGCATCGTTTGCACAAATGCTCTCCCATCCTGTATGAGATTGCAAAGGGCACTTGCTCTGCATCCTCAGACAAGATTTTTCTCATCTACTCAGAAGTCTGGCTTATCAGTCCTTGGGTTTAGGTCAGTGTTTTTAGGCTGTAGCTAAAAAGGCAGGATTATTGCTGTCTAAATTATAGCAATGGAGCTGTTGAATCTCAGCACCTCGTAGTCTTTAACTTACTGAATTCTGTTTCACAGCCAAGGAACAAAACCACTTTGGTGCAGAACAGTTTTGTCACAGGGGTGTAGGCAAAGGAGTCTTAACTCGTGGACTGTTTTTTCCAGCCAGAACAAAACAAATGCCCTCCTTTATAGACCCCGAGAAAGGGATTGGCTGTTGGAACAGCTCTAAGTGTCTGCAGTCTACTTTGCTAGTCAATAACCTGCTTTAGGGAGGCACTGACCTAACTGCTGCCTACTTGCACTCCCATGGAAATGCCAGCTTTCCTTTTTACACTTCTTTTTACTTTTCCATGATACGATTCATTTTAAAGGAAGTTCTTCTCTTAGATTGGAGGTTGGCAAATGCAGACAAACTACTCGGTGTTAGTATAGAAACTTGTACTGGCAGCCTGATCTTGTGGAGTTTAAAGAGCAGAAGTCTTTCAAAACTGGAGGGAGTTCGTTGGAAGAAACACAGGTGTCGTTTGCAGGTGTTCACAGAGGCAAATTTTATAAATCAGGCTTTAAAATGGAAATACATTATTGTAGGCAAAGTGGATTAAAGGATAGCAACAGAAACGAGGGTCCAGAGGCAGAAAGGCCAATTGATGTAACAGATTCATAAAAGACCTGCTTAGACTGCCATCAGCTCACATCTTGGAAACTTCAGTAGCAGCCTTTACCTCCTAACTGAGTTGCATTCATATTTTAAACCCAAAATCCAGTATTGGGGGCTAAAAAAAAAAAAATCAGGTAAGCTGTCTTTCTGGGGTTTTTTGTGTATGTATTAAAAGCACAGCATAAAAGTCATGTAATCCATACTTTTTAATGACATCTGATGGAATTTACCACTGCTGCGTTTTTTCACAATCAATAAAAATATTTTATGGAAAGTGGTCATTGTCTCCTTAAATTTAATCGTGTACCTTCAAGTAGATTATAGCAAGGACTCCAAAAGCATTATGCTTTAGCTAGCTTAACGTGATTTGATAAATATGACTGGAGGGGGGAGGAGGGAGAGGACAATAAAATCCTGCCACTCCAGAAATCATAGTTAGAAGATATTCCGGCTCCATCAGTTCCATCAGGCACATATGGATTAAGAATTTCCCCCGTTTTCTGATGGACTGGCTTTGGGACACAACTGAGGACTTCTGAACTGCACTAGTGCCTAGAAGATCTACAAAAAGTTCTTTGACATGGGTGATTTCAAAACAGAGGAAAATGGAAGGTTATCCATATTTATACAAAATTAATCTCAGGCATTTATTCTCAGGTGTTATGTATCAGAGGGCTCCTCTGCATTGTCTTTTAGCAATGGTTTGCTGCTTGTGAATTTGTCTGTCACATACACAATGTTATTTAGCATTTTCATCTGTAGATCACAAAGCACTTGGAAAAAAAAATAGTGCAGTCAGACTTAATTACCAACAGCAAGTGATTTATCGAGGGATTTAATGGCAACATTGGGACTGTAATGAGTATCTTAAATAGCTAAAACAAGTGATTTTTAATAAATCAGCTGTATCTCAACAAAGAATTCCCCAAATGTTGATATATCACCTTTGGCAGTTTACAATAGGGAGTGTGTTTTTTCTTGAAGTATGAAGGCATGAAAGCTCCTGCTGTTGAGAAGCTCTGAAAAACTGCGACAAGTGGAACAAAAATGTAATGGTACTCCCAGTAGAGCTGGGTGTCTCCATCTCAGCAGATCTCATGATGAGAAGTAGCAGAAGATGCCAGTACAAACCTTATTTCTTTGGCAGCCAGTTCCACTCAGCAGGTGAAGCCCAAGGTGTAGCAAGGTCCCAGTGCTGAGAGTGATCCGTCCCTGAATTGAGGGTGTGCAAGTGTGAGGATAGCTGGAATCGCTCTCATGATTAATTGGGACAGATGCTTAAATGGGGTTAATAAAATGTAAAGAGCATCTTGTATTAGTCTCTGCAGTTAAAAAATGTACACCACGGGTATGCCTAGTCCAGAAAAGTACAGAAAAGGAGGCATTTATTTTTAACAGTACAGGTAACTTCTTACCTGCTGCCGATGCCAGGGAGAGACGGGGCCGTTACATGCATAAATACGGTCAAAGTGAGTTAGGGAAAGTATGTATGAGTAAGAAACCCAACTACTCAGCCAGTATGGATATTTAGCATACCCTGCTTTAATGGCTTTATTTCCAGTATGTACCTCCCTAAAACCAGCATGGGAACTTCAAATACATAATAGGGTAATAACTATTTTATAAATAATCTAGCACTGCAAGCTGCTAACTGCCAGAAGCGCTTTTAAAATGCTTGCTTGTGAAAGACAGTCACTGAGCAATGGTTGGAGAATGCAGCCTACATTATTGCCTAAAATTAGAAGCTTAATCTATTTATGGCTATTGAAATGGAATAGGACTGACCTTTAAAGTGCTGGTCAAGTTGGTGTATTTCCATTCAAAAGAGACACCAGGTATTTGAGCACTCTGAACTGAGTGAATGTGAAAGCTGGGTTAGGCATAACTGCTAATATTTCTGTAAAATTACAGTATCAAAAGGTAAAATTTTAGTGGATTTCTTCTACAGTGACTAAGCTCTAAAGAGATTAAATTGTAACTGATGTTACTAACTTACTACTGGAATTTATTGTCTTGAAAGCATATTAAAATGTTACCCTGTTTTAATTAGTGATTTGATCTCTGTTTTTTACAGGGATTCAGAACTGGTTTTTCACTAATTACTGTTTATTAGATATCCTGTCATGGATTTTTGAAACCTGTTTATTTCAGTTATTAAGTGCTTGAGATTCATTGTGACTAATTGCATAAATCACAAGTCTCTGCATAAAAGCAGATAACCAAAACATTAACCACAGAAGAACAGCAAATGCCTTCTAGGAGCTTTTTGGATGAACACCAGTTTGTGAGACACTCTGCACTGGTCAACACCGACCAAATGTGGAGTGATGACTCACGTACTGATAAAGAATACAAAGCAAATTCACACCCAGTGAACCATTTCTAGCTAATGAGTCTGTTGTGACTGTAAATAGTGAATGGGTTTTCCCCACCCCTTAACCTGTCTCGATTTTGAACTATGCCTTGATCTCAATATCATTTCATTTAAGGTAGTAAATGATTGTGAACAGAGCTGCTAGAATTGCTTTTAGGTTGTGGGATTTGGATAAATCAAGTATTTATGTGGTCCTTTTTGAATAGTCACTGAAAAATATTACCTGTTTAGTTCCTGGCCTGCCTACTTTCATTGTACATCTCAGCATCCTTACCCCCTCTGAAGGGGTGAATTTTTGTGCTGGTACTGAATTATTACAAAATCTTTGTTCTGGTAACAGCTGGTTAATTTTTTTCATGTATTTGTGAATTTTTAATTTTTTTTTTTTAAATTTTTTCTCCCCTTAAAACCTTGAAATCAGTTTCAGCAAAGCAACGTATCTGTGAATGTGATTTGCTAATAGAATATATCTGCAACTGTGGAGCCTGGGAGTTTTCATTGGTATCAAAAAGCTTTCAGTGATAATAATTAGGGGTTTTTTTCTCCCATAATGAGCAACTGGTTTTGTTTAATAAGAATGAGGAATATATATATATATAAAAATATATATACATATATATATAAAAATCTCTTACAGGATCAGGGATAGAAGAAGCAGTGTAGGGCAGAGTTCTTGCCTTAGCAGTTAACCACAGTGATGAATATTACCTGTTACTTTCCACCTTGTTTTGTGTTTCTGTGTTGCTGCTTCCCAGCTGGATGCATATGATAACTAGTGGTATATATACAGGGGAAAGAAAGTGTTCCTCAAATGAGGACTTTTTAAAAGTCATTAAATCCAGAAGTTGAAAAAGCCTCTATACAGATTTTCTACATTTACCACTGACTGTATGTAAAAGGATTTATTTCCTGCCCTTCATCCTGTTTATCTGCCACAAGTGCCAGTGGGGACTGTGCATCTAAAAGGGAGAAATACAATAACACAAACCAGACCTACAGACCTTTGTGTTTTTCCTCTCTATCAGAAAATAGCCAATCAGTTTCGGATATACTCCAGGGATTCAGTTCTGAAGCTTTCACAAAGGAGTAGTTCTCACTGAATCCTGCACAGAGGGTTTCAAGTGCCCTTGCCCTCTGCCTATCAGGTTCTTACCCGACCGTTTCCTCACAGAGAAGGCAAACATCCAGTGTCCCTTTCTCCTACACGCTGAACTCCTGGCTGCTTCAGCTCTCCTTTACTTGTTTGGTTTCTTATCTGCTTCCCTGCTTCTGTCAGGTCTTAAAATAACGTCTAACTGGAAGAAACCAAACAAATGCAGAGTAGGTTACAAGCTGTAATAGTGTTTGCAAACATGGTTTGTTTGAGGTTGTTATTTGAGCAGTTACTGGTGTTTGTTGAACTTGGACAAAATATTTATAGAGTGGTATAAATGTTTGTCTAGTCTTTTAGCACAGACTACAGCAGATAGAGTTACAAAATATAACTCGGGTGTTCTCATTTTTCAGTATATCTGTACACAATGTATTAGCAAACTAAAAGGAAATAGGATTTTTTCAGGGTGAGAGGTAGAGGTGGTCGAGCAGCAACAAAACCAGTGTGAAAAATAATAGAAAAACTTGCTTTGGTTTTGAATATTGGTGGAGAAGCTTTTTAATAACTGTTGCAATCTTTTCTTAAAAATACTAAGGAAGGAATGAAAAATTTTTTTAAATTTATTATATACAAAAATATATGAAAAATACAGATGCATACACTCGTGGAGTCATGAAAATTGCCAATGGGTCATCTAACAGAATTTTGAAATACTGTTACTTTCACGACTTTTGTAGCTGTGACTTAAGAGTTTCTGCTGAAAGCATAAATAAAAAATTGGGGTTTTCACACACGGAATCTTTTGTGTTCTCTTCCAGGTCTTGAGTCATCTCGGCCAAATTTAATTCTCGGACTGGTTATCTGTCAGAAAGGGAAACGTCCCACCACCGGCATCGAAACAGAAAAGACAGAGGAAAGGCGAAGCAGGATTCAAGCACACGAGGAAACTGAAACCTCACTGTTCTCCAAAGGGGCCCAAGCTGCTTCACAAGAGAAGAAAACTCCAAAATACACACTTTATTCAGGAGATTCAACCGTAAGTACAACGCCACCCGGATCTCCTCCGCCTCCACCTCCACTTCCTGTTCCAGACAGCTCAGCAGTTACACCTTCGGTGTTAAAAATACTGTCCTCAATTAAAAGTGGACCCCCGAGTAGTGTGCCACCAGCGCTGCCCACCGCTGGTGCTGCCAGTGGGGCTGCTGCCCATTCTTCAGCCTCGAAAACTGCCAGCCCTCTCGAGCACATCCTGCAGACTCTCTTTGGAAAAAAGAAAACTTTTGAGCCTCCTGCTAAGGATTCTGAAACTGCTCAGTCCTCAAATCAGGAAAGTCAAGCTGGTGCTGATGGGGGAGTGGCGGCCGTTCCTCTGTTAGATCCCATCGTGCAGCAGTTTGGACAGATGTCAAAAGACAGAGCCATAGAAGAGGAGGAGGACGACAGGCCATACGATCCCGAAGAAGAATACGGTCCAGAGAAAGCTTTTGAAATGCAGACAGGTGATAGTGAAAAACGGTACAACATGGAAAAGCCATCTAATGTAGCAGAGCTAGAGGACGAGGCCTACGATCCGGAGGATGAAACTATCTTGGAAGAAGCAAAAGTTACTGTTGATGATTTACCCAACAAAATGTATACAGACTCTAAAAGCAGTTCTTCGGAAATGCCTGCTTCGTACGTGCCCGATTTATCTGCGGCCTCGTCCTTGGTAGAACAGCAAAAAATGCTGGAAGAATTAAACAAACAAATAGAAGAGCAGAAAAGACAATTAGAGGAACAAGAAGAAGCCCTCAGACAACAAAGAGCAGCCGTTGGTGTTTCAATGGCTCACTTTTCAGTGTCTGATGCTTTAATGTCACCACCACCAAAAATAAAGGCCGAATTGTTCCACCAGGACCAGCAAGCTACACAAAAACTGGATTTACCATCCTCTTTAAATCAGCAAGCACAAGCCTTAAGCCAGGGCTGTGACCCAAGGCAGAGCAGAGATCCTCGACAGGCCAGAAGATTGGCGACAGAGACCAATGACAATGCCGAGCCTCGAATCAAGCCCCCCGTGGTACAGAGCGAGGCATCCCCAAGAGAAATCCCTCCAGCGAGTTTTCCAAATGCTTTGCAGACTTCACTTGGTATGGAAGATCAAACCTTAATTCCTGCTACTCAGCCTGGGTTTACTGCTGATAATTGGGTTTCAAGTGAAAAGGCTGCTACTGTCTCCCAGAAAGAGGCACCTAATAGCAAATTTGAAAACACTGTACAAGTTAATGTGGAAAATGTGACTCAAACAGGTTCTGGAGAACCTCCTACAGCCAAACCTTTACGTAAAGTGCTGCTTCCAACCCCTCCAAGTACATCTTTTCAGCCTAATTTCTCCACACCAAACAACGGCCAGTCTTTGCAAGATATGCATCAAGTATCGTGGTCGAATGAGTCAAAGGAAGTAATGGGAAGGGATTCTTTTTCAAATGCAATGTTTACTTCTCAGGAAAACGTGTCTGGTCACTTTGACCCAGAGAGGGGTCTTTCATCGATGCAATACGACGATCAAAGAAATCCTCAGACTCATCAGTTTGTAGAACAAACTGAATCTCCGTCGGTTCAGAGTGAGGGTGGACCTTCCTCACAGCACTTTGAAGAAAACCAAGCTGGAGCTCCATTTGCTTTGTCTGGGCAAAAAGGAGGGCCTCCACCATCACTGATGCTTAATGCTTCTGGAGGACCTCATGGACCTAATTTTAGAGGACCGGCACCACAGTTCTCGGAAGAGCATGATTCTCCAAATAACGATGGGCAAAGAGGACCTCCACCTGGAAGATTTGGAGGTCAAAAGGGTCCCATTCCTTCTTTGTTTTCTACACAGCATGGACCACCGTCTATTTTTGGTGATAATAGGGGCCCTGCCCCTTCGTATCACGGTGTGCCAAGAGGAATGTCACCATCTCAGTTTGAAGACTGTAGGGAACCCCACATGGAACAAAGGGAATTCTCAGATCCCCAATATAATGAAATGATTAGGCCTCCAGGACAGTTTGAAGGACCTGATCCACCTCAGTTCATGGGAAACAGAGGACCTGCGCCTTTTCCTTTTGGAGGTCAAAGACGACCCCCACCAGCTCAGTTTAAAGGACAGAGAGGAGGCCCTCAGTTTGGAGGGCCAAGAGGTCCAGCCCCGAGTCATTTTGGGGGACCAAGAGGGCCTCATCCAAATCAATTTGAAGGGCAGAGAGGTCCAGCTCCAAATCATATGCCTGGTCCGAGAGGACTTTTGCCACAGCCGTTTGAGGAACGAAGAGGGAGTCCACCACCCAGGTTTGCCAACCAGAGAGGTCCAGCACCGATGCAGTTTGGAGGACCAAGAGGAGCCGCACCTGCACTGTTTCCAGCAGAAAACGAACCTCCCTCTTCCAGATTTCATTTCCAAGGTCAGTCACCACAAGGTATGAAGCCACCCCCGAGACCACTTCTGGACCTTCCAAGCCATTCATCGTCCCACAGAAAAGAGACGTGGGAGGAAGCCGGACCATCTGCATCTCTTTCCAATATTTCTGGACAAGGATCTGAGGCGGAAGGACAGTGGTCAGCATCTGACTTCCGAGAAGGCAAAAATCCTGAATTTAGAGGCCAGACATTTGAAGGGAGACAGAGAGAGAGATACGAGGGAGGAAATAAAGACAAAGGTTTAGATCAGCCCGAGCCTCAGCAAGCCGATAATCGGCAAGGTCGACCCTTCGAGGAAAGACGAAGGGATCGAGAACACGGCAGACCTTGGGAAAGAGACCGTGGCAGAAACTGGAATAGAGACAGGGACTGGGAGAGGCACAGAGACAAGGAATGGGATAAAAACAGAGACAGAAGTCAAAACAAAGACAGAGAGAAGGATTCAGAGCGGGCTAAAGACTGGGAAAGAAACCGAGACCGAGACAGACCAAGAACCAGAGACAGAGAATCCTACAGAAGACGGGATCGAGAGCGATCAAGAAGCAGAGACAGAGACCGTGACAGAGAGAAGGACAGGGACCGGGATCGCAGCAGGGAAAAGGAGAGAGATCGAGACAGAGATCGAGACCGTGAGAGAGAAAGAGGAAAAGATCGCAAAGATCGCAGTAAGAGTAAGGAAACTGGTAAAGAGATGAAGCCAGAAACGCCGAAGGAGGCTCAGAAGCCAACGGAAGCAGAGGCTTCATCTTCTACTAACCAGTCATAGAAACGATAGCTGTTCTGTTTCCTATCAATAATATACTTTTACAGCAGAGCAAGAACTGAGTCGGGCTCTTTGTACATAGTGTATATTCTCACTCGCGTTGTGAAACTAGCCTTATGAAACGTACTGACACATTAGCAATTTTTGAACAACTGTGAATGAAAATACTCAAAACAGATAAAAGGCAAGAACATAGGGGACTTTCACTTGCTGGATTTTGTGCATAATGTCTTTTCTTATAAAGATTCACAGCATTACCTGTACTGAAATTTTGTTTTTTTCTACTTGCATCTTTATCTTAAAATTTCCATTTACAGTACAGAAATGGGAAAAAAGTCTAAGAAGAGCATATTGCTTTTTAAGATTATAAAGTTATGTTTTCCAGTAACTTGAATTGTAATTTTATAAGAGAATTTAATCCAGACCTTAGGAGCCATACCTTTACATCTCGTTTAGGTGATATTTTGGTGTCAAAACTTGTT
Source organism: Todiramphus chloris collaris (assembly GCA_025345505.1). Classification (NCBI taxonomy): domain Eukaryota; kingdom Metazoa; phylum Chordata; class Aves; order Coraciiformes; family Alcedinidae; genus Todiramphus; species Todiramphus chloris. Next base: position 8,720,676 of record JANVCC010000271.1, on the reverse strand, counting down.
CCTACAGCACACAATTTAAGAACCAGGAGTCCAACGTTGCTGTCTCGTTCATTTTACAGCAGAAGGGTCGTGTGTATTTAGGAGGAGGCTGCAGAAGAACAGTGTTAACAATGACTTGTGAGGAACGTTCTAAGCTTCAAGTGCACTATCTTCCTTTGTATGTACGGGGGGGTTGCGTTTCTGAACCCACCTGTAATTGTACAGCAAAGAAACAAGTCGTCCTTCGTTGGGTTTTTTTTTCCATGAGGCTGAGGGCTTTTAAATGTCACGTTTTTACAAATCTGTAAGTAAAGAACATAACAAGAGTAGCACTTTTATAACCAGCAAAACTTAGAAAGACATCAGACGTGTATTTGAAAAAGGCCCAGAGTTGTAGCGAATTGGTGCCCCAAAGGCAAGAAGAATGAATTGATTAAACAGGCCACTAAACCTGTTACTTCGATTGAATGGAATTCTGTTGCTTTGTTTTCTTTTGGTTTTGCTGAATTTTGCCATAGATTTAAGAAATATCCCCATTTTATTGTCCTTCTCGTTCTAAAAGCGTTTTGCTCCTGGAAAAAAAAACCAACAAAGCATCGCTGTTTTCTTTTTTGTTAGACCCTGTTTAGATTTAGACTGGTAATGTATATAAAACTCCACTGCAGAAGGTATCCCTCCATTGAGCTTGGAAAGCAGAGTGACGGGACTTGGTGTTGTGGCTCGGGAGGGAAGTTTTTGACCAAGAAATACATTACACTGCTACTTCTCCTGTATTCTTCAAGTATGGTAATCCTAAAGTACAAAAGAAAACCCCGCTAATTTATTTGACCCTGTAAATTAACAGTTGGGTAAATATTTTGATATTTTTATAAAATAGTTTTGGAAATGTAAAAATTAGATGCCTGCAAACATTTGCATCTTGAAGGCTACATGACAAGGGGCATGTACATCCTGTGTCTCACGGCAGAGCTCACACTTCATACCGGTGCACCTTTGAAGTCCTCGGGCATCAAGGACTTGCTGGTGGAAACGATCTTCTGTGTTCTGAACTTGTAGAGAAAACGTTAGAAGGCAGAGAGGTGGTATTAAATGCAAACATCTTCTATGGTGTAAGATTGTTTTCGGGGTTTTTTTTTTCCTTAATGAGATGTTTCTAATTTAAAGACATACAAAAAAAGTATGCAAAGTGTGTTTGTTTAGGTTTACTTGTTAGAAATTTCTGTAAATTGTATTTTATATGGCAAAGTATATCACTCTACATTAAAATACGGGACTTCACAGGTTTTTGTTACTGTAAGTAGAATAAACATCTACAGAGAACTGCTGTCCCTTTCTTAAATCTGTATGTGTCCATTATTTTCTAAACGTCGCTCCTTCTCAACAAAGCCCAGGGGGCTGATGGCACACAGGTTTCATTCGCTCGTTAACACAAGGATGTCACTACCCATCGATGGTCAGTTGTAGGCATTTAAAAAGCATATGAAAGTCTGTGCTTGTGATTTTTCTCTCAGTATCAAAACTCCCCTGTTTATTCTGATGGGTTACTTTTAATGTGATTTAGGAAGTTTGGAGATTTTACACCAAAAAAAAAAATCTGAAGGAAAAGAAATTAATTTAGGTTAGCTTTGAACCTAAGAAAACCTCTTTGTTTCACACCATTTCTGAATTCCTTGACTTTCTATGGAGAACTAGATGCGTGGCTTTTCATCTTCTAGGAAACACTCCTGCCATAGATCAGTGGGGGGAATCTGGTCACTATTCCGGAGCAGTAAGTGCATCCTCCCACAGACAGAGCAGCAAAAAATACAACAGCATACAGACAGACACTAACAACTCATTTTTTTTAAACCACAGCTTTATATATTTTATAATTATCCTGGTTTGGATTTTGCAGCGAGGTTCCTGTGTCCTACCCTGCAGCAGGCAGCGAAAGCTGGCTGAAAAGAGCATAACAATTTAACTCAATTTACAGAGACTAAAAATAGTACTGAATTACTGTGCATTGCAAGAGATAGAAAAATAAACAGTTCTCTGGCTTTGTTCAAACATTTAAGACGAAAGAACTTACTATTTTGAGCTTTGTCCTAAGCTAAATTGATGTTCCAAAGAGTATTTTGCTCATTTTTTTTTAATGTAAAAGGTCTAGAACAATACAAGCAGGAAGATCATTCCATCTACAAAAGACTGTAATATCCCATCTTCATGCATTCTAAAGGATGCAGAAGGATTAGAGAAGGAAAGTGTCTCCAGTCCAACGTGCACAAAACCCCTTTTAAAATTTCTGCTTTGATTTCCAGAGGAAAGCCAGCGGTGTGGCTACACCTCCTGTCATGGGGTGCACTTCAACGCGGCACAGATCTGTGCCTGCGACCTTGAGTGAATATGCACGTCACTAAAGAGTGCCATGAATAGATTTTATTTCTTTAACCTTCGGAAGGGAATAAAGATTTCTTAAAAGTATTGAAATAGGTTGGGTTTTTGGTTTTGTTTTGGGTTTTTTTATTGCTATTATTATTCTGTTTATGAGCTAGAGGAGCATTTTTGTGCCTTTTGCGCTCTGGTTTGTCTCTTCAACGTGCCTGCTGCGATGGGCATCTGGTTTAGGTACTAAAATACATAACTAGCAGCAGATAGGTAACATACAAACAAACTGCTCACGATTGTGTGGTGCCAGTTTGGGAGAGAGCTGCTCTCTGGGGATGTCTTCTGGTGGTTTCCATGCGGAACACCTCGCATCCCAGCTCATTTTCATGGAATTGTGTGGTAATACCCCACATCTAGGGGAAAAAAAATCATAGAATCGTAGAATCGCCAGGGTTGGAAGGGACCTTAAAGCTCACCCAGTTCCAACCCCCCTGCCGTGGCAGGGACCCCTCCCACTAGAGCAGGTTGCTCACAGCCCCAGCCAGCCTGGGCTTCAACACTTCCAGGGATGGGGCTTCCACCACCTCTCTGGTGGAATAAGGTCTTCCAAGAGCCTTCTCTTTTCCAGGCTGAACAACCAATTCCCTCAGCCTGTCCTCATAGGAGACTTTAAAAGGATCTTTTTAAGGGGCTTTGGATTCATTTTCTATCAACGAAGCGTTTTTAAACACTGTCAAACTACTGAAGCGTTTGTAATTTAGTGCTTTAATCAACCGAGGGGAAGTCCACGGCTCCTTTAACTCTTCTTACAGGTTTCCTTTGTGCTGTGCTGGTGAGATGACCGAAACACGAGTCCGAGGAAAAGGTGGCGGACATGACCCAGCATCACCCATCTGCCAGGACCCCAAGGCGGTCTGGGGCAGGGTTTGTAAAACACTAAGGGGGATTTAGACCAGACACCGCTGCCCCTGTGCGCCAGAGCAGTGAGCTCAGCCCTGCCGAGAGCAACCTGAACCGAATACACCCGTCCCCGGGGGGCTGGGCAATTTCTGAGCCTCGCGGGGGGTGAGAACCCCCTTCCCTGCCGCGCTGTCGCCCGAGGAGGAAGCCTCCCGGGGCAGAGCGGCCCGCGGCGCTCCCGTTTAACGGCTGGGCGGGAACCAGCCCCGCTGCCGCCGCTCCCAGCGGCGAGGCGAGTCCCCTCCCGCGGCGAGTGCCCAGAAGCGTTTCCGCTCCTTCCTCACGGACCGGCGTGAGGAAAGGGGAACCCCGGGCTGTGCCGCCGGCGTTCACGCTGGTGCGGGGCGAGGGACAACTGGGGGGG
>JANVCC010000271.1:8661352-8712009 GCA_025345505.1 Todiramphus chloris collaris | reverse complement strand
TCCTGCTCCGGTGGCTGTTGGACCTGGAGGCTCAAGTGACGTTTCCTTTGGTGAGCAACATCTTAGCTTCACCACCACAGACGTCAGCCTGGTGGAGCTGATGGAAATTGAGTATACTCAGCTGCAGCACATATTTCACTCACACATGGAGGCACAAGCTGGTGGAGGTGAAGTGGAAGCTAAGCTCAGTTCTTTCTCCTTGCCTGCTAATTCTGCAGACCCATCTCTGCACCAGACCTTACCGAACATGGGTCAGGAAGGGTGTTCATCGAACAGCTTGGGGAGCCAGGCAGTTTACCCGGTGATCTGTCAGTCAGGGTTACCCTCTGACAGCAGTTTGCGAAGTTCAAACCCCCGCTTGGGCTGTGCTGACTTCCAGGAGCTCAGAATGATGTTAGTTAGTGAGTCTAACCTTCCTTGGAAGCAAACAGATAGAACACCTAACTCTGTAGAAGTCCCAGGACGTGGTTTAGTAAAACATGATGAAAATTCTGTTGGGATGAATAAAGAAAACATACTTGTTGAAAATTCAGCACTGGCGCCAGAGCCTAGACCTAAATCTGCAGTCAGAGTTCGGTTGGAAGACAGATTCAACAGCATCCAGACAGAAAACCCCAGATGTCAAGAACCCCAAGAATCTGGAGTAACTCTTAACAAGTGTGTTGCAATTAATTTTAGTTTGTGTTGTTAAACTGTGTATCATCATACAGTTCAAAACTGATTTGCTAAATGAAGCCTAAGAACAGTACCTATTGTAAACCAGGAGAATGATGGGTTGGGCTTTTTTAAACTGCCCATCAAATGTGACAGCAACTGAAGCGACCTCAGTTTCGGCCCCGCTCTATATTGCAGTAATGATACAGCACAGAGCTCCCAAATTAATTACAACTTTATTCTCGATAACAACGTGTAATGCAAATAAAGGAGGGAGAAGAACATTAACTAGTTTTAGCATGGTGGTTTGCTAAAAGCAAAGTAGCTTTTTGATCACCGTAATAAAAGATTAAGAGCAATTGATAAGTGGCATCCTGTGGAAGCCTGACTCTGGGGAAAGCTTAGAGCAAAAATGCTGTTGTACAATCTGGCCCTGCAACAATCAGTGTGCTGATAAAACATTTTATTCAGGCGTGAAGCTGAATTGTTACTGCACAGAGGAAAATACTTCCCTAGCTATGATTTTTAATCCCTGAAGTTGGCAGTAAGACAATAGCCTTGATTTCAGCTTACAGTCAATGGAAGTGGTTTCTTGGTGATAGTTACGAGAAGTACGTGTAACTGTAAACTTTTTCTGCACTCGTTTTCAAGTAGTCAGTCTGATACATATTCTGTGTTTGGTTTTGGTTTGGCTTTTTTAAGTTTAGTAACGTTGATTCGACAGCCGTCGGAACTGGTGGGTGTTCCTCTTCATCAGCAAGAAAACAAGGGTGCTGCGTTTGGGAAAGACAAGGCGGCATCTGCCGTGCCTGCTTTGCAGTTCACGTACCCCGTGTTCACCATGAACGCGTGTTCTGCTGCTGCAAGTGCTAATCCTGCACAAGCACAGGTGGGTAAAAGGTGTCTACCCCTAGTTGTACTCCGCCAGGTTGTACTCCACCAGGAGTGCACCCTGTTCCAGGGCTTGACAATGCTTTTGTGGAAGAGATTGGTTCCTCAGCTCCAACCTAAACCTCCCCTGGGGCAACTCCAGGCAGGTTCCTCTTGTGCTGTCCCTTGTCCCTTGGGAGCAGAGCCCGACCCCCCTGGCTCCAGCCTCCTGTCAGGAGCTGTCAGAGCCAGAAGGGCTCCCCTCAGCCTCCTTCTCTCCAGGCTGAACAAGCCCAGGGCCCTCAGCCGCTCCTCACCACACTCCTGCTCCAGCCCCTTCCCCAGCTCTGTTTCCCTTCTCTGTCCATGCTCCAGCCCCTCAATGTCCTGCTGGGAGTGAGGGGCCCAAAACTGAAACCAGTACTAGAGGTGCAGACTCACCAGTGCCGAGTATAGAGGGAAGATCAGTAATGATCAGTAGGCCATTAGATTTCTCACTAGAAAGACTTTTTTTTTTTTCCTTGAGTTTATCAGTGTATCATCAGCTTCATCTACACAAGACAGGGAGGCAATACCATTTTCTGTGGTTCCTTTCTTGCTGATTCATTTTGATGAAGCAAGAGTGACAGCATGGCACTGGAGAATGTCTGTGCTATCCCAAAAAGATTCCATTCATCAGTCTGTCAGAATCCCACGGTTGTGTGCAGGCATAGTTGGGATTTATTCTGATACAACACATTGAATCCCTGAGCTAAAACTTCAGTTAACCTGCGTTAGTGTCATTTTTATGTGTATATTGTCCTCAAAAGTATCTCTTTTTTTGTTTTCATAGACTTCTGGAACGTCTTGCACTATTTTGGAAGCTGCCAAACATCAAGACTTTGGGATACCCAAGGCATTATCTTTCTGCTACCAGGAGATTGAATCCACAAAACAGACAGTAGCTGCCATGAATAAAGCTTTGCCTGAGGAAGTCTGGATTAAAGTTGGAGGTAAACCATTTATCTTCTTTTCACTTAGCTGTCTCTTGGCCCTCAAATCTACAATATTTTCTGGATTTGTGCGGGTTCTGGAATGAGCATGATTTTAGTGACTTACACAGAATCATAGCATTGTCAGGGTTGGAAGGGACCTTAAAGATCATCCCGTTCCAACCCCCCTGCCATGGCCTGGGGGTTTAATGTCTGAGATGTGCTACAGGCAACGCAGGTCTAGATTTCACTACCTGTGAGTGTAATGAGGCTTGCAAAATTGTTCAGCACTTACAGCTTGAAATGAGAAAACCTGAGGTTGCAAAGTGCCTTGGAGAATCTGGGCCTTGAGTAAGCAGCAGGTTTCTTTCTACAGTTTTTGACCCCAAAGTTGATAGAGCAGATCCAGTCAGTATCAAACTGAAGAACATTTAAGGACTGCTGAAATGCTCCTCAAAGGCAGGCACGAGCCCAGGGGGTTCTGTCAGGAAAGAGAAGCCGGGTGGGTTCTGACACAGCAAGCAGTGCTGTAGAGTTTCTGAGGGACATGCGTTGCTGTAACAGCCAATCTCAGCTGGCCATAAAGCCTCAAAGATTATTCCACATAAATAAAGCAACAAAAAAAACCCCAGACGTTTTCCACGATCAATATTTTCAGTGATTAGTGAGAGAGTTATAAAAAGTTTCTTCTTTTCCTCTGTCTTTCCAAGAAGACACCGTATGCAAGCAAGCGCTAAACAGACGAAGTTGCAGCCGAATCAGCCCGTTGGATCTGAACGCAGAGCGGAAGCCTCTGGGGGAAATCCAGAACATGTGTGCTGACAGCCAGGGCAGTGCCTTGGCCCAGAGTCCTTGGCAGGCAGCCCAGGCTAGCTCAGGTATGCAGGTGCAGAGCGGCTTGCACGACGGAATCGCTCAGCGGAGGGAAAGACACAACCGCCTGGAGAGAGACCGAAGGCGAGTTCTGCGAGCGCTGGTGACTCGGAGTCCCTGAAGCCTAAAATACTGATACTGCTCCTCTTGGTGCCCAGAGTAAAAACATACATCTGATGTATTTTGGTTTACCTACAAGAAAAAGCAGGAGGTGGTGTTTGTTAGTGGAAAAATATGTGTCTGTTTTCTTGTGGGCATCTTTGTTGGGTTTTCGCTCTATAACCAACCAAAAAGATAGTTCAAAATATATATATCAAAAATCTATCAAAAGATATTACTTCACAGCATTGTCTTCTAGTTAGTTTTCATGACCTGGTAGCTGAGTGCTGGGATTCACAGCTATGTACCCACTGTGCCTAGAAAGTAACTTGCATATAACGTGACCAATACACAGACGCAAAGCTTGTAGCCAACCGAAAGATGTGTGTCCCTGAAGTCCACGCTTTGTAGCTGTTCTGCTTTCTCTCCTTCCTTCCTTCTTGCCCCTCGGTTGATCCCTCTCTGCTTGCCTGCAGGCGCAGGATCCGGGCGTGTTGCGACGAGCTGAACCTGCTGGTTCCCTTCTGTACAGTGGATACCGACAAGGCGACGACCTTGCAGTGGACAACTGCCTTCCTGAAGTACATTCAGGAGAGGCACGGTGACTCTCTGAAACAGGTTTTATTTCTCATTTCATTTTTGTCTCATGATAAAAAAAAGAGTGCGAGGTTTTCAAGCTATCGTAACAGCGCTAAAAGTATGTGGAGTGCCACTTTGTGAAGGACCCCGGGCTGCATCGTTGAGCCTTCCTTCCAATTTTTATATCTGCTTTTATTTTTTAACTAGCTGCTTCAGTTCAGTAGTGTGTAATCAGGGGCTGTCCTCAGGCAGGCTTTGCAAATCAGATTTTTAAATTTATTCATTTTTTTTAGCTAGCCTAATTCCCAAGCATGATGCTGTCTGGACAATAAGGTGGAACTGAGGCCCTCTTCACTCATTCCTCCTCCCCTTTAATGTTCTCTCTTTCCCACTTCACAGCATCGTCTTTTAGTTAGGTTTCATGGCCTGGTAGCTGAGTGCTGGGTTTGACAGCTATGTGCCCACTGTCTCAAAGCGGACGAGAGTAGGAAAGGGTTACATGCCCTAGGAGCAGCTCCCAGGCTACCACTTGCTGCCGAGAGTATTTCTGGCTCTGCTGGTATCTTAGGAGAGCAGATGGAGTATGCAGAGGACAACCTGCTTAGCTAGATACTGGTTTGGCCCCTCAGCACTTCCTATTCAAGGTGGTTTGGTTTTTCCCCCCCAAGACCCTAGTGAAACAAACCCATACATCTCAAGTACTTGTCTACGTTAAACATAATTGGTATTTATTTTTTTTGTATTTTGGTTTTTAGGAATTTGAGACTGTGTTCTGTGGTAAAACAGGCAGGAGACTAAAAATGGCAAGCTCAGACTCGTTTGTACTGCGTCCAGTGCAGGAGACCACACACGGCTATGGAGACGAAGTAGTCTGAACTGACCTCCTCGAGTTGTATGACAGGTGGGGCTAACAGTGGCCCAAACTGGATTTTATTTTCTCCATTTACATGCTGGATATGAATTGTAAGAATAGATAGAGTTTTAAAGAAAACAGTCTTTATTCAAAACAGAAATGGAAGTTAACTACCAGCAATAGAAATCTGTGCTCTGTTAAAGGGGCTTAGGGACCAGGAGCTACAAGGAAATGTCATGACAGCTAAGTGTTTTTCCTCTTTGGTTATAAAATAACTAGTTCTTTTTTTTTTCTGTTCATTGTTCTGCTTTAAGGTTTTTTTTGTTGGTTTTGTTTTGTTTTCCTTTTTTTAAATAAAGGTAATCCAGTACAGTTAGGAGTAGTTGTAGAACATCAGCCTGTTCCGTTGTTTTAATGACTAGATGCAAATGTACAAAAAGAAATTAGTTAGCATATTATAACTCCTACTTTTTTTTCCCTTTAAAACTGTATAGGTTGCAGTGGTTAATTGAGTATGTGCCTAGCTTCTAAACTGCACTGATATTATGAAGTTTCCATTTGCCATCTGTGGTTTGACATACCTGGCCCTGCAGAGTAGTGAGATGCTGTTAGCCTTTTTTAAAACACACTATTTTTAATGTCTGTCACACATTAGATGTGTGTCTTACTGTGCAACAGGTTCTGATAGTGTTACTTTAGTCCAAGATTGGTGTACAGTGAATGGTAGATTATTTAAATGCACCAACTATTTTCCTATTTAAAGCTAACTATAACTCCTGTGCTCAGAGGGCAGCAACAGAACAGCATGTGAGCTGAGAGTGGGGTTATTCCTATTTTTTAGAGATGATGCAAGCAGGTTTTAAAGTGCAGGAGGGTCTCCCAAAACAAACACTGTTTGAAATCAAGGATATGGACAATTTTCCAGCAATTTATTTCCAAACAATCCTAGTAAAACCAGTTCTGAAAAAGGGAAATTCAGCTGGGTTAATGCGATGCGTATAACGACACTTACAACATCACAAAGAAAAGGTTAAAAAAAACAACTCCTTTTATTTTTACAACAGTTCATACAGGTGGGTTTGGCTGGACTTCAGAAGAGCATCCTTTCTTAGTTGGGGTTTTGGTCACAATTGCTGTGCAAATAGCTTAAGTAGAGGTCGTGAAAATGCTGTTCTTTAATGTTATTTATTATATGGAAATACATAAAAACTTCTCCCCTGTAGATTCAAATATACACACGACACCTTTTGCAGAATTGGCTCGCAAGAGGATTTACTATTTACTGGTCTTGGCAAATATTTGAGGTGCAATCTGAAAACTGGGAACTGACAGCACGTATGTAAGCTGTGGGTTTTCCTTAGGCCAGAATCTTAAGATATCAAAACAGGAGATGTTTAAATGCCTGATTTCCACTGATGGCAGCAGCAGTTTGGTGCCCGAATACCTTAAAAAAGGCCAGCTCTTAGTGCACAAAACCTGCATAACTGAAGGCAGTGGGAGCAGCGCCGAGGAATTCAACTGACAAGGCTCAAACATTTACACGGGCAAGTCGTGCTCTTTAGTACACTGATGGGGGGTGATGTAGAAAGGAACAAAGCTTCCTCTTGCTGGTCTCTTGGACAAAGGGAAAGTGAGGTTATTTTAGCAGGAAAAATTTGGGAAGATAATTGTGGGGGGAGAGGAGAAGGTACTCAAAGCATCTTATAATTCAAGTTTTCACCTGATGCTTTCTTTTCATAGAACTGTATCAAAGTCTCAATATAATAGAAGGAACATCTGTCCATTTATCACTAGGAGGATTCTGTCTGTTTTCTTACAATGCACTGTTTATTTAAATTACTCAGTCACTTCTCCACTTCTCGGACTGTTGGTTTATGATTTTTTGGAAGTTGATGCTCCAACAGCTCCCATGCAGGCTGACGTGTCACATATTCCCGGCGTTCCCTGAGCCCCAACAGAACCAGGAGTACCAGGATCCCCTGGAAGACCGGGCTCACCCTGAGCACCATCACGACCATTTTTAGTTATTCCAGGTACACCAGGTGGTCCTAAAGAAGGAGGAAAAAAAAAGGAGAAAGTGAATTAGTTCCTTCCCTTCATTTTTAATATATAGATAGCTGTGTGTATATATGTGTATGTTACCTTTAGAGTTCTGAAAACACTTTGAGTCTCTGTAGATCAGACTTGTTATGGCCCGTTGAGTACAAGGTGTTGAATAAACTCAGTCTGAATCTGGAGTACGTGTGGTAGATTTTTTTTTTTTAGATTATTTCCTTTTTTTTTCCTTCAGATGCCAAAAATAATTCCCCAAACACCCGCTTTCTGTAAGGGCAACCTTCTGAAGGTTTCTGAACCACTGTACAATCCCCTCTCCCTGTGGGGCACTTCTAGCGGGTGGTCTAAAACCCTGCATTTCTGTCTTAATTAGATGGTGACCGACTCTTTTTATTCATGCAAATAATGAATTCCATCTACTTTTGAGCTCCTTACAAATGCTCTCAGTATCTAATATGTGAATTAGGCTCTCGTTTGAAACCATTTGTGTATTAATGCAATTATTTTATGGATTAATTTAAGACAACAGGGTATAAATATTCTCTTTTTATGAAATTACATAGATGCAGAGCCTGCTTTTGGTGCCCGTAGCTTATTCATTGTACAGATGGAATCACTATTATTTTGCTCGCCTCTTAAAGCAGCTTTTCTAAAGAATATTCTTCCAGGTTTCTAATAGATAGCCATTAATTTGCACAAATTAATCTTTGAATCATTCGATAAGGGTTCATGATGTCAGGAACTGGGATTATAGCCAGGTGTGTGGGGCAGTAACACCAGTACCTCCCAAAATCACGCCAGTAGGAAGTTCTGTTTCTGGTAAAGTTAAATATTGTCCTAAATTACTCTTGTTTGAGCCAGAAGCATGAACTGAATTTTGGAGGCCTACAGCTGCTAGTCCAGGCTGCAGAGCTGACTGTGGGCAGTCTTTAGGCAGAGCATCAGAAAGACCCGTGTCCATCAGGCAGGAGCCTGGTGCCTTAATCGGGAGCCTCCCGGGGGGTTCCACACCTTTGAATGAACCATACACGACTTGTTAATTAACTCCTTAGTTACTGCACGTGAAGTACCACTGAGCAGAGCAACCTTCTGCCCCTGGCAGCCCCCTGGGAGCGGTTAAGAAGAGAGCCCTTCCCAATCTACAAGAGCTCCTGACTTTACACAGCCATTAAATGAAGAGACCAAGAAGAACTGAAGAGCCTGGTTGCCCCAGCAGCCTCTTCTCAAAAGCGTTCTCCCAGACATTTAGGACTAGACAGGAGCGGCGTGAAGAGGGGATGTGCTAATTAAGTTCTGCTGTTCCAAGTGTCTGCACCCATGGGAAAAACAGCCTGGATGTAACGATTACACAATTAATGAATTATTTGCACAGCTTTACCTTGAAGTCCTTGATCGCCATCAGGTCCATCAATACCCTGACCCACAGGTCCTTTATCTCCCTTTTCGCCGGAGTCGCCTTTAATCAGAAACAGACAATTTCAACGCGGAGTTGTGGACTGCAGCTGGATCCAAGGACAGGAAAGGGAAAGACCAGGAGAAGCTCAAAGCCCTCAGGACCTTGCTGGGATCTTTGCTTATGCTGCATCCCTAAAGATGCACAAGTGGCCTCTAGAGCTCTATCCGCTGCCCAGAGCTTGACCTTTTCTCCTCCACTGCTGAAATCAGGTCAAGTTTGCAATTTAGTGGTGGGCATAAAACAGAAGCCAAGTTTGGCTGAGCTCTACTTACCTCTGGGACCAGGATCACCAAGTTCTCCCGTTGGCCCTCTGTAGCCCGGCGGACCACGAGGACCAGGATGGCCAATGCTTCCCGTAGCTCCGGGAGGACCTGGTGGACCAGCTGGGCCAGGACGACCAGTCATTCCAGGAGACAAAGGCTTTCTCAGATTAGCAGCTAACTGTGCAATTTGATCTGAAAAGAACAATCCAAAACTGCATGTCCAACACTTCCACTCCTTGCTTGGCTGTTCCTTGGCTGCCACCAAGTGAGCAGCTGAAAACTGGGCGTCTGATGGAAAAGTGGAGCCGTGTGCTCGGGCAGACCTCGCTCCCTGCCACCCCGACACACTGCTGCTGCTAGGAGGAAACACTGAGCTAAGAGGATGGGTTCAGCAGTGGCTTTTGGGGTTTTTTTTACATCTTCAGAGGAGATGTTGGTCAGGAAGCTGCAAGTTTTTAAGCCATTGCTGTCTCCCATTTCCTAAACCACTTTGAAAAGACCTCAGGTATTCCAGAAAATGTACAAGGTTTCTGAAACAAGCTTTCCAGAGCTCAACCTCATCCCAAACACCAAACGTAGCCTCTAAATGCAGAACAGTGATTTCAGAGAGAGCCCCGAGCCCACTGGGGGCAGATGGGGTGTGCTGTGGAGGGAGGGCACCGGGGTTCAGAATGACCCAGGCTGGGGCAGACACTGTCACCAGCGTTTGCAGGACACCTGCAGCAGGGCTGCTCTCAGCACACTGTGTGTTGCCACAACAAATCAGTTAAAAATACTCATTTTACAAAAATGAAAGATATTCCAAGATAACAAGGTGACCTCCTGAATAATTTCCTTACATTAAAGGTCAACGTATTTTTTCTTACTAAGACAAATACCAGACCTGGGGAGTCATCTTACGTTCAGAACCTACTCATTTTCAGCTACCTCTGGTAACTAAAGTCAGTTTTCTCTCAGTAATACTCACCATTTATCATCTCCCCACAGAGTTCTCTTATATGTTGCTCACTGGCCTCTTTGCCCTGCAATTAATAGAAGAATCCATCCTTACACAAACCAGATTATCAATAACCATCCCTGACAGAAGCTTCAGGATGCAGAACGCCCTCCCGACAGCTCACTCAGAGGAACAGGATCCCGCACGATGAGGAGTTCTTTATTCTCCTCTTCAAAAGATAATGGCTTCAGTTCAGAAGCTCTGTCACACTAATGGCAGAGATTAATTTTAATGTTTTGCCAGATATTTCATCTGGAAGGTTTTTCTTCCTTTCCTGAATGATGAAACATGAGCTCTGGACCACGAGAGGGGTCTACCATTTGAAGCAGTGAACAGAAGTTATCTTTTTAAACGACCGACTTGCACCTCTTGTCATGAGAACCCTGACGTACCGCCCGTTCCCAGGGACACGGAGAGGCTGCGGGAGAGATCGATTCCGCGAGACCTGCGTCCTGGAGAACCTCGGTTCTGAAGCTTGCAAAGGGTTAACCTGAAGCAGGTAATACTCACAGGAGGCCCAGGTTTTCCTGTGATGCCAGGAATGCCTTGCTCCCCTTGGTGGCCCATGGGCCCTGGATGTCCTGGGATCCCTGGTACTCCAGCTGTCCCATTAGGTCCTTGGACACCTTTCGGACCGAGTTCTCCTCTTTTTCCTGGCTGTAATGAGGAAGGAAATAAACCAACAATCACCACTTCGAATGGAAGATGTGGTCCATTCTTTTCTCCTGGAGATTAGCTAAGCCTTTTTCATGTCTCCCTAACGGATTAGGATGACCATGTGCATTCCATACATCATATAGGTGGTTTCACACGTACAGACCATAATAATAGGAGTCCCTGCTGCAGCAAAATTCTCAAATTCATCTGAATGCCACAAAAACCCCCTGTCATGGTCATAGATTTTATAGCATGACCATGAAGAAAACATGCTTCTAGGAAACGACACCATAACATAGTTTATGGAGATGCATCATGGAAAGACACAGTAAGTGTGTTTACTCCCAAAGCTTTTGAGACACAAGCCCCCAATATCTGACCCTTACCTCTCCTTTTTGGCCAGGGGGACCGAAGGGACCCTGTTAGAAAGGAAAAGGAAATAAGAAACAATGATTCATTCAGAAAATGTGCATCTAAAGTCAGTTCTCCCGAGCTCCGGGAAGCCGCGCTGACACGTACGCGGCTCTCCTAGCAGAGAGGCTGGGAATGATAACAGGATGCTGGGGACCAGTTTCAGCCCCAGCACAACAGGGAGAGGACACCTGACACCGAGACCTGCTCCAGGTACCAACGCTGAACACAGGTCCAGGCAACCTGAGTACTTCTTGAGATGGACCAAACCCCCCTGGGCAGAGCACCAGCAACTACCGTGAGGAGGGAAATGAGAAATGAGTGCTGAGAAGCCACAGTTCTGCCAAGGCCACGGTGGCTGAAGACAAGTGGAAAGCTGATGCACACTGGTGGAAAGGCTTTGGTTGCCTTCTCCTTTTCACTGCCAGCAGAGCTGGAGCTTTTGGACAATTAATTCTAAGTTCTTGATACAAGGTTCTCTAGACCCATTTGTTATTGATGTTACTGTATTTACTAAATTTAAGGACACCTACCAGTTCTCCTTTGTCACCTGGGAGGCCATCTGCTCCAGCAATGCCCTGAGAGAGAGATACCAGAATTAACCCTGCACTTACTGGTGCACTGAGGTTATTTCCAATGATGCTCACTCTGAGACTTGAGCAACTTCAGCTCCCAAGAGAGACAGGGGCACTCAGCAGCTTCTCCAGCTGAACTCTACAGTAGCTGTTCCCCTGCTGACAATGGCACTTGTGGTGCAAGGTGGCTGGCAGGAGGACCAGGTGCCCTTCACAACAAGCTGGTACTTGGATGAAAAGCTGAATTCCTACAGATGAGAGCCCTGATGGGGTGGCCACGAAAGTCACCCACAGGCTGGCACTGGCATTCCATCTACAGGGAATCTAAATTTCAGGTTGCCCAGCTCTGGGTCTCACAGAAGACGTGGGGGAAGCAGTGACAGCTGAACGTCCAGCGTCCAGTGGAACTGGGCTTCCTCAGTAGACAGAGTCACCTGCAGCACAGCTCCATCCCGTCCTTACACAGAAGTAACCCATCACTTGGTGAGGACCATCCCTCTCCGCTCTATCTGGGGACCGTAACCGAAGAGCGGCTACAGCTCCGGTGACACGAATTTTCCAAGGTGTGACAAGAAGCATCAATTTGCTGATCATCTCCAGCGAGCCACCAGCAGCGTGTGCAATTCCAGCAGCACTGGGGAGGACAGGAATCACCCCAAAGTGCCTCTGCCAGCCCAGAGGGCAGCGCTTCCCACACCCAGCAGCCTGCACAGCCATCGGCAGAGAATGGACATCCTTACGGTGACTCTGAGCTTTAGAGAGAGGAAGCTCTTTCAAGACCAACTAGGAGCAGGTTGGTCTTTGCCTTAGCAACAAAACAGAGGCCACCCAGAGACTGATGCCAGTAAACAAAACAAGCAGAGCTCGCTGGCAAAGTGTTGGCTTCCTGCCTAAAACACAGTCATCTATTTGATGAGAAGTGTCTCAAAAGCTCATTGCTGAGGTTAATCCAACTATGGAAGCTAAGTAGCAAGAAGTAAAAGATTAAATTAGTCTATTAGTGTGCCAAGCTTTGGGGCTTGGACAAATCCTCTTCCTCAGGCACATGAAAGTCAGAGAAAAGCTGCGCTTGGAAACTTGGGAGGAGTGCGATGCAAGGAGCTCGCGCAGGGCAGGCCTCACGCTTACAAAATACACTGCAAGAGTCCAAGTGTTTTTATCACAGCATTTTCCTGTGTCTCCACTAGAACAGACAACATCCCTCCCACCAGCACAGGAAAAACGGGACCAGAGAGGGCATCGCTGCTGCCTGCTCCAGAATGCTCTCATCTGAGGGAGGAAAACCAGTTTGTGCTGTCGAAGGCTGCACCTAAGGTACAGTTTAAATGCCTCTGCTGACTACTGCATGAAAGCTCCCACTTACCTGGTTACCTTTGGGACCAGGAACACCAGTAGGACCCTGAGCATAAATAAAAGAAAAGGCAAATGAGCTGAAACTGTGACAGTCCCACAAATTCCTGGTGTGGTCAGACACTCCACTCAGCAAGGGGTTGGGAATTAGTGTCCCAGCTGCCAGGTCCACATCTCATTCACACCTCTTAGAAATAAGAGGGAATTTGAATCGTCCTTGCTCGCCTGGAGGCACTCTCTCCAGTCACTGCTCTGTGGTGCAGGACAGTGTCTGTGGCCTCTTCCTGTGCCAGCACCAAGCAGCTGGCAGGACCTCCCAGCTCTTCTGCCCACCGACTCTTCAGCCAAGCAGACCAGTGAGACTCCCTCGACACCCCTACCCACCTGCCTGGCACACGTTTATATAAACTGGCCCTTTTCATACAGTCCTCCTCAATTGCCTAAATAAATCCAAAATGAATTCTCTGGTTTTAATCCTGATCTTTAAAACCTGCTTCACAAAAACTCATCTTTCTCATCCCTCCCAGCGGTGTTTTGCTTCTGCTCCTCTGCTCTTCATTATTGTCCTCTCGCTGTCTCGACCAAACCAGCAATTTCACAGATTCACAAATTAAAGGGTGAGGTCCAGGTCGAAGCCTGAAGATGTGAGCAGGAGACTGAATTTACTCACGGTATAAAATGGTCAGGAACACTTTTGTACCACAAGGGCATAAGGTCAGGATGGCTTTTCAAGCCTTTATTAGACTATCAGTTTTCCCAGGGACTTAAGAGTTTACTCCTGATTTTGAGATTCACAAAACACTACGGTCGCAGGAATAAAATACATTGAGATGATGAACTGATTATCGCCCTCGGAATAATTCAGACAACCTGAAAAACCCTTCCAACTTCATCTCCCTGGCATTCACCGAGAGGACATGAGACATTTGCAGCCCTATCCATGACTTTGGGTCCACAGAGCAGAGACAACAACTTGTTCGAGAGAAGCCCAGATTTTGTTTCTCTGCTGCAAAATCTACACGGGAACTTCATTTCACCCTTCAGACAGCATTTCTGCAGCACATTCATCTATCTGGCATCTGCAAACTGGTCTTTTTTTAATAACTGGATCTGGGGATGGCTCAGCAGAACACAGCCTTTGAGGAGGACAAACACGTAGAACCAGGGCATGTCATTCTGCACAAGTCAAGCACTGAGTAACTTACAGAAGGGGGTGGGGGCTGGGATTTCTATTAAAGAAAAAGTAATTCTCAGCAAAAGAGACAACGGAACGTGGAAATGCAGGAATGGCTCCAGCTATTTGTAACTCCCGTTTTATGTTTGCTGACAGCAAAGGAGATAGATTCTTTCCTGAAAATTATTGAGATTTATACCCCCAGCTTCAGGGTCCCAAGACTCCAGGAAAGTCTATGGCAATAAAACACAGTTTAGTCACCAAAGACCGTGTCCCGTGAGGAACAGTCCCTTAAAGGAAAGCTTTGCCCAAAAGATTTTGATTCAAAACTCTGATTTACAGCAGCAGGAATTCCGAGCAGCAGGAAGAAGTGACAGGATTTTAGGACCCACCCCCTGTCCTCATGTTTGTGTCCCCCTTACCAGTTAAACACAGCCAACGTTTGTTGCCAAGCCTCTAGTGATGCTGGGATGGAGCTGAGGGAGGCACTGCCCCCGTGGCTGTTGGCATCCAGAATCCTCAGGAGTTTAATCATAATAAAAATCCATAGGAAAACTTATTTACTATTGCTACCTCAGTCAGCAGTAACAGTCGAATCCTTCCCCCGCTCCGAGAACAGTTTATGTACCTTCTCAATGCTATTTTATACCTTACACTCAAATGCACTAAACCTCTTGTGTTTTTTCATGGCAGAAAACACACTCCCTGATGTGTTGGTTTATATTTCTGGCCAGCCAGCCCAAGGACTTTTGCATAGCAGCACCTTTTCACTCAGCCTTGCAGGAATATTTCCTTTTTTTTTTTTTTTTTGCAGAGCAAAAAAAAATAAATAAAAAAAATTAAAGTAAAAAATTTAAATAAATAAATAAAAAAGAATTAAAAAGAATTTAAATAAAAAAAATAAATGGCCACACTCGATCTGTGTTTGCAGTTCCCTTTCTGTACCTCAGGATGAGTGGGCTGGGCTGGCAGCAAAGCAAGCCCAGGGCAGGATCTGCTGTGCTCTTTGCCCACCCCCCAGCAGATGCCACCACCCCCAGCAGCAAGGGCTGTTTGTTTAAGCATCTTTCCAGCCCAAATCATGTGCCCAGCAGCACTCCTGGAAGCCCACAGTGGTGACTGCTGGCACAGCCCTCGCTGCTGCCCACCTGGAGGGGACTGCGGGCACACGGGGCTGTCACCAACACCAGTGGGGCTGGCTGGGCTGCTGGAAGTCACTCCCAGCACTAGCTGGAGGTGGAGAGTCTCCTGTGCTACCCAAACCTGCGACAGCTTGCTTTGCTGGGGAAGCTGGGAACGAGCTGGGGTGTTAAGAAACAATCAACAATTACATCTTAGAGCAGCGACGCTCAACTTCAGAGCCAGAAATAAAACCCAGATTAATTCATGTTTTTCTTTAAGCATAACATTTTCCCTCCCACTGCTCAGAGCAGCTCTCTGGATACCAGGCTGCTCCGTGCAGGGGCCTCTTTCCCTCTGAACGTATATTTTTCACGGTAGCAAAGCCCTGAACGCCGTCAGAACCCCCCAGCTCCACAATAACCCTCCTGTTTCACACTTCCAGGCTCACGGTCTGAGGCTTTTAATAAACCTGGCTGGAGCCAGCACAGAAGGGCCATTGTGAAAGCCCCGTGGTGCTGCTGCCATTGCTTACACAGAAACTTCACCCTGAAGCTGGAGTTGAGGGAGCGGGCGAACACACGGCTACTGTTCTGCAAGCCCCCAGCTCACGTCATTCCCTTTGCCCCATTGGCTTTTAAGTGAGAAAGAATTCATTTAAATGAAAAGTCACATTTATTCTGAGGTGTGGGGCCCAGGTTTGCTGCTGTTCAGAAAGAAAGTCATGGAGCAAACTCTAAAAGTCCAGAAAACCTAAACGAGCATCTGAGCAACAAGACTGCATGAACTCCTGTGCTCAGGAGCAAGGCTTTGGGGAAATCAGCACACAGAACAGGGTAAAGAACCTCACACAATCATCTATTCTGCCCAAGATAGGATCCCAAAGACTCTCTTAAACAATCCATCCTGTCTAAAAATAGTGTGAGTTTCTGAACTGAAACAGAAACAAGGACAGAACAGAAAGGACAGGATGCACAAATCCTGCTACTTGCCATAGGGTCCGTCTTGGGCACGCAGCAGCTTCAGGGCATGGACTGAAGGTACCCCCCTTCTAACAAGCCTAATACTTATGTTTGCTGAGGTGACATCAGCTATACCATGTTTGGGACCCCTCGTTATGCTCTAATGCACGTCTCCCAAACAGGAATTGGTTACAGATGTTGTCTCCTTACCCTGTCACCGAGCTCTCCACGGATTCCAGTCGGGCCAGGAAGGCCAGGTTCACCACTGGCACCTTTGGGACCCTGTTAGGAAAACAAAACCAAAAAGAAATGAATGAGCTTCAGCTTACAGTGCCAGGAAACCCTGCACATGAGAGTCCCCAGTGCAGCAGAAGGGAGAGGAGTTCACTGAAGACACACAGGCTGGGGGTGTCCAGACTGAGGAGAAATTAAGATGTCTGTAGGTAGGTCAAACTCAAACCCTTCTTTCTCAAACAAACACTAAGCATAAACTGTTATCTTATCTGGCCTCGTGCTCCTTCTGCTGTACTGGGTTAATAAAGGTGTCAGACTGGTGCTGGCAGATGGAAAGCTGTTTCTTCCTATCACTTGTGCAATTGCCCTGCTGGAGGTTTGCAGAGAACAGCTTCCTGCCAAAACATGATGCACACTGGCAGCGTACCGACCTGGAAACCTCTGACTCCGGGGGCTCCCATCGGGCCTTGAAGACCAAGTGGTCCCTGAAAGGAGAAAGGGAAGTTTTAGGAAAGAGAAAATTCAAGGAAGTCACTTGGGTGGTTGACTTGGCTCACAGTTCTGGCCCGCAGCACACTCTGCATTGCTGAGGAACCTGCTGAGCCACTGTAAAGTGCTGCCTGGTGCTTACTGAGCTTTGGTAATATTATTATTATTGCTTATTTGCATATATTAATGCTTAAGAACATACCATACTCATGAGCAGTAAAGATCAACAGCTGCCAAAAGCGGCAGCATGACAGAGCACAGACAATACATACTAAAGAGGATCTGCTATCCCAAGATTATGCTTTTAATTGATCCAGTTCTGTAAGAAACTACTGTAAAATACGTGCTGCACACACTGGGAAATGAAAACTGGCAATCACATCCACTTGCCTGGGCATACTTGGTACCAGCAATACAGAGAAAGGGCAGCATCTTACGGTGTCAGTGCAGGTGCTCTGAAGAGCCTGGCTCACTAGACAGGACATGGTTGTTACCATTAGGAGTCTCTATTGCTTTCTACTGAGAAAAATCACATATGCAATAAAGATCTTGGATGGGAAAATTCCCCCGGACTAAGTTATTTAGACATTTAAATCCCATTGTGTAAATTGTCTTCTTGTAACAGATGCCATCGGCAAGCTTTTGTCGCAAGCTGAACTTGAGCTTTGTCTCCTTTCACAGCCATCTCTGCTGGGTGCAAAGGGACACAAACAGACTTCAACCTGGCTGCCCCAGGCAGAGGATCAGTCAGCGTGGACTGTCCCACGTACCCAAGGAACCAACTGGCTGCTGGGCTGCAGTGCAGGTGTGCCCCGTGTTCAAATGGCATCTCTTTTTTCCTGAAGTATTCTTCTCCTAATTGTTAGCCCTATGAATTCTCCTTGGTATCTGAACAGCATTTTTTTCTGGTCATCACTGAAGAGGAAATCCTCATGTGATGGGTGACTCAGTGTACAATCTAAAACCAGTTGCCCTTAGCATAGAATCATAGAATGGTGGGGGTTGGAAGGGACCTCTGGAGATCATGGAGTCCAACCCCCCTGCCAGAGCAGGGTCACCCAGGGCAGCCCACACAGGAACAGAGCCAGGGGGGGCTTGAAAGTCTCCAGAGAAGGAGACTCCACAGCCTCTCTGGGCAGCCTGGGCCAGGCTCTGGCACTCTCACAGGGAAGAAGCTTTTCCTTACATTGAGGACCTTGCTACCATTACCCCTCATCCTATCCCAGGCACCACTGACAAGACCCTGGCCCCTTCTACTTGACCCCCACCCTGCCGATATTTGTAACCATTCCTAAGATCCCCTCTCAGGCTTCTCCTCTCCAGATTAAACTGCCCCAGAGCTCTCAGCCTTTCCTCACAAGAGATGTTCCAGTCCCTTCAGCATCTTTGTAGCCTCCATTGGACTCTCTCCAGTATTTCCCTGTCCCTCTTGAACTGGGGAGCCCAGAACTGAACACAACACCCCAGATGTGGTCTCACCAGTGCCCTCCAGATCAGCCATAACCTTGTGCAGAAAGCAGGGTCTGCCCAGAGGAAGGAGCCCAGCTGCTGAAATAAAGCAGCAGCATCGTCTCCAAAAGGCTAGAGAGCTGCTCAGGTATTTTGGTGGTTACTGTTTCCACTTCTGTTTTCTGCTTGTAATTCAGTAAGGGGCTTTGAAAAACTCTGTTTTACAAACAGAGCTCTAGCAGGGACTTTAAATTGCATCAAAAATGACTCTGCTGGTGCCTTTAAAAGTGGTGGGACCTGCTAGAACCTGACAGCCTCTGTACAGGAAGAAACCCTTGAGATGCTCTGCTAAATAAAGCCACGTTGTTTTGAGCCAAACAGCCTCAACACTAGACCAACCCTGCAACGCTCTTAGAATAGCCCAGGTTTAACTACATTGCATACAAATTAGGTAATCAGCAATTAGAAGCACATGTCAGAAATGAACACAGGTTCAGCTGCTATCACACCCCCGTCAGAAGCCCACACTGATGCAATCAGCTTGGCTGCCTTTGATTTTTGGCTATAGTCACGTGATACCTTTTGTGGGGCCAGCTATTTTGATGAAAAATTGCAGACATAAAAGCAAACATCGTTAATTTAGTTGATTTCTAAGGGTGATTTCCCTCTCCTTGGAAGTTTAAAGAGCAGTTGCTCGTAAACTATAAATCATGATGCAGCTCCATTTCTTCCAAGTGGCACATACCAGAAATCATGTTACACTTGCTGTAGGCTTCTGGATTTCAAAATGAGATTGGGGGGAAGAAAAGAAACAGAGCCCAACAAACCCACTGCAAGGTCGGGTCCAACCAGAACAGCAGTGCTAGTGAACAGTGACAAAATAAAAGGTATCCTGGAATTTTTAGTGTGAACAAAATCAGGTTCTTCTCATCCTGTTGTTATTTCTTGTCCTCTCTGCTATTCAGCAGGGACACAATCAGTAGCTGTGTGGTTATTTGTGGGTTTGCACTGCAACTCCAAGTTATTTCTCAGGCTCTGGGATGATGCAGGGAATGCAAGGAAAGCAGGAAGGAGATGCTCCACTGAGGACCTCAACAGATTCTAACCCACAAGTTTCAAAAAGTTGTAAGTTCCCAGAGTAAACGTGAAAACAGAGCTGGAAGGGGTTAGGAGGGGAATTTGTTTCCTAGGGGCTCACACCTTCAAGCTCCCAGCAACACAATGCTGCTACAGTGCTGGGTGGGAGATGGAAATGTGTGAACAGATTCCCCACCTGAAAAACTCCTCTAGTTTTGCACCGTATGGTTGTGAACTCCGGGGCATTCTCGAGCAGTGGGGGAAAGCAGCTACGTGTGAGAAAGGCAAGAGACTCCCAGCAGGTCTACCAGCTTTTAAAGGCTTTTCACAGCCCCCTCACCCACCATAACGTGCAGACTTCCCAGTTTTGTTGGTTGTATGGCTTCAGGTTTTGCAGTGAAGCTCCACTGCTCCCAGGAGAGTGATCCAAGAACGGGAGGGATTTCAGGTTTCATCTGCTGGTGGCCATGTACTTTGCAATAGCTTAACATGAGTTTTGCTGTATTAACGGCTCGTATTCGGCACAAGATGAACCTTATTATTGTTTCTAAGGAGGGAACTGAGAACTGCCCAGTCCCTCCTATCTGACCTGGAGCAGCTTTGTCAAGCGAAATGGGAGGAATCACTTTGTGTTTGCACGGAGCTGGCAGTGAGGGAAGGATCAGACCCACTTGTGGGGAAGCAATTCCTCTGCTGCCAAAACTCCCCCGAGACAATACCAAGAGAGAACGTGGCCTGTTACTTTAGCCAGAGTAACACTACTCCACTCTGGTATCTAGTTGATTTACAAGCAGTGTTGTACTCACAGTTGCTCCTCTGGGTCCAGGCAGACCTCTCTCACCAGGAACACCAACATCACCCTGGCAACAACACCAAAGTCAGACGTGCCATTTAGGAGCCACAAATCCACCCTTCCCAACCCAGTGCAGAGCCAGAATCCATTCCTGCATCCCAGGCTATTTCAATCCCAAACTCCCTGCCCCGTTGGCCCATCCACTAGGTCACACAGGGCTTTGACCTCTGCTGCAGCACGAGGGCTGTGCACAGAGGTGGCCACCAGTCCAGCTTGCATCGTGCTCACTGGGAACTCCATGCAAGCGTGGGGCTGCCTGGAGTGCTCAGCACCAGGGGCTTGTGTGTGTTGCAGGCAGCACAGCACCTATTGCACTGCTGGAAGCTGTGCTCGTGTGCAGGGAGGCAACAGGAGAGCTCCAGCTTTGCAGTTTGAACACCCAGAATCACAGAATCCCTCAGGCTGGAAAAGCCCATTGGGATCATCGTGTCCAACCATTAGCCCTACTCTACAAGTTTACCCTAGACCACGTCCCCCAACACCACATCCAAGTGATGTTTAAACACATCCAGGGATGGGGACTCAACCCCCTCCCTGGGCAGCCCGTTCCAATATTTCACTACCAGCTCAGAGCTGGTGAGAAGTGTAAATGGAGGGGATACGTACTGGGATGCCCGGCTCTCCAGAGGGACCTGCCTCTCCCATCTCTCCTGGGCTGCCCTGCAGAGAAGAAAGCAAACACTTAGGGCATAACTTCAGGGAGTCATTTCTGTCCTACCTGGAGCAACAAATGGAGGGGGGAGTTAAAACTCGGATCAGGAAATAAAACCAGCTTTAAACTTTCACAGTTTTAAGACCAAGATGACAAAACACTCAACAGCAGACATTTAAAGCACAGGGGAGCTGTACATCCTGCCCTGGGGGCAGGGGAGGGCTGCCACCCCCACGGCAGTGCCACCATATCCCAGCTCAGACTGGAGTGGACCAGTGACACAGGGATGGTTTTCTGGAGACGTGCTCAGGGGAACCCAGCCCTGGCAGGAACACTGACACCATCCCTTGAGAATTAAGTCCTCCCAGGGCCCACTTGTGGGCACTGATCCCCTCTCAAAGCTGAAATGCCTTGTTATGATAAGTTTAGTAGCTTCCACAGCAGAACCCATCACCACAGAGATTCACTTACTGGTTCACCCTTTGAGCCTTTAACACCTGCTCTTCCAGGCAGCCCCTGAAAAAAAAATTATTAGTAAGGCACCATCAGAAGTTATTAAATTTGTTATTGTGGTCTGATTTAATAGACAAAGAGCAATGTTTGCTTGAAGCAAGGGAGGATTTACATTTCTGCAGCTTTCACCATGAAAATGATGGCTTCAATTTCCCCTCTTGTTCACTGCCCTAAGTACACTAATCCTTGAGAATGAAAACAAAGAGCAGGAATATACAAATAGAGCAGTGGCAGCAACACTTTGCACAGCAGAAACCTCTCTAGGGGTGTTCAAAATCTTCTGTAAGACAGGAAGAAAGGAATACTTTATTGAAATAGTTGGAAGACTGGGGAGATGAAACATTTTGCCAGTGAAGATGACTGAGCCAGGGCCAGAGCTCAGGCTACTGTTGAATTATGGTCATTTGTATTCCAGATCTTACCTCCCTGCATAAGGGAGGTGCATCACTGGGATGTGAAAGAGAAAAACCTCTCTCACATTGAAATTTTAAACAGAGCCAGAGTGGCCAAAAGCCAGGGCATTCCTGTGCTAGGATGTGGTGCTACTCCAGATGTTTTCTGTTCTGTCTTGTACGCTGCTCCCCTGTCTGTATGGTGGGAAAAGCGCATTTCCTCTTGGTTTAAATCAGGCCCCTTTTGAGTCAGTCTACAAAATGAACATCCCTCTCCCCATGAAGGCTCTCTCTATGGAGGTCAAGCTGCTTTATTGCCCCGAATGTGATGGGTCCTGCTGCCATACTCACAGGCAGTCCGTTGGGTCCCTTCTCTCCAGGAGCACCCATGCGAGCTGCATCACCCTGTGGATATCGAGAGGTTAGGAGGGACCCTCCAGTACTGGAAAATGGTCTGGCACAGGAAAGGGACACATTCTTCTCCCTCCCCAAGAACCTGTTGTGCCTAAAGGAGGTGGGCACCAACTGGACCTGGGATGTCCAGATCTCCCAGGTGTTCCCCTTGCAGCCCCCAGCCTTCCCAGGTCCATGTTCCCGTGGGATCACCATTCAAAACCCAGGCACCTAGTACCTGACAGCACTTTGTCAGCAGGCAATTAAAATCGATAGATGTGTCTGTCAACAGCTCTGAGGAAGCATCTCTGAAGGCCTAGAGTCAGCCAATGGGAACCACTAAGTATAGGGACACAGCTGAGTTTACACCACATGTGCATGGCCCATATGTGCATCGACGTTCTTTAGGGAATTGCCTTGGGATTAATTAACAGAAGCAACTTCACTCTTCGTCACTAGTTACACTACTGAAAAACTTTTTAGAAGCAAAAGCCTTCCAGCCATGCTCTTTCTTGACAAGCATCAGTAGCTCTGCACCACACATGGGCCAAGAACAGAAGTCTTCCCTGCAGTGTTTAAGTAGGACTTTACAAACCTTCTCACCATCGAGTCCAGGAGCTCCATCCCGCCCGTCCTTGCCAGGCATGCCCTGCAACCATGAACAACACAAGTTAGGGTCATAAGGAGACTCTGTGATTTGCAAAACACATTCACATCGAAGAACCTTTCTGGCAATGGGTCCAGCTCCAGCTGTACTGGGAGGTTTTTCATTCCTGCAGTACAACTAGGATTTAGTTCAACTGGGATTGCTCTGAAGGTTAGAGACCCACAGAGCACAAGTTTGATAGTAAAGAGCGTAAAATGCAGGGTTTTTTTCTTACTGTGTTTTATCTCATCACCTGCAAGCAAGACAACAGTGAGACCTGCATCCTATTTAACTGACTTACAGGTTCTCCTATGAGTCCACGAGCCCCCGGGTTTCCTTTTGGTCCAGGTCTTCCCTAGAAATCAACAATAAATCCTGTGTTATTCAGTGCAAAACCCTGAAGAACTACCAGTCAACAAGGCTAATATTCCAGCTCTGCAGGGACACTTCCTTCAGTTTGTGCTGGCTCCTGTCCTGTTCACGTAGCTACGTGGGTTCTTTCAGGACACACCAGAAAACTGACCCAGTGCTGGCTGCAGCATCTAGGAGAGTTCTTGATCGTTTTGGGGGATGGAGGTGTAAGATCTGATCTTTGTGCTCTAGGCTGTAAGCAGCACTGAGGCACCTTATTAATTAACCATCTTTAATACGACTTAAACATCTCAGTTTTGAGAGGAATCCTTTCATTCCTTTCAGCTCCCTTTCAAAGAAGCCAGGAGGGGACAAGCCATCATAAAGCTGTGAAGCGAGCTCCTTTGAATGTCACAGCCAAAAGCTGATTAGACGGGTGTTTTACAGCACTTACAGTATCACCTTTGGGCCCCCTGAATCCTTGAGGTCCTTTGTTTCCTTGTTCTCCCTACGACAGAGGGGGAAAAGCCATTGAGCAACTTGATCACACGCTGCCAAAGCCTAACGTTTCGAGGGTGCGAGTGAAGAGGGGGTGTTCGTGCTGTTTGCTGGCGGTAGCAGAGGCTCCCCGAGGAGCTGGGCTGCCCTTTCTCAGTTGCACTCTACCTCCTGACACACAAATGAACTGCAGCAGGGATTTTGCCAGCAATCCCTCAGGACAAAAAGCCCTTCTCTCCCCCTTTCTTTAACGAAGCATTTTCCTTAACCAGCAATAGAATGAGGAAAAAAGCTTTTCGTATTTGCTGTCCAGACCCTGCTTGGTGTAATTCAACATTTGTTGGGGTGGAAGCATCTCAGTTTAGTTTGGATGAATTCTTTCTATCATGGCAAAAACCAAGGAGGGGTCTCCAGAGGGTGGCACTGCCTCGGGGTCAGTGCAGACTGCGGTGTGTTGGCTGCTGTAAGCAGGTGAAGGTCCCTGCTCTAGAGCAGGTGCCACATAATCCACACAAAGGGTGGCAGGCCAGTGGAAAATGCTCTTGGAGAGGCCACAGTGCTGCAGATGCAGCTCAGGTGTCCTGTTGGGGCACAGTAAGGAGGGTACGGGGGGGTCTGCCCACAGGTAAGCGTGCAGGTTTAGCGTTCCACGCTTCACCCCAGAGCTCTGCAAAAGGGTGATGGTTGCATCTTTAATTCACAACTCTTTCTGCTGGTAGCAAAAGTCTTTGCAAGCTGTGAGGACCTGGGCACAGACCAGGCTCAAAGGAGGTAAGCTCAGGACAGTGCTTACTGATTCCTCCTCAAAACTCTCCTTGCCAAGAACACCCCAGATACCCCTCTCAAGTGCTTGCCCACGGCTGCTGATGCTCAGGGAAGAGCAGTGAAGAACAGAGAGCAGTGGGAAGGTGGTGAATATTCTGAGGGAAGGACATCATGAGAGCTGTCCTGGGTGAAATAACGTCCCGCTAACTGGAGGGAAGAAGGCAAAGGGAATAATCTGATGGAGATGGGCAGAACGCTCCTCCTGTTCACTGGCAGCAAAGAGTTCAGTGGAGGAAGAATAAACTGCAGGCTTTGGTTGTGGAAGGCAGGGCCATAGGGACAATGAGAAGTAGATACATACAGCTTTCCCTGGAGGTCCTGGGATTCCAGGTGGCCCTCTGAAACCAATGTCACCCTGCAAAGAATAATACACCACTGTAATGCTGTGGCTGGCAGAGGGCGAAGTAACAGTATCCCCACTTTATACCACTATCTAAGGAAACACAAAAGCCCTGGAGAGACACCCCATACGTCCTGCTAGTTTGCAACACAGTCTTGCAAAGGATCCCCTTCTGAACAAGCAGGTTGTAACTCTGGATCTCCCCACCATTATTTCTGCAATACACTGGTATCATTCATGGCCTTGCTATCTTGACAACACACTTGTTCCTAAAATAAATGCATGACTTTATCAAACTCAAAACCATTCAGCCTCCAGGCTGATGGTCAAGGGACCCTGGCAAAAGTCCAAAGTCACGATGACCTAGAGATTGACCCCATTCTCACTGAGGGGACTTTTCATGTCCTGAAAGTTTTTCTGCTTTTTGCCTTTTTCTTGTAAAGAGACAGAACAGAGAGTGAAATGTTCACGAAACATTTCTCAGCTTGTTGTTTCGTCATTTGTTTGTTTTTTTCTTACAAGATTCTTGAGCATTGTCAGTCTTGCAGGGACAGCACTTTGTCCTTCTGGTCTGAAGGCTTATATCAGGCTTGGCCTGCTTCCATCAGTCCCTCAAGTATGCAGACTCCTGCTTTTGAATGGTTGTTCTGCTGGGGGGTGGGTGCAGGAAGGAGCCTGCTCTTTTTATCTCTACCAGTTTCCCAGTGGTCTTCAGTAAGGAGAAATGCCAACTGGAGCTCACAGGGGACAACTGGGGATGGGGGAAGTGTCAGAAGAAGATTTTTTCTTACTCTGTCACCAGCTGGACCCATTGGACCAGGGAGGCCTCTTAGTCCTCTTGGGCCCTAATTAAGAAAAAAATCAGTTACACCCCAATGACTGTTAAATAGCAGAACAGCACGATGTAGCAACTCACCAACACAGAAAACGTTAAGAAACACTGAAGAGTGGCACAAATTTCAGCCTTCTTATCAACAAGACATTTTATCCTGTGGTGATGACCTCTGAGCAAGTGACACTGTGGAGATACCCCAGGCAGACCTACGTTCAGAGTGCCTGCTCCCTCCAGCCCACCTCCCAGGCTGTCAAGCCAGCCCAAAGCTCAGCCTCAGATCCACCCAAAAGGTGTCTAGGGCTCTACCAGAGCAGATATTTCTCGGATGTCTCATCTGAGGTGAGGTGCCAAAAGCAGGACCTGAATTAAAGCTCAATGAAATCAGCACCACTTGTTTTTTCATCAGCATCGATTTTCACATCTGTTACTCTGCAGAGGCAAGAGCTGTTTGTGTAACACAAGATGACTGATGGCACCACTGAATTGCACAGCAAAAAGGTCATGGGAACTGGTCTGAAGAGTAGGTGTTACCTGCAGGCCAACGCTGCCGGGAATGCCTGGGGGGCCAGGGGGACCAGGGCTACCCTGGGAGAGAAAAATTCATGAGACAAAAGGCGAGACAGCACGAGCCCCAAAACAGAAAGGTAGGGACCCTCCCATCTGATTTCACCTTTAGCTCCATCCCACCCAGAGTCCTGCTGCAGGATTTGCTTCTATTGAAGCAAGAATATTGATCAGTCAGGAATGTCCCCAAGTGATTAACGCAGGGCTTTTTCCTGAGCTGACATCCCTGCGTGTGATACAATAGGTGTCAACTTATCAAACCCATCCTAATATCATGGTTATTGGGAAGATGAATTTTCTTCAGGTATTTGCACAGGGTCGTACATGCAGAGCAGTGGAAAACAATGCACTTCAGTCATAGCAACTTCTCCTTGTTGTTCAGCCAACTGCCTCACTTCTCCCTCTCTTCTTGACAAAATCATTTGTTATGATGCTTCAAAGGAGAAAAATCCTCCCTTATCCCCTTTAAACTGAAGTTTACCTTCTCTCCTTCTTTTCCTATTTCGCCAGGTTCTCCTTTGTGACCAGTGTGTCCCTAGAAATGAGAGCTTCAGTTACTGACATTCCAGTGCAGTCCTGTTTCCGAATCCAAATTTTGTGAGACAGCTCTAAGACCTAAACCCACACAACACAAAGATCTCACTGGGAACAACACGTGCTGTAGCGGTGAGGATGGAGGGCACTCCTGGGGTTCTTCAGCCACACATCATTCCCAGGCTAGGTATTGTTGTGTCAGAATTGATCTGGTTTCTGGAAATGCCCAGGTTTGGTTTTCGAGAGCGACTTGTGACAAGACCAGTGTTTATTAAAGTCATCATTAATGTCTGCATCATCAAGTTTGCAAAGAAATCCACGTCCCACTGAAATCTTTTACATAAGCTCAGGTTCAATTTGCTTCTTGGCTCCCTTCCTATTATTGTGGGAGAGACCCAGACTAATTTCAGCCATGGCAGATGTTATTCCTCACCACGCAAAAGGTCCTGTGCATCATTTGCATCGTAATTGGAGATCTTCACAGGCTTTTCCATTTCATAAGCTATGAATTTTGAATACCCTAAACATTGTGTATGTCTAACAATATTTATGACTCGGCTCAGAGACCAAACCAAGCTGCAAAAGGTCAGTTCATGAGGAACCGAGAGCATTTCCCAGGAAGTGTTCCACCCATTTCCAACTTCTGCTAAATCCTGCTTAAAAAACTTGAGTAACTTAACTACTTCAGCTCCCTGCTGGAGTGTAACCTACTGCACAGAATTCACAGGAATCAGAGAGTGGACAAAGAAGATGACATTTAATGCTGAGGCTTCCCGAGGGTTACAACCTAGAATTCATGCACCAGAATCCAACATAAACAGAAAGCTGCCTAGTGCTACACTAGGTACAAAACAACAATTAAATGGCATTTAATCCTGTATGTTATGTCTCACTACAGCAAAACGTCTACCTCTGTGCTTACAGGGTCTGTGAGCACAATCCAGGGAAGCTGTGGATGTGTCTAATGTAACTGGAATTGTTTAAGACCAGGTTGGATAGGGCTTTGAGCAACCTGGTCTAGTGGGAAGTGTCCCTGTCCATGGCAGGAGGGTTGGAACGAGATGATCTTTAAGGTCCCCTCCAAGCCAAACCATTCTGTGAATTCAAGAACTGGGGAGACTTTCAGCTCTCTGAAGTCAGAGGACAGGATCAGGCCCTTCATCCTCCTCTAGTCTTGGTATTGGGCTGGTTTAGGGGTTTTCTCTTTCAACAGCACGTATGCAAGTAAGCGCACGGCTGGTGTGGAGCCTGCAGAGGACGTGTACTGGGAATAAACCAGTTTAATCCCAGGGGCTCGTAGCAGTATTTATTTGGGGAGACAGACCCTTCTATCTGCAGGTGTTTTTCTTCTTACCTTGAACCCTGGCATTCCTGGGGGACCTGGAGGACCCGGCGGGCACAGAGCTGGGCACTGCGAGGAACAGAAACAGTCTTTGGTTTCTCAGACACACAGAGCACACCCAGGGAAGCTGTTTTCATTATTAGGGAGAGGTGAAAAGCTCACGTAGGTTTCAGCTCTAAATCCACTAAATCTAATTCATTGCATTCATTCCCTGGCATTTCCCTACAGCACAGGGTCCTACACAGGTCCTTATGCCCCCAGTAACCCACCAAATAATGGTTTATGGATGGTCTGCTTCATTTTGAGCGTGGATTGTGAGAAATTCTGAAGGCTGACAGTGGTCCACAGTTCCCAGTGTTGGAGAATCACAGCTCCTTGCTGAAGCTCGATGGGTATCTTGAAAATCATTAGGAAGATATTTAAATCCAGGCATTCAGTGACCCCCGATTGATTTCCATTAGACAACTCACCTCACTGAAGCAAGGACAAGCATTCATCAGAAGGGGACCTCTAAAAATTTAAGGCAGATACCAATAAGCTGGTACCTGCAGGTGTCTAGGGCTGGGTGAGCCTGTGCTGGGAACTCTAGTTTGACTCAGAACAAATCAGAACATGCATGGAAGTTTAATGGGGATGGAAAAGGCCATATTTGAAAAAACAATAAATAGGGAATGAGTTGTTTGGGGTTTTTTTTTCCCCTGCAGCTTTTCTTTCAGTTGTTTTTTCTTTTAATAAAACCTCAGGCAAGACCTCTGTAGCAGAAATTGCATTTTCTAGCATATTCTACAGAGTAACTTAAATGAAACTTGCAGAAATAGCATCAGTTTCTATTATCTTCCCTGTGACTCGCCAGAAGGCAGTCTGAACTGGCTCCCAGGTTTTTTTTGGGGCACGCCAATTAGAAAACCCAAAGATGCTGTCACAACAACAGCTGCCAAACTGGGAGATGTCACTTCCATCCTTCATGGGCTTAACGCTCCTTTCGTTCCCCTGAAAGAAAGGAGCCGAGGCTTTCTCCTAAGGAAGGAAGTCTAAAGAAAGCATATGCCCACAGGAGCCTGGTGCCACCATCCATGGAAATAAACAGCACAGCACACGCGACCTTTTCTCTTGCAAATCAGGATCAGAAACAGATGTGTGAAAAGCTGTTGTCATTCACCAGACACTGAGGTGCTTTTGTAAATGAGGAACGGATGAAAAGCCTGCGCTTTGAAAAGTAAACTGGAAAGCAAAGATCAAGGTAAAAAAAACCCCAGCACTAGCATATCTACCTCCTTCAGAGGACATTTCAGTCTTGTAGATACACGACACTTGTATGACTGGGCAGTTTAGACCCTCGTCTGCAGGTCTGAATGGTGCACAGGGTAAATGGTCTGACAGTCACCCACATGTGCCAATGAAAAGTCACATCATGGCTCAAAGCAGAAAGTATTTTCATGCTACAGAAAGAAAAACCTACCTGAAGGTCCCCACCGCCATCATGAAGGGTGCCTGGAAGACCCTGCAATTCGTGAAAGGGTTTTTATTAAATACAACAAGACAAATAGGAGGAGAAAATACAATCTGTAGGAAATGGACTTTACAGACCCAGCTCAGCTGGCTCAGCACGAGGCAAATACCCAGCCCCACAATGTAAAATGCAGCCCCTGAACTCAGAGTGTTATGAGCAGCACTAGTTCTCAAAACAGACATGTCAGGGGTCTGATTATCTTTTGGAGATGCACAGATGAGCTTGGGGAAGAGCCCTGAGCCTTAGGTGATGAAGGCAGCAATTTGAGAAAAGCAGCTGTGCCTGGCCCTCCTTCGGGCCAGAGAAGCTCCTTGGGAAAGACCTCCTTGTCCCTCCAACCCTTCGGAGACATCAGGACAAACCCACAGCAGACACTTGCTGGTTTCAAGCCCCACTTGCTGGCTCTACAATTGTGATCCGAGCAACCTTATAAACCTCGTGTGAACAGAAAGCCCACTCTGCAGTCTGTCTATGCCACAAAGCCTGGAGGTCACTGGGTTCCTCCACGTACACAGCACAGACAATGAATAGATGACTGATGTGTGGCCAGCAAGAAGTCACTGCTCTCCTTGGGGCATGGTGATTATGACCTGATGAAACTTAGCCCGGAATGGAAGCGCTCAGGGCCATTGCAGCAAAAAAAGCACAAGCTTTCTGGCAGCGAGAAGAAAATTCTGGACTCCCCATGGGGGTTTTCTCACATTTATTTGCAAGCATCAACTTACGGGAGGTCCGGGTGGTCCAGGAGGCCCTGGGAATCCTGGCAGACCAAAAGGTCCCTAAAAAGAGTGAGAAATAGTAAGAGTTCTCCTTCTTAAGCACTTCAATGAAAATGCAAAGGGAGAGGAAGGGTGGCTACCAAATACCACTAAACTAAACTGCACCTCTCCTTCTGCAAAGAGAACAGCAAGGTGCATGTGGAAGCAGAAGGATTAGGACAGAAGAACCTATCCCTGCCCCTACATCCTTGCTTCCACTGGCTCTGCACCTCTCCAGCGGAGCTGTGGGCACCCCGAAATAATGGTCCACTTCTGGAGAAGGGGCTCCCTCAGATCAGACCCATGCTGTGCAGTAGCTTCTTCTGAGGACACTGAAAGCACAAGCCCAGCTGCTAACTGACCTCTATCCTCCCGACACTGCCTGCTCTTCTGTCTTTAACTCATCGTTGGCAAAGGAAGATCTGGCTGCAAGTGGTTGGCACGCCTTTGGCGCTGCACTGGTTGAGTGGGGTGAGCCTATGTAAGCTGACACAAGGAATAGCTCTGTCTGTGGGCATTGGTAGAGCTTTAAGTGTCTCTTGCATCACGTTTCCAGAATGGGGTAGGAGAAATGAACCTCATTCTTCTGTAGTTGTGGCATGATCAGTAAATGAGGATCAAACAGTAGGAGAAACTCACAGGAGGACCCCGAAATCCATTTCCACCTGGGAGCCCACTGGGTCCTGGAGGCCCCTGTTGAACAGAGAGAAGAGACTTTACACCCGTGTCCACCTCACACAGTTGGCAAAGCCCAGGGGTGAACAGACTGGCTGTACTCAGCTGTCTAACCCCCCAGGGAGCTCAATCCCACACCCAGACAATCAGTTTTCCAGGGCACATCTTTCCTTTTCGCTCCACCTTCCCACGGAGCACGCTCTGATCATCACACATTGCCAACATCTGCCCCCTCTGATGACACAGAGCAGCTCCAAGATGCCCCAGGAACCCACCAAACAAAAGCTACTCTGGAATTAGTGGCTTCCAGCAATTAGAAGGCTGTTGTGCTGTGACTTTACACCAGTGCCACCTTCCCTGGGGTGAAGGTGAGCATAAACACCTCACAAAGCTGCTGATCTGCAGGACTCCACGTCCTTCTGCCCGGTACAGGAGAGGGACCCAGGCCGTGGGTGGGTTTGTAACACTCAGGTTATCTAAGAAAGGCAGTATAATAATTTAAAACACTGGTTTTGAAAATAAAAGACTCTCATTACTTACTGGAGGTCCTGGCAGTCCTTTGCCCTGGAAACAACATTTAAAACAGGAAAAGATCACTTAGAAACTGAGCACAGAGGAAGAAAAGCAAACCTCAGAAAATGCTGCTTCATTTTTTAATTATTTTTTTAAGTTTCCTCAGTGCTCCCCTGTCCCCAATTAGTGTAATTTGCAATCAGAACAGAGCTGGAGTCTTGATGAATCCTTTTGTTACCTCTGATAATCTGTATTCCATTTACATCTCTGTTACCTACGAGACATCTCAAAGTAAAGCACAATTGTGTGACACAGTTATGAAAGTAACCAGTTTCTCTACATTCTAGTATCTACTTTTCCTTTCTTTTTTTTTCTTGTCACTCTTATTAGACATCATTTAATGTCTGATAATTCCAATAGCATTTGATATGCTAGTCTTCACCTCAAATTGGCTTGCTTTGGAACATCTCAGAGACTAAGAACAGGCCCTGTGGTACCAGAACAGGTCATACATACATATTTAAAGGCTTCAAACAGTATTTTCACCCATTCAGGCTTCGATCCCTTTGTTTGGGATACAAGGCTTCCCATCTTCTCTTGCTGATGGCTTTGTCATAATATTAGCCACTACCTTTACATGTGCCCTTCTAGGAGCTACTTACAGCTGGTCCACGTGGCCCGGCAGGTCCTAAGGCACCCTAGAAGAATAAACCAGAGGGCAAATGAGCAAGGATAAAACAAACTCCCACGTGGGCAGACACCAACACCTGCTTTCCTTGACATCATTCTCTGTTTGAAAACTCCAGCAGTGTCTTATAGTAAGAGCACACAGCTGGGGATGCTCAGCTGGATTCACAAGTATAAGGACATAATATTAAATATAATGACTCTTGTCATTCCTAATTAGTTACATATTAAGATATGAGGGATGGATGTTCGGAACTGGCCCCAGCAACTTTCTTCACTGCTTGCTGGTCAAGAGACAGTGGAGACTAAAACATGAGCTGCTCCTAAGAGACTAATCAGAGACTTGTGCAAGTCACAGCCAGCCTCACATTAGTCTCTACAAACACCTAAAGGTTCATAAATGGAATTTCATCCATTTGAAATATTCTTATTCACAATACTTACGTGGTGTAGATCTAATACATGAAACTATTTACAAGATTCGGGCTGGTTCTAGTTAATTTTACCAATTTGTATATTTTCCCTGCAAGCAAGTAGTAGTTCTGAAACAGAAAGTAAGTGGAAATAGAAAAAGGAATTTAAAAAAGCAACAGTGTGGTGGGCTGACCTCGGCCAGCAGCCGTTAAGATCTCTCTGAGATCCTGGGCGTGCATTGCTGCCCGATGCTCTTGGGTCCAAGATCCCCCTCACAAAACAGCTGCTGCTGCGAGGGGAGAGGAAATGGGGAAGCAGGCAGCTGATGAGAGCAGACAGATTTTGTCCCTCCTTTTAAAAAAGGAAAAAAATAAAAGGTGCAGAAACGCCAGTGTCGTTTGGGGCGAGGGACACAGCGCTGGTTTGCTCAGCAGCACCGAGGCAGCTGCCACGGCGAGTTCCTCTGAGCTGCATGGACGCTCGGGAGCTGCAGAAGAGCCTCCCTGCTCTGAAGGCCCTGCCGTAGGCAGCTCTTGGCTTCCACTTGTATTGTTCTCAGATGCTGCTGCTCTCTGCTAAAAGCAGAGCTCACTATTTTAAGCGAGGAGGTGACAGACTTTAATACAGGATGCTGGCAGGATCCTCACCTCCCAAAGCGATTACGGCGCGAGGCTCCCTCAGCCCCTCCTCACCCCGATTGCCCAAACCTGTTTTCCAAGTATTCTCCAAACCCTGCACAGAAACATCCTGTCAATGATGTCCCGAGCTGGAATTATGTAGTATCTGCCCCTAGGAGAACAAGGCAGATGGGCAGACCTGCAAAATATCCCAGCACGCTGCTGCTTATTGTGATGCCAGGGAGGTGGCCAGCTCTTTCCTGATGTGCTGCATAGCCAAATGAGATTAGAAATATTTTCCCTTGTTAAGTTTAAGGGGAAACACACCAAGGACCCAAGGCCTCATTAAGAGCAGTCTTGTGAGGAGTGTAATCCAATAAAAAAATCAACTCTGCTGCAAATGTCAGCTCATTCACTTCTCTTGCTGCTGGTTACTCTGCTTCTCTTCCAGTCACTTTAATCTTCGGGTTGAAGTCCTTACAACTACTGATGGTTGTAAAGGCAAGCTGGAATCTCCTCCTGCAAAGAAAACACTAAATCCTTGGCACCTCCTGACTTACACCATAATCCTGCCCCCACTGACACCAGTTGCACAGGCCCCTTTCTGCTTTGGCCAACGTGCCAAAACATCAGCCGAGCACCCAAAGCCCCAAGCGTTGGCACTTTGCTCTCCTGAATTTTGATATCTTTGAGGGTGTAAGGTGCAACGTGCACCAGTGAACATCCCTGCTACAACAAAAGATCATCAAGTCCTGGAGCAAGCTGATGGGACTCCACTAAGCTCCAAGGAGGGACTCTAATTTACGCCTCGATTTTAATAACATTGACTCAACTCATTCTCCTGGTAATGATGTTCTCTCTCTTTTGATTAGAAAACAATCTCACCATCATTTCTCACTTTGAAGTAATACATTTTATGAATATTCAGCTACAGAGCACAGAAAATTCTTGATTAACGTGCCACTCATAAATAAATATGAACAATTATATTTTCCACATCGCCTAATAGTGCACCAAACTTCAGAATGGCCCTTCAAAGCTTTCCAATGAAGGCCACCAGTATCTAGCACTGAGGTCAGAATCCAGATGCTTTTTGGCTAAAAAAATGAAGGTTTTAATTGGAAAACACCAATCAAACCAGAAGTAGTCATAGTGTTAAGCATATATTCAATCCCACAAAACAGTCAGTAGCCACCTGCTTATTTCAGCAATTCCTGAAGGTGAAATAAGTTCTCAAAGCCGGGCAGAGGAAAGACTATCAGGATAACAATACTGGCCTTTTAGAGAGCTAGAGATTTTACAGGTTTTTCCTTTTTCCAGGCTTTTCTTAGGCCAATTAAAACAATTTTCCAGATGGATCACTGACCTTGAAAAGCTCCCGTAAATGACAGCAGGTCCCAAGTTTGCCCCGTGCTGACAGACTGAGTTAGGAGACATGGGGAAGTGCATCAAATCAGAGCACGCAGTTATGCTAACTCTGTTCTTCTGCTTCTCCTCAGGAGTTGAAGAGGAATTTCTTGTGCCCAGAAATTATCTGCTCAATTGCCCTGCAAACTAGGAGCTTGTGTGCTAAAGTGGGCACGGGCAAACGCCGAACATCAAACGGGCACAAAACTGCTCGCAGTCTTCTGTGTGTGGTCCCTGAACTTTTCCTATTTTAAAAATCAGGGATCAGTTGCCAGAAGATGCTGGACTCTTGCCACAGACTGTCTGAGAGCAGTTGGGATGTTGCAGCCCTGGATCTCTGGGGAGAAAGATGGGCAGGAGGAAAAGCAAAGGAGGTGGGGTTTTAGCGCAGTGCTGACGGACGGAAGCTTTATGCTGTGACCAAGATACTTGGGTCTTGTCACTCAGCTTTCCCAGTGGTCAAATAAACTTTGCCCTCACACAGGAAAGGAAGAAAAGGGTATCAAAGATACCTGGCTCTATCAGTCACCCCTTTAACTAAACAAGACACAGTTTCAAGTAACTCCTTGAGGCAACAAATGGATTATTGAGACGTATAAACCCTTTTTTAGCCTTTGCATACCCTGCTGTGTGTTCAGCCCATCACTGCAGCCCCAAGTTCAAGACACCAGTAAGCCAGCTATGGACACAAGCCTTATCTTGCCCCACTGGGAGAGAAGAAAATAGCCATGCTGAATAAAAACCTGTGTCAAATGCCTCGCTAACATTCAGTTCTTAATGTCACAATGAGGCCAGTGTGTCCTTCCAGCCCCACTGTAGATGATCTGAAGACCATCTGTAACGTCTCAGGCAGTCATTTCTCTGTCCCTGTGGTGCCCCTCAGCAGAGGTGTAATATGCATGGAGCAAGAAAAAACTGTTATCTCTTGCTCTCCTGGCTGGGAAGTCTATGCCAAAGCCACGAGTAACATCAACCACACAGACAGCCTCAGAATTCACAAAAGGCAAAAGTTTAAACAGTTAATACACAGCAGCATTAATTACAAACACAACAGAGCTGCGTACCCGGACTGCAAATAAAGCC
Source organism: Todiramphus chloris collaris (assembly GCA_025345505.1). Taxonomy (NCBI): domain Eukaryota; kingdom Metazoa; phylum Chordata; class Aves; order Coraciiformes; family Alcedinidae; genus Todiramphus; species Todiramphus chloris. Next base: position 8,676,440 of record JANVCC010000271.1, on the reverse strand, counting down.
AAGATAGCTTCACTCTGATAAACTTTACAACTAAGTCTATCAACTGCTTCAAGGAACTTTTTAGATGCTTGAAATACTACCAGAGCTGTTCTGCACTGGTACTCCCACCACTGAGGCTACCCAAGTCCACTCAAAGCCATGCTAAATAAAGATGCATCTCGTGCCCTGCCTAATGAAAAGCCACCTGGGGCTTCATTTCAAGGGCCCAAGTGTTCTGCAAGGGTTTTCAGATAAATAAGCCATCGCCATCAATACCCTAAAGGCACCAATTTACAAAGGAATAAGAAATCATCAATGCAGAAGATGACAATGTCTATTTAAAGGGACTTAAAATCTAATGTGGTACTCACACGGTCTCCTGGAGGCCCATTCGGGCCAGGTGGGCCATCAGTTCCTGTTAAACCCTGCCAAACAAAAAGAAAGGCAAGTGTGAAAACAGAGAAATACCATAATAAGAGCTACAGGAAGTCCCTGTCACTGTCACCAACACAAATCATCTGGATGCCAAGCTCCCAGCAAAGCCTCACCATTTTATTTCCCTCTAATTAATCACAAAGGGCTAGAAGCAGATTATCAGTGCTGTTCCCTGTGCACAGTAAGTGTGGCTGAACAGCACCAAGTGGTCTTGCCACTGGTGTTTATTGAGCTGCTCCCCTGCAGCTTAGCTGTGGAAGCTAAGTGTTTCCTCTTGCCTGATGCCAAAGAAAACGTGCTGGTTAAAACCTTACCCACCTTCAGCCCCCCATGGCAGCAAGCTGGGAAGCTGGGAACACTCGACCGTGTGCAGCCACCAGTCCAGAGCTGTAGGGCAAATCCCAGGCCAGTAACCAGCAAGCCTCAGCTACTAAATGAGACTGGATTCCTAAACTGAGGCTCAGTGGGTTTGCTCCAGAAATGTCAAGTGGTGCCTGGATTTCTGCAGACCTGCCCAGTGCACCTCTGAAGAACTGCAATGTTTCATTGCACGAGCGCTGTCCTATCAATCACGCATCTCAGAATTGTTCTCATACTCCTTCGTTCAGTCAAGAGAGGCTTTCAACTCTGAACATTTCTCCAGACATGTATGTAGATGCAGAACCCACTTTGCTTCTCCAGTCGACACAGAGAAGGTTGATGAGACGCTTTGGGAAAACACCCAGACCTATGTGAATTATTTAAAAGATCTATGAGAAGCCAACAAAATACTCACATCCACTCCAGGAAGGCCAGGCAATCCGGCTTCACCAGCTGCTCCGGGCTTCCCTGGTGCACCCTTTGGCCCCTGAATCAGATAAACAGGCAATTATTAACATAACAGCACAAGAAATGTTGTATGTGTTGTCACGGGCTAAAAGCTGGAAGTTCATTTGTCAGCGTGTTAATCCTACACCACGCAACGTGGAAGGATTTCTGCAGAGAGATGAAGTTTGCCTTGAATCCACATCCGAATCCTAAATTCATTTCAGTGCTTTGGCTCAGCTCCACCTACACTTACTCATAAGCTGTTCCTAGTAGAGGGGTAGAAAGGGGTGGGGTAGGTGGCCCAAAGCAAGGAGCTGAGTCACCTGGTACAATTTTCAGCACCTTCTGGCAGACTGAGGAGCTGAGGCAGATTCTGGCTGATGACAGAAATAACCACACATCTGTGGCTTGGTACCAGTTTTACTTCTACTGGTGATGGGCAAGATTTGCTTTATGCACGTTCTCCACTAGCAATGAAGCAGGAGAATGTGTTTGTTCCCAGGAGCAGTGCTGAGCATCTCCACTCCTGTATACCCCTTCTGGAAATTCTCCTGCAGACCCAGATGAAAGCGAGACAGTAAAGTCTGAGCTCTTGTGTATTGTTTCCTTCTCAAAAGGATGAACAAGTCAATGTCAACCAGAAGATACTTACTGGTGGGCCTGGCAAACCAGGAGGGCCTGGCTCTCCCTAAACGAAAGAGAAAAGACATCAGTGTTAGTGCTGAACCTCTGTGTTTGACATCTTTCAAACATCTCCCTGATGAACAAGAGGGATACAGCAATAAGCTCCAGTTACCCAGGACACTGTAAGAAACCATGGTACCACCAGGAGTTGGGGACTATCAGAAAGTGAAGAATGAACAAACTGTCCACAATGATTTTCTTCGTATGACTAAACTTTGACAGGAAAAGCAAATGAACAAAGCCTCCAACCGACTCCCACCTAATCCAATTGCACAGTCTGGATTAAACCCAATTTTTATAGAATTATTTCAGAAGCACTCAGGTTTTTTTCCTATCCTAATGGAAAGCAACTTTCAAGAACAGCATTGAAGACGTTTAATGAGATAGTATTTTAAAAGCCTTCGAATTATTTCTTCTAGCTCAGCCAGCTGCAATGTCATTCAGGAGCTCACGCGGATCCCCAGACAAGAAGATATTTGTGTTTTGTTGTTAGTCCCCAAAACAGGCAATCATCCGGGAATAGCAGGACCTTGACTGGAGCTCAGTTTTCCATCACTTTGTGATGGGAAAACCACTTTGTGTCCCAGTTCCAGATGTCTGGATGGGGCTGTGCCCTCCTGGCTTTAGCATGTGCACTAGCTATTGTGAGAGACAAGTATTGTGGGCGAGCAGAAGGGAAGGGACACGTTGACACCCAGGAAGAAGAAAATCTATATGGAAGAAGGGTGGTTATTAACAGAGCAGGGCTAGAAATAACACCATCCCCGACAGGGGCCTGGTAATTAGGAGTCAGAAGGCAGTAAGCAAAGGCATGGAATTTATAGAATGTTTCTATATTTACTGTCTCAGCAACTGTGAAGTCTGCGGGCAAATCTCTCAAGACTGGCTGCCTTGATTTGCTCAGGCAAGGATTTATGTACTGCGCTGGTGACCGATCAATGCACAGAGCAGAGGCTCATTGAACAGAGAGATCTTTATGCTCTGCCTTGCTGAAGCAACTCCTTTGCTGTCCTTTGCCCACAAATTTTCCACAAATAGTTATCATTATCATCGGTGGGGAAGGTCCCCTGCCAAGGAAATGAAAGGAGCAGTTCTTTTGCCATGAAAAGGCAGCTAGAAGTGGCAGCAGAGGTGGTTTCCTCCCTCCTCCATCACTCGAGATTACCAGACTTTGCACTTTTTTCTCGTCTGTGTGACAGCAATCCATACAGGAAGGTGACAGCACCAGCAAAGGCTGTTCAGGACCATCTTAAACCTTGATCCTGCCGTCGTGGACCCCTGCAGGACTCTGCAGGAGCACCAGAACTTCAGTCAGCTGAATCAAAAGCCTAATCAGTGTTTATACCCCTAATGCCAGATCACTGGGAATTAGAGGCAAAGGCTGTCAGCAAAAGGAAATGCTCTCCTGGTGCTACGCGAGGGGGAAGGAAGTTTACTCTTTCTTAGCAAGTCAAGCCAGGAGACTGCAAATGGAGGGAGGAAAAAGAAAAAAAAAGCAAGCTTGATTTTTGAGAAGTGACAATTGCTTATTAGCAATGTGGGGAATTACATCCCCAGAAATAATTTACAGGAACTTGTCACTAATTCTTTCGATCATAACATGCTGTTTCCATTCTTGGGAGGGATTTTGCTTGTTACCGAGTATGAAACGTGAAGCATGTCAAAGGCTGCAATTACAAACTATTTCAGAAGGACTTCATGTTGCAGCTGCCATTGAAAGACAGGAATAAAAGCAGGAGCTTCTAGAAACTGTGCTTATGGGGTTCATCCAAGGTTTGTTTGGAGATATCCTGAATAATTCAGCTGTATGTTGCACATCGCTCGCTGCTCACGGCCGATGGGAAGGGACTGCTGAACACCTTGGCAGCACTCATCCAGCTCCAAGGATCTTCAGCGACACTTCCCACACAGCATTCATCCAAACCCATCTGTAAAGATGGCCCAGCTGGAGTGGCTCACAAAGGTCAGGAAACTTAGATAGATACGGGCCAGAAAAGTTCCGATTGTGCCTTAAAAAGTCTCATCCTTAAAGAAAAGAAAGAAAATAATGGTTTCATTGTTGGCAGTGGTAGAGTTGACATTACTGCTCAGGGTCCAGGTGAGCCTCTCCATCCAGCACTATGAAAGTGCAGGATTTTATATGCTGTAATTTTTTGGAGGGTATTGCCAGAAAAATGGTGGCCCTTAGACTGGGAGGCTCCACAGCCTCTGCATCTCTTCTCCTGTACACTTCCTTAAAAGGTCCAGCTGAACGGCAGAAACCATCCCAAGCCTGCCCCTGAACAGCTGAGCCATCTCATGTGCACAGGGCACCTGGCAACCTATATCCACAGGATGGATGTAGATCAAGTCCGATCAAACGAGACTATTCCTGTGGAGCCAAAACTCCAGCCTCAAGCTGGGACTGCAAGACTTAGCACCTTAAATACCTCAATCAGTTGTTTGATTTATTAGGACTAAGTTCTTCCTATTAATTAGATGTTGTTATTTGGTCCTGTCCCACAGGGAGCCTTCCGAAGCTTTTAGCAGTGGATGAAAGGCCGTAGGTTCACGTGACCAACATCTCCCCAGGCTCCTGTTTCCAAGAGCAATCAGAAGTGATGCTGGTGCTGTTCCAGAATTAAGGTGTAAAATATCCCGTAGAAAGCAGGAACCGAATGACACGGTCACAGGGGTTTGTTTCCTTCCGAGTGCCTATATGCGGAAGCTGGATACAACCTGGAAGTCTGAAGGGCTCCATCCCTCCCAGATTCTTCTTTCCCACTCTGTACAGCAAGGCAGCCTCCCTTCCCTGCAGCCGCTGGCCCCGGTGTCCCGTGGCAGGACTGCCCAGGCTCACTGCTGCGATGGGAACGCGCATCCTCTGCCCTCTTCCATGGTGTCCCCTCAAGCCTTTTAGCACATCATGAAAAAAAAAAAAGTGGGGAGAAACCATGGAGGCACCAGCTCTGAACTTTTCACCCTACAAAAGCAGAGCGAGATTTTCAGTGGAACAGTCTCCGTTGGTCGAAAGGACGCTTCAGAGGGACTAGCTGCAAATCAATGAGGTTCTCTCAGCAGAGCAGCCTTGCTCACAGAGCTGCTATGAAAACTCACCACTGGAGACAAAAAAGCTCTTTGTTCACCATATACCAGGGAACTCATATATCTTTTTTTTTTTCCCCTACCTTCTTATCCCAAAGAAAATGAGCTCTATGGAATGAATAGGGTTTGTCCAGGTTGCTTAAAGGCCTAATTCCAATAAACTTTCTCCAGACGAGCTTTAAAAGCCACTGCCCTATGCCATAAGAGAGACAAGTGCTACTCAAACTGAACATTGAAGCAGGAATAGGGCCTTTTGCATTTGATGTGGTCTTGTTGAAGGTCCATCTGATGCTCTTTTTATCCACTGCCAACTACAGGATACTATTCAGTCCTTATCCAACAGATGCAGAGAAGCAAATTTTTTCGTGTCCGTGGAACTGTCAATTGAAAGTAATAGGACAAGTTTTTCTCCTCCAGTAAGTCCTGTGGTACAGAATCTTCTATCTCCACAGGAGGTGTATGTGCAAGGAACTGTTTGCTGAAATAACGGGTGCTCATTTCATTTGCCTGTTGTGCCACTAAAGGCAACCTGCATCCAGCAACACAGGAGCCAGATTCTGACCTCTCCCATGCCGACGCATGTTAGGGATAGCCACACTGACAGTGTTGAAATAAAACCAACACAAAGTAAGAACAGTGTCCAGTGCTGGGTATTTGAGCTTCTTGGGGCCTCTCTAGAAATGCAGGTGCTCTGTAGTGTCACATAAACCTCTCTCTGAACTACAGAACATGCAAGGACTCCAGCACATGTTGTACCTGTGCACTCAGCCTTATATTACATTCCCCTTCCTCCCTAGACACTGAAAGAGAAATATTCTACATTGCAGGCAGGGTGATGAGTCCCTGGGCACACACTAGCTTTGTCCTGGATTCTCTCTTGAGACAGGAGATGAATCCTGCAAAGAACCCAAGGCCACTCAGCATCTCCACTCGCTCTTCCGACTCTTACAAAACAAGGTCTCTTGTGAGTAGGTTGGTTCTCCAGGTCCATCCACCTCTGAAGGAGGGCCCAAAGGCTGGGACTCTGGAGAGCAGGAACAGCTTCTTGGCTTAATGGACTCTGCCTCTGCTCCACCCCTTGCCCTCCCTCTGCTAGATGTCACTCACATCTATGCCATCCTTGCCAGATGGTCCAGGGGGTCCTCGTGGTCCGGGAGGGCCTTGTGGTCCTATTCTCTGCAAGGATTGGGGAAAGAGAGAAAGAAGAGTTTGGTGTTGCATCAGAAGAAACATATGGGTTAAACCAAAATGCAATGGCCAAGTCCTACAGCTTAACCCTGAATCTGCATTGACCCTCCACCCCTCAGGGCTCCCATTATCCTGGATGGACCTCAGAGGAGCTTAGGACCAGTGCAAGGCTCTCTGGAAAACCCTTCTGACTGAGCACATGCACAGGGCTCCCAGCCTGTTGAACTCCTGGCTCATGCTGGGAATCAGAGCTGGTCACTGGGCACCAAATGGGTTTGGTGGTACAGGAAACAGTTCTCATTGCCTATGGGCATATTTCATTTTGGGCAGAGGAGGGAATGTGCCAAATGCTTGGCATTAACAATTAATTTATCATGCCAGTGCAATGGGGTGATGGAAAAGCCAGGCAGACACTGTTGAAGACAGAAGGAGGGGTAAGTGACCTCTCTCAGCAGGATGCCATTTGAAAATTTGGGATTTTGGAGGAGGTCTGAGGTGGGGGGAAGGAAGGAGAGGTCCAATAAACGACTTCTGTATGGAGAGGACTCCAGAGAGCAACTTGCTGCAGCTTCAGTGAACAAAGGTTTCATTGTAGAAGCAACTTTGCTCGCAGCAGATGAGGGCAGCTCTGAATTCCCAAGCCAGACTGCAAAAATTCCTTGCTAACACAATGAAAAACCTCACCGAGGAGTTACTCCCCCAGGCACTAAATATTAACACAATACAGGGAAGTTTAATATAGCTTCAAGTCTGAAGTGAACAAGGGTTAAACACACGGGTTTAAAAGGGTAAAATTTGAAAACTGATTGAGGGACAGAGTAAGAAATCCCGATTCGGACCGACAGCAGACCAACCTCACTGGCAACCTACTGCTTCATTTTAAAAGAAAACTGTTTCTGCTACATCAACAGATCTCCCCTTTCCCAAGGCATTCTCTCCCCTGAGTGGTCTCGGACAGGAGGATGATGCTTTTACAGGAAGCATAAAGCAGCAGTTTCCAGTAGAACACCGAGGATACGATCCCAAAGCCCACCTAGGTGGGTCCAAACCCAGATGGGCTTGCTGGGCTCTCCCTGCACACCACCACAAGCACCATATGGATTTTTAGTAAACTTTAGCCTCTAATAACCGCCCTGTTGCCACATTTCATCCCACAGGTATACAGAGCACTATTTCTCCCCCCTTCATTGGCTTTTTTTCTTGAGCGCGAGACATAAATGAGGCTTCTTACCTGAGCTGATGTCGTGGCTAATAGCTGACACAGGAAGAGAAGCCCAAGAGTAGAGAATCCAGCCATGGTGCCCAGGCTCTGCCTCTCTTCGATCCTCCTGGGCAGCTAAACCCTTTCTCCTCCAGGGTCCAGCAGCTCCCTCCTCCTCCTCCTGGGTCTCAGCTTACAAGCCAGAGACTCCTCGTCTCCAGATAAACCTGCGGCTCCAGCTGGAGGGGCAGAGCTCAGGAGCACAAGCAAGAGGGGCTGAGCTGGGAGGAGAGAGGAGGTTTGGGAAGGAGGTGGGAGAAGGAGGGGGAGCAACAGTCAGTCAGGAAGAGAAACTCTCATTCATGCCCCGCTGGGCAGCCCCAGCCTTGAGCAAACAGGAGGGAGCCTACGGAAGGGCTGGACTTGCAGACACGCCGCAGAAGCAGAATTCAGCTGCTCCAGCTGGAGATATAAAGATGTTCTTTAGGTCTGACCCGGGCCATTTCTCAAAGCTCATCACTACCTCAGTGCTGGACAGCTAACAAGCAATACAGAGTGAGAGTTATTTGGTGCCTGAGGCTACCTAACTTCACTAGGAAAATTAATACAGCTAACAAGTGCAAGATGCTCTGGAGAAATGCAGTTACTGCTTTGTGAGATGGTTTATTAGCTCTGGAGGTGCATTCACGGCTGTTTGGGTTTTTCTGCAGGGAGAGCTAAAAAATGTCAGCCGATTTCTTGAAAAGTGATGAATCCTGACCAGAGAAAAAGATAATCACAGACAGATACAAGCAGGAAGAAAAAAGAAGAAACATTCTCAGAGGCGACAAACCAAAACAAAAACAAAACAATAACTAAGGAAGAATTGCCTTTGAAATATTTGCAAGGAAAAGAGGATGCCAGTTCCCAGCTAGATGATCCCAAATGGCAATATATTCACAAAGACTCATCTCCTGCAAATAGCTTCATGCTCCCCTTGATAGATTAAAGGGACTTTCATCCAAAGCAGAGCTTGCAAGCAGAGAGGAACAATGGCAAGATTCACCAGGACTGAAATGACACACCTCATTTGGTTAGTAAGAGGAGAGCAGAAGTGGAAAAGCAAAGCTTAAGAACTGAAATACCAGGTTTCAGTTTGACATCCTTCTGCCAGGTGGTTTGTGTGAGCACACAGTGCGTGCCTGTCCAGCTCCCCAGCAGCCAACATTCCACCAACCTTGACAGTGGGATAAAGGGCTCAAAGATTTACTAAGTTCCCACAAGTTCTGGGGACAGAAAGGGAGCGTGTGCCTGGATGTGTCCAGATGGCTCCAAAGTAAATGGAGTGTTTTATTAGGGACCACAAGCCCCACAAGGGAGAGTGGTGCAACCACAGGAACCGCTTGGCACAGCTTGTACCTCCTCCTCTGCACCCAGGCCAACTGATGGCAAGAGAGAAGGCAAAGCAGATCCACATTCCTCAGCCACACATCACCCACAGCAAGCCAGGGCTTGGAGGGCTGCTGCAAGCTGAGCCTGCTTATGACCAGCAAGAAGAGAACCCTGGGAGTACACACCTCCAGGCCCAGACACAGAAGAGGAGGACTGGGTCTCTCCTTGACATCCCCAGGCAGAGGGAGCACCGTTGAAGGGCCACAGCCTCTTACAGAAATTATCACCACAAAGACACCCCCGTGCTTGTGTCCTAAGGAAAAGGTCCATTAGACCAAAGCCACCACACGCAGGCTGGGCAGCTGTCTCCTGCCTGCAGGCCCCAAGAGCTGCTCGAAAGCAAAGCCCTTGTTTGCTCTCCAGAGCATCCACCCCAACACAGGCTTGGGAGGATGGCAGCCCAGAGCCAAGACAGGGCCTACTGAACCATTTCAAAGTACCTTGTTAAACAAGAAGCGTGTGGGTGAGGGGTGACTTTGTCCCACAATCATTCACCAGCCACTTTTCACAGTGATGGAGGAAGTCTGAGCATCATCTCCCCATGAAATCAGCAGCAGGTTTATCACACAGTGAACCCACCAGCCCTCTGCTTTATGTGCTATGCTTGAAAAGACCAGACAGCCCCATGCACCCACTCCTTGGAGCTGCCCAAGCAACAGCAGATGGCTACAGGGTGCAGTGGGGCAGGTATATGGTCATACCCTGCCCTCAGAGATAAAAAAAAGTGTAAGTGGATACAGATATGCATTGAAGTCATGCTTTAATAGGTGACATTAACATAACAGACTGTGATACAGCTCAGAGTGCTGGAAAACATCCCATGAACTCACTGCAAACACCTACAGCCCAAGCTCTAAAAATGGTTTGGTTCGAGCACTCCAGACCAGGGCTCACAGCGAAATCCCATTAAACACAAAAACAATCCACACATCACCATAATAAGATTTATGAGCTATGCCCCAACTGAGCACATATTCACAATGAAAACTCTCATTAAATAAAAAAGTTACTATAAATCTGTACAAAAGCCATGATTAACAACTCCTTATGAATCTTTTATGAAAGATTTTTTCACTCATCATCTTCAAGTATTTGTATCTGTAGTTAAGTGTATTCTTATTGGCTATTTAACTCCCATCTCCCATCTGTTTATAGAGGAAAAAAAAAAACCTATTTTCAAAACATTAAAGCCTTTTTCCAGGTGTGTGACCACAAACATTAGATGTTAAGCTTGCAGACTTTTATTCCCACGCACGTGTATGTGGCATGCTGGACCAGGAGCTACAGTCTGGGAAGGCAAGTCACTCAAATTCCTTGAAAGATGAAGCTTCTCAAGAGTTGCAGCAGAGAAGAAAAACATTAACATTGCACAGGCTACTGCATCTGCTCTCTGGTGAGGCGGGTGAGCCTCTAGCCATCGCCTGCACCATACAAACAGCACCTAAAAACCCCAAAACTAAAGCAAACCTCCTGAGCAAACGGCAAGTCCAGACCTTCTGGCTGCTGGAAACTGTTACCTCTGCTTCAGAGAGCAGGTCCTCTGTTGTAAATCTCTAGGAGCCAAAGTGCTAAATTGTTTAATGCTCCTTCAGACTCGGTTGAACACTGTGTAAGTCAGGCAGAAGAGCTAACAGGGAGGTCAGGAACATTAAGGCAGGCAAATAGCTGGCAAGGTCTCAAAGTAAATTCTTGAGGGCTGTAAATAAATGAACCAGACAAGCGTATCTCCTCCAACTGAAGTTTCAATTAAGTGCCCCACAAAGGCCAGTGGTTTCCAGACATGCTGCACTCGAACGTGCCCTCGCTGCCCGACGTGCTGATCATTAACGGCGAAACAATCCTGCCCTAACTAAGAAGTGGGTTCAGTCTGACACATCTAACCTCATGCAATGGGCCTGCAGACAAGTGGCCCCACAGGCTATTGCAAATTAGCAGCAAAGGCTGAAAAAAACACAATGGCAAATAATACTGGGTCTGTTTTGGCAGCTGAGGAAGGAAGGCCTTTGAACCAGCAGCGGACATAAGTATCTGTGGAAGACTATCAAGGGGCTGAAAGTGGTGGAAAAACCTGGGGAAGAGCAGCTCTAGACAGCTTTATGCAAAGTCTGATGTTTTTTCTCTTAGAAACCAGTAGACAATTCACATTTTTACTGACTCCAGCAAGCACTACCAAGCAACTTCTGCAGGGGCTAAAGGGAACAAATGACTCAGTGCTTTGCCCCCTAGAGAACAGGATCTTTTCAGGCAAACAGCACCTCTGCCAGGAATAAATCTCCTGGGAAGGTGCAGCCTTTCAAAATAACAGATAGAAGTTCCATGGTAATAGAAAGGCCTAGCAAATTAGGTGGTTCTGTTTTGACATCAAAAAACACGTATATAATAAATACTTGACTAGTTCAAACAAGGAAACAGATCTCTTTTCCTCTTCTCTTTAAGGAGGGACATACCAGAACCCAAGCAAAGTGCAAAAATCCCCGTTGCTCCACGATAATCCTGAACATCAGATAAAAACCAGGAACAGGGCACAGCCTGTCCATGAAGATGACTAAATTAAGTTTTCCTTTTTGGGGTAACCAAGGGCTGGATCTCAGTGAAGTTACCACAGGTGATTTAAAACGTGTGTAAGAGTGAAAGTCAGAGAGGGGCTAGCCTGGATCAGCCCAAAGAAAGTTCACTTCTCTGTGTGTTTCTGCTGTGCAGATCATGAAAGCTGGCTCCGAGCATCAGGGCAGTGTCATCTCCACTTTTTCATGTGCTTGTCGTGCTGGTCTCACTCGGCTGCTACGAGCTCTTCAGGTTCTGCTGCACACTCAGAGTTTTCATGTTTTTGTGTTGCAACCTCAGCATTGTCTTCTTCAGGGCAAGTGGACACCATGCTCTGTGCAAGGCTTTCTGGAACTTGCTTGTCTGAAACTTTTGCTTGCCCTTTTCCACTTGCATTTGCTGCCTCTTTATGCTGTTCTGCCTCATCTACCTCAGTTTTGCCTCCCAGAAGTGTGCTGTTGCAGTGGTGATGATCACCCTTTGCTGTGACTTGATCTTCACTTGACTCCAGGACATCACTTGTTGGAGAAGTCCTGCTAGTCTTGGGGAGGCTGGAACCAACTGCAGGTCTCTCAGCTCCACCACTTGCATCACCATCAGCCTTCTCACTTGTCACTTCCACAGCTGCATCATTTTTCTCACTGCCATCATCTTTTTCAGCTTCGCTGTTTGCAACAGATGGATTTAACTTGGCACTAGGAGCAGAGGGCTTCACGGTCAGGTTTATTGCCAAGTTGAATGTTTTGCTTCTCGATGTTCTTTTATCAACTTTCCTCCGTTTCACAGACGCATCAGTGGTCTCTGGCACTGCAGAGTCTTTGGTGCTTGCATTGTCTCCTTTCACTGTTTTCTGGTCCTCTTCTGCTTGTAAGAGTGAAGCTGAGGAGGGGATTTCTGCATCAATTGCACATTCTCCCAGGTTCCGGGAAATGTTTTCGATATCGGTAGGGCTTTTCAGTGCTCCACTCTTTTTAGCATCTGCCATATTTGCATCCAGTTTTCTCTTCTTGCTCTCCTTGGTGCAATCATTCTCTGCCGTATCCTGCGCTTCTTCAGCCTCATTGTTTAAATCCTTCTCCTGCTGGGTAAGTGAAGCCTCTTTCTCCTCTTTACAATCCCCTCCCTTCAAAGCACATTCACTTTTCTTCTCTTTTACATCTTCATCACTCACTTCAGGCTGCAAGTCTGCAGCATCTCCAGCTTTCTGTTCTTCCTCTAGGGACTGGTTCCGATCCTTTTCCACAGAATCATCAGATTTTTTATCAGGAGTTTCTTGTTTATCTTCAGCCTTTTGGTGCAGCTGTGACTTGGCAGAGCGGGGTCTGTACTTCAAGAGTTTGTCACGCGGTCCCCACACGAAGCTGCCTTGAGGTTTGAAGTGTTGCCAAGCATAGTGCACCAGTTCTCTTCTCTTCTGTTTGTTTCTGATGGTGAACAGGAAGTAATCCAAGGCACTTTTCCTGACATTTGGTAATGTCTCGTTAACAAGAGTTTCTGTTAGGAAAAACTTTACCAAGTGCACTTGATAGTGTTCATATCCCATCTCCCCCAGGCACTTCAGGATGCGAGTAATCCGCAGATTGTTGTGGCTGTACCTGAATGAAACAGATAATCAAAGCTGTTGAGTGAAAGTCTTGCAAGCCACCACAAATCTCCCGGGTATCTGCAAAATGTCTCATGCATTATTGACTGTGATTTACTAAAGGCTATTTGACAATGCAGATGGGAACACAGGTGGGCTTTTAAAGCACCCACTGCTAGTGTTTGCCTTCAGCAGGACCTTCCTAGCCCTTCTTGGGCTGCTGGGATTAATCATGTCAACTGCTTGAAAAGGTTCTGGCTTTCTGCATCACCTACCAGTAGATAACAGCCACCATACTGGGTCTTACACACAAGTCCATGCTGCCCAATAGCCCATCCCTGACAGTGACCCTGCAGTGTAAGCTTGTAGTAAAGTGTAAGAATCCAAGCACGTGAGGATGCTGACAGAAATTCATGACTTAAGGACTTCAGCTAGACACAGCTCTTTTGTCAGGTTTTTTGTTATGTTTGACAGTCCTCGAGTTGTTTTTTCTTTTGTGAGTATGCTCCTCCTACAGCCTTTGTTAATATAATGAGAATATGAAGGGGCATTATCATCTCTGGGATAAGTCCTGCAATAATATAAAACTTTTACAGACAATTTGCAGAGCACTTTTCCACTAAGGATTCAAAGCATTTTACACACGTTAAAGCAGCATTATAAACAATAAGGGAAGCACGTGGAACCCCTCCTGTTTTGTAGCTTAACTTACTACAAAGGTAATTTGGGTACCTGTGAAAATGCTTCAGTGGTTCCTGCTTAGAAAAATGGCTTTAAACACAAGCTCTCCTAGAGAGCAAATATTAACATCTCTAAGTCTGTGTTTCAGGATCCTGTACTTCAGGAGGCCAACATGAAGAACACCTGCCCCCAACACAAATGAAAACCAGTCTCAGCTGGTTTACTTATTATACTTGTCACTTAAAGTCACAATGAGTGTGATGACCTACAGACAGAGGCTGAGCCGAGTTAAAAATACTTTAGCTAACTTTTTTTATCAACAAAAGCCTCCATTCCTCAAGGGCTGAGGATTTTCTTGTATTGGACTGGTTTTTGCCTCTCAAAGAAGCACGTGGCTGTAGCAGATGATCAGCAGGATCAACAGAGACTCACCGGTTCAAGTTTTGAAATCGTTCAGCCCAATTCTCCGCTCTCTTCAGTTCTCCAGTTTCCTCATTGCTCAGAATGATTCCATAAAACCCCAGCATGAGCCGATAAGCACGTACAAACCTCTGCATAACTTCCTTGGACTTCTTAAAGGCCTAAAACCAAGACAGACCAATGAGTACAAGGACAACTCCCTAATTTAAGTGGCACTTGAATTACAAACAATGCTTGACTAGATCATTAAGCATTTCATTTGCTGCAGTGGCTACAAGACAGACAAATGCTTTACAGTACTTGAGTGAGCTCTGTTCTCACTAGAGCCCCAAGGAAGCAAGGTGAAGAAAAACCCTAGACCTCAAAAAAAAGCCAAAAACTTTGGTTACCTGGATTTCTTGCCATGTGAGTGGTCTGGCACGCCAGTTCATCCCATGTTCACGTAAAGGGAATAACCTGGAGGGGAAGAAATTTTCACCCCAGATAAGCGAAGATGACATCCAACTCAGGGTACCCATTTTGTTAAAATAAAAAAAAAAAATAATAATCCCAAAACTGTGGTATCACAGGCATCTCTGGGAGTTCTCACACCCTTATAGATACAGGAGTAGTTTACTATATGACAAATAAATTCCTCCAATAAAAGCACTGCCTACACCAATGATAACAACCTAAATTGCTCATCTGGATCGCTCTCGTTGCCCTAATACTTTGTTCTGAAGCACGTTGCAAGACCAAACGTGACTGAGATCTATTGCCACAGCTGCACTGGAAACTCATGTCTTCAGGATTTCCACTGTATTGTTTCCAGAAGAATATAACTCAGTTAGAAATAAAGTGGACACAAGTTTCAGTAATTCTAGGCCTTCTGGGAAGCTGAATTCAGGAACAGAGATACAAGGGACTGACTCTGAAGAGGCCCAGCTAGAGAGGCACTATAATCATGCAGATGATTTACCACTGTATGTAAGAATGGTTTTCCTCCAGAATTTCATAGTTGTCCCACCAAGATTCAAGCAGAGTTTCAATATGGAAACCTGAAAAAAAAAAAA
>JANVCC010000271.1:8647798-8661252 GCA_025345505.1 Todiramphus chloris collaris | reverse complement strand
GGAAAGAAAAAGTCAGACAAGAAAAAAAATGGCACCAAATGAAAATTAAGGTTAGCCAGTCACCCAAGGTGGCTCATTACCAGTCAGGTGTTCT
Organism: Todiramphus chloris collaris; assembly: GCA_025345505.1. Lineage (NCBI taxonomy): Eukaryota > Metazoa > Chordata > Aves > Coraciiformes > Alcedinidae > Todiramphus > Todiramphus chloris. The sequence continues at coordinate 8,661,158 of JANVCC010000271.1, read as the reverse complement.
CTCATACCAGCACTGGCTTCTCTGACTGAAACACCATCCTGGTAAGCCAGGAAAACAAACACTGTTTTCTACCCAGAAAGTTAAGAAGCATACAGCAGGTACAAGGACTGTTTAAAATTAAAATTCTTGGTGGTTTTATTTGGTTGGTTGGTTTGAGGTGCTTGGGGTCCTTTTTTGGTTTGCTTGGTTTGTGTTCTTTTGGTTCTGGTGGTTGGTTTTGTTTGGGTTTTTTTTTAATAATTGTCCCAAACAGATCAAGCTACTCCTTCACCAATTCAAGCAGCTGCAGCAGAGTTGCATCAAACAGTCACCACACAAGGTACTCACCATGGGGCAAAAAACAAATCTCATTTTTGTAAAAGCTTAAGTTCCACATCTCCTCTTCCTCCTCATTTTCTGATTCTACCAAACCCTGAAAATGAGAATAAGAAATCAACAAGCAGAAATCATTTTAAAAGTACTATTCATTTCAACACTTCTCCTTGCTTTCCCCTCACGTTTCCTAAACCTTTCAAGCTAAATCCTTGAAGCGTGTTTTGGGAATTAACAGCTTGCTTTCTGTACAGCCACATGCACATCATCCCTCCCACCTCAGAAATGAATCCTTTAAAGGTTCCGAGCCTGTCAATGTAAAGACAAAAGAGTGCCCTCAAATGTAGAAAGCATTCCCTAAACTTAGCACGTGATGAGGAAGAGCCAGCAGAGTGTGTGCATCACCGTTTGGTCCGTACCGGGTAATGATGTCTGTATCTCTGCAAGTCTTTTGCTGCACTCCAGTTGCGCTTGCCTGAGAACTAAAGAAGAGAGACAGATCAGAGATCCAAAATAAATTTGCTTTCTGTAAAAAAAAAAAATATCCACTGACTGAATTCAGCATCTCACACACATTCCCTTGCCCACTGCTCTCCTGTGCCCTCCACTCTGCACTCCCAGCACCCTCAAAACCAGTTTGTTACTGCAGTTGTTTCCCTGCATTCCTGAAGGCAGCTGTGGGCTAAGAGAAGTTCACATCGCCTTCTTCAACAGAAACATTGCTTTGTCTTTCTAGTCTTAGCAATCAAGGTCTTCATGGTTTGTGTGTGTGTTTTATCCCAGCTGGGTTTTCCTACAGAAATGGTCAGAAGCAGCTGGAAATCTCCAATAGTAAAATTTTATTTTCTTCCTTAACTCAAAAGTTTTTAAACCAAGACAAACTAAACCCTGCCTGTTTGTCTCTTTGGGTCACTATATACCCTAGTCAAGATCAAACTTTACAATCATAGATTTTAAGATGCAGAAATATGCCTTAAATTGAAGATTCCCATTCCCTACATACATTATTGAAATAAAGTTTTCTTTACTTTATGCTTGAAACTGACTGAGCATCATGCTGATCCAGACAGTGGACAATAAAGAGCCACATGGGCAAATTAGATATCTATTTTATTGGAATTCCAATCATCACCTTCATTATAAGTAACCAAACTTGCCATAAGGCAATATGCCTTAAGTAGCCAAACTTAATGTCAAGCTTACCTGAAAGACCCTCTGACACAGTGGTGATGAATTTGATCTTTGCTCCTACAGATAAAAGGCATTTAGTTGAAACATTTTAAAACCAAACTTCACTAATAAAATATACACAAAATGAGAATACCCACAGCAGTGACTCACATGTTCCTATTAGTTGCCAAGTGACAGATCTACCTACTCACAGCTGAATTCACTTGGTTTTATTTATCATTCAAATTGCTAAAGAGAAAAGCCTGTGGTGCCATGTCCACCTGACAACTAGGTGTCAGGTTCTCCTCAATACACACATGGGCTGGATCCATCCCCAATGGTACACTGAGGCTGAAATCACACAGAACAGCTTAATTTCTTCCTCTGAACTTCATGGAAATAAAAGTTGCAAGTATGACTTAATTTAAAACACATTTGACTGAATTATTAACTTTATTTTTTAGAGGTGTTTACTTCAGAGAATTTGTTGCACTTCCCAAGCCACACAGACAGGTTTAACCTTGCTGAGTGCTGAACCACCTTGTCCCAAGCAACGAAAGCACTTAGTAAGTGTTCCTTAAAGACAGAATTTTGCTTCACCAAAATGAACGTGACTGCTCAAGAATGAAAGAACCCTCACAAGGCAAAGCACAGCACAGTTAGAGCGTTCCACACCAGCTGACAGCCAGAGCAGGGTCTGTGTGAAACAGGAATCAGAGGTGCGGACTCTTGCAAATTAAGCATTTTAAGAAACTTAGAAGGAAGAAGCAGCAAATGCTCCTGCTGGTTTGTTTGCTGGTTTTGTTTTTTAATTCACTTGATACTTCTTAACCTCATTTATACAGAGGAAAATAAACATAAGAAAACCACCTTCTACAGAACACCAATCACTGGATTGTTAATTATAAAGGCAGGTACCTTGATTAGATTTTCTAACACCTTCTTGTAATGAAGTCATCCATTCAGCTGCCCTGTTGATTGTTAATACTTGAAATTTATGAAGCATGCACAGCATTTGGGAGATGAAACCTGTCTCCATAGAGGGAGGTCATCGATGTAGAACTTCTTTAATTACATTTTAAAAATACATTTACACACTACGATTCCCCCATACTTTGGTGACAGGAATTAAATGAAGCTCAAGTTGGTTTTTAAATGCAACAACTTGCGATGACCCAAAATAATGCCTCTCTGCATTGCAACGCATTTCCATGTTAGATGTGACAGCATGGAACAAAATAGGTGGCAGAACTTCCCCCAGCCACGTGACCCATATGGGATTAGAAATCCATGCTCTGATGTCCGTCCCCAGAATCTCACCCAGGCTGTAGAAAAGCACCACACAACTACAAACAGCTCTGCTATGCAGCTGACCTTTGGGAAAACAGCAAGTGGCTGCAAATGCAAGAAAGAGTAAGAAACACACTCAGCCAGAGTAGATTAACATCATTCTTTCATTCGAGATGAGAGCAGAGGCTGGGATTTAACACTTGGAAAGTTATCGGTGCTTTGGACTATTACTTTTGAACTCCAAAGATAAAATTCCGATACGTGTAGAATTCATAAAACTGTTGCTCCCAGTTGCAGAAGAATCAACTTCCACATATACTTTCCAGATAGTTCTTTCATTTAAGGTTCTAACACAACATCCTTTCACACAGGTTGAACAGGCTGAGTAGACTGGCTCCAGTTTTGAAAAAGAACTGGTTTGCTGCAGAGTAAGTGGAGACACAGCGACAGATGCAAAGTCGTCGTGCAAGGTGCTGGAAGCCTTGTCTAGAAAGGAGCTCCGTGTGTTCTGGAGCACAGCATGAGACAGAACACGATGGGGAAGCAAAGAGCAAAACCCAGCCCTCCCTCCAAGCAGGTATTCCTGGGTCTCTATAAACTTCTACTTAAGCCACACCAAAAACATAACCTTCCCTTGCCAGGTTAAAAAGACAAACTCAACTGCAAGGCAGAAACTGCATGCATACATCAGCTCTCCTTTCTCACAGCACTGACAGGCAATCTCAGGGGGTTTCTCCCTCCCAACCTGCAACTCATCAGCCAGAACACACATCCCCGTGCAAAGAGTGCAAGGAAAGCAGAGAACAAAGCCAGGAGATGGCAACGTGAACAATTTTTGGCTGCCGAGTGGAAATGGGCTGCATCCATGAGGGATAAAAGAACGTGTGGATTGTGACCAAGATATGGGTAGGAGAAAGATGATAATCCTAGAAGAGCAATCGAAACCTTTTGCTGTTGGAGAGTTAGGAGAAGGTAGAACTACAGGGCTAGTTTTTAAAACGCAGGTCTGAGCAGCAGAATGTGAACCCCATGCATTAAGAGGGAACCTTTTTGAAATGAACACAACCCCCAAGATTTTCAACACTTGCTCTTAGAAGCTCAAAGCACCAAAACGCAGAAGAGCTGCAGGAATTTCAAACAGCAAATGCAGAGCATTTGCAGAGGCACAAGTGAAATGAAAAGATAAAAGCAGAAGTTTAAGTTGGCTTTGAAAGCGCTTAGTGAATATAATAATAAAAAAAACCTCTAACCTCAGTATTGAATAAAAACATTATCAGCTTCAGCCATAAAGTATACCATCTAGGCTGAGGGGAGAAGAATGAGAATTAGTGTAATATCAGCAGAAGTAGGAACTAGTTTTGGAAACAGATTCATGCCTTTGGCAGGCTGTAAAGGCTCAAACGGCTAACAGAAGATTTGCTGGTTCTTTTTGTGCTCATTCTCACTGCCCTTAAAAACGTTTCAGGCACCATCAGAGTTGACTATGCATTTGTCACTGAAGGAAGAACTCCTTAAAGATGCAGGACAATGTTCCAGGGGTCATAAGTCTCAGGGGAGACATCTTCCTTTGTAAGGCCAAGTTCGAAAAGTCCACTCACTGGAGTGAAAAAATGGTCCTTGTTTTTACAGTTGTCACAATCCAGAAGTTGCTCTAAGGGGAAAAAAAAATAGTATCTGAAGAACAAGCATGTTCAAAAAGAACAATCACGTCCAAAAAGAACAAACTGAACGTTCTGGAGGCATTAACACCTGTGAACCAAACTGGAACTCCAGCCACATCCAGAAGAAAACTGACAGCGTGCCCTCAAACGATGCAAAACGCTTCACAGAAATCCTGCCTCTTGCTGGAAGCGTTGAAGCCACTCTGCCTAAAATACCTGTGACCTTTCAGAGATGTATGGGCACGGCCAAGGCTGCACTATGTTCCCTGCAGTAAACTCCATGAAGATGCAGAGATGCCCATGGGCACGTCCACCTGCTGCCTTTCCACTCTGATTTTGTCCACAAAGTACAGAATGTGGATTTTTGTAGGAATTTGTGAGTGTTTGGAATAATCTGTTGCACAGAATTTTTATTTTTTAAGGGAGAATATTTTAATACCTTAATGCTTATTAAAAAAACAAAAGTCCAGGACAACGTAGAGTTTCAAATTAAACTCCTGGCAAAGTGCATTAACTAAAAAGCTTTATCCACCTATTTATACTCTAAGAATATGGATGAGTCACTGAAACGAAACTCAAGTGAAGAACTAGTTTCCCTTTCCCCAAAAGGGGAGGAGCTGAGGCCTGTGCCGGTTTTGACTGACCCAGGAAATACTTCAAATAAACAAGAGATCTGCCAAAGCAATGCTGTAGAAGAAATTACACTCAAGACTCGAAAAACCCACTTGCTGCTAAAGACGGGAACCTCAGCTAAGACTAACAAGTTCCTTTTATTTCAAATCAACTGTATTTTAAGGCATCAGAGCCAAGCGTTCGCATTTTGCATCACCACCTCGGTCATTATATAGAACAGCAGCTTTTAAATTATCGTGGGTTTTTTTTTGTTTCCAGAGATGCTTTTGTTATATGAATAATCCTGCTGCCTAGGAAAAAAAAAACAAAAAAAAAAACCCCACAACAAACCAACAACAAAAACATCCCTAAAAGAAATAAAAAGTTAGAGCTCATTTTTGAAAGCCAGCAGATGCGTGGGATGGCTTTTTATCGATGGCATGAGAGAGTACAAAGGTGAGGATCCTGACCAAAAAAAATCCAAAGCAAGCAAAGAAGGGGTTGCTGAAGAACACCGATGTCATCACATCCAGAGGCCGCTGGAACCGGCGGGTGTCAGGCAGAAGACTGAACTCGTATTGATGGGATAAAGTATCCAGGTCACGGGGAATGGTGTGGGGGGGAATAAAGAATATTCACCCGCAGTTCGTGGCAGCCTAAGGGAACCTCGGGGTCACCAAGTCACAGCAGAGCCTTCGGCACCCGAGAACTCGGCGCGGATCGGGCCGCGGGTCATCTTCTTGGGGACAAAATCGTTACACGCTCGGGATTGCTGCCTTCGACTGGAAGTATTTTAAGCTGCTCCAGTTCCTGACAGTAAATGAGGGCACGGGAGGGAAGGGGCCCGAATACCGTGTCCGCGAAGGAGGCGGGCGGCCCAGCGAGATCCACGCGTGGACGCGGGTCGGGTCGGGTCGCACAGGCCCAAGGACCCGAGACAGCCCCGAGGGGCTGCGCTGACTCCGGCAGCACCTCTCCAGCTCCCGCAGATCGACCCGCCCGCCTCCGCCAACGCCCGGGAGCCGCAGTAAGCGGCGGGGAGCAGGAGGAAGGGGTTTCCCGACCCGGCCCGGCCTCCGAGGGTCCGCTCTGTGCCCCGCGGGACGCCCGCGCAGCACCCACCTGGGCCTGCTGGGAGCCCCGAGCACAGCTCGACACCGGCTCCTCCCCGGCTGCCGCCTCTGCTCCCTCCGGCTCGCCGCCTTCGCCGCCGCCATCCTCATCCTCATCCTCGTCCTCCTCCTCCCAGGTGGAGTCGTACCGCCAGAAGCACGCCTCGTCCTCCGCCTCGTCCTCCTCCGCCCTGCAGCGGATCCAGGCCGCCATGGGAGCGCGGCGGGCGGGGAAAGGGGAAGAGGAAAGGGAAAGCGAAAGGGGCGGCGGGGCCGCCCGCCCAGCACAAAGCCGAGCACGTGGGGCGGGGAACAGGGGGACGGGAAGCGGGGGCACGGCCCGCCCCTTCCCCGCCGCTCCGCAACCCCTCGGCCGCCGCGCGGTCCCTGCGCCCTCCCGCCCTCCACTCACACAGCCGGGCGCCGAGGCCACCCCCGCTGCTTCTGCAGGATGCTTCCCTTCGGCGTGTGCACCTGAGGGAAAAGCGGGAGGAAAGCCGATTCTGCTCTGCGACAGCTCGCCCCCCACACCCCCCCCGGCGCTGGGCAGCGGTGAGGGGTCCAGAAGGGCCCGCACGCCCGCCCTGCCCAGGCCACAGCAGTTGGTAGTGGAGTAACAGGAGCTTTCCTCGCTTCTTCGGGGGGAAAGAATTTAGCAAGACTTGGGTATTTCAATTCCTTACGTGTTAAAAAACCTACTCCTTCCCTAAGGTGGGGTAATAGTCCTCTACAGAAAAATAAAAGAACAGTATTCCCAAGAAACCAGGACTCGGTGAAAGGGGAGGAAAACGGGGGTGCATTTAAAATATTTACAGTTTTTTCAGATACCTCACTTCACAACCAACAAAAAAAAAAGAAAAAAAAAAAGATAAGAAAAAAAAGAAAAAAAAAGGAAAATCGATGTTGCTGGATTGACTGATAATCCCAACTGGGAATCCTGCCTGAAGGATGCTGTAGAGATTGCACCGGTGCATGTTAACATTGGTATATTTCTACCTGAAGCTATGAAAAACATAGCTTGAAAAAATATCAATCGAGAAAAAAAAATTGAATAGAATCCCTTGGATGAAATGGATTTACCAACAAGACTGTGAGACTCGGAAATTACCAAAATGTGCACTTCACAGCCAGGATAGGTGTGGATCAGGACAAAGTATCCAGCACGTTAATGCTTAGGGAAACAGGAAAATTTAAGAGTGGGATTCATCTCTCAGCACTTCGATGATCGAGAAGTGACATACATTACAACATCTAGGAACACAATCATAATAAATAAACAGAGCGTTTTTCTTAAACATCAACATTAAAACCAGGATATTCTTCAAGATTATAAAAGCTTTATTTCTCCACACCCAAAAAGCCTCTGGGACACCCATGAACAGGAGCTGCACAGAGCTCTGCAGCTGGTAGGTATCTCACAGGACATTTGGCAAGACTTACCGGTTGAAGCACAGTCCCGAATTCATGGCATTTCATACCTTCTGGTTGGGAATTTGTTTTTTAATGTGCTGCTATTTCAGACCCTAAACCAGTGAGTTTGCATCACTGTAGAACCGGTTATAGTGGCCATCCTGGAAGAGTTCTGACCAGTACACAGAGGAGGGTAAAGCAGTAAGAAGACAAAAGACTGCCACAAAAACTTCATCTTCTTGGCTCAGTATTCCACAGTTGTGTGATGCTAATCAGAACAGAGAAAATCCTCTAGGTTGGAAGCTTACAGCAACCCATCTACTAAGGTCAGTGGGCCAGGATTTCTTACCAAATATTTTCTATTAACAGGGTAATCGTTTGTAAAACCCAGGCAAAGTTACGTTCAAAAGCAACAAACCCAAACCACACAGGTAGGCACTTCACTTTCACTAAAGGCACAAATACTTCAATAACTTTTAAAATAAGTTGGGCCAAATTTTAATCAATTTACACAACAACTACCATTTAGTAAAATAAAATCAAGTAAAATTTATTCTTGGTATAAAACAAGTGAAGCAAATATGGCAGACAAGAACTTGGCTACGTACCGAGAATAAAAGCATTTTTTAGTAGATTCCTAGTTCCTCACCTTGAAGGCAATACTGACAGATCAAGAAGTAATTCTTCTTTTTATTCACTGAGAGTTAATACGGTGAAACAAATTCAGTAACATTTCAGCTACTTCATTCACCATTTAACATGTGTTTGTTGACTGCAGTCCATCTTTTCACAATGCAAAAATAGTAACTTCATCAAATCTTAATATTCTAGCATATAAAAGATTCAACATTACAATGTCAGTTAAGATTCTGAAGTTGTAGAACAAAATTAACACTTTGGAATATCAATTCCATTAACATCTACTAAAAATGCTTTCCAAAAAAATAAATAATGATGTACAAACCCCACTGTTCTACACGACTATATTACAAATGGATGAAGCAACATCTCCAAGTTCAGGCAGGGCTGAGCTGATCCCTTACAAAACCAGGTGGCATCGCTGGATATTTTATTCAGGACACTTTTTAATTGGTTTGTGTATGGACATTATAATTTTCACTTTATGGTGTGTGTATATGTATATACACACACACACACACACACACAGGATATACACCTTATAGTATATAAACTCGTAAGATTGTTAACATCACTAAGGGTGAAAGAAGTGACACTTCCTCCAGCAAACGGAGTGAAATAATACTGCAACTCAGTAGTTATCTGTATTTAAAAGAATTTTAGTTTAACTGAACTAATTCAGACATTTGCTAGAAATGGTGTTTCTGCACTAAGGGCCAAACATGACCCGCAGGGGGTCTGATGGCAACAAAACAAAGGCAGGGAAAAACGATCCAAACTTTACAGAAACAAGCTACGCTTCGCATGAACCAAGGCTCCGCGTTTCACTGAGCACTTGTTTCACGTGCTACTGGTTTGAAATGCAGCCACTGGAATTGTTACATAGGCATAAACCCTGACTGCTGCCAGCTCTCCAGCTTTCTCCCCTAAGGCCTGGAGAAGGTGCCCGTCGCTCAGCGGTGACTGGAGAACACATCAGGAAAGACAAAGTCTGGTGTGTGTAATGCCAACGTGTGGCTTCTTCAAATACCTGGCTCAGATACCTTTTCCTCTCTCAAAAAGTTTACGTAGCGACCACCCCGCTACTCGCTTCTACTGTTCCCTCCTCCCGTCCCACAGTTTACCACTTCTCTCTTTCACAGCTTTATGTTCTGCGTCGCTTGGCAGCGCTGGGACTGGAAGGGTTACTGTTGGCGTTTAAGACCTTCTCAGTGACTCTGTTGCGCTTCCTCTTATCAGATCCTTCTTTGGACCCAGGATCTGATGAAGTTTTCTCTTTCTCTTTGCTGCTTGGCTTTTCAGTTGTTTTTCCTAAACTTCCAGAGGGTGCAAAAACTGAAATAGGATCAAAGTAATGATTCCAGATCAGAGTCATACACATAAGGCAAACAAGAAGTGATATCAAAGTTCTTTATATTACATAAAACTTTTCAAACCAATGAATTCTCAGCATATTTAACCACCATTTAAGTAGTACTTTCAATTTTAAAGGAAAAATCTTCTGTAAGAAGGCACATCTTGATTTTATTACTTGCTTTAAAGACAGGCATGTATTTTGACAGACTAAAAGTGAAATTCATGAAGTGGAATTAAACAGCACTTAAAATTAAAATACTTAATAGGAACACTTACAGAACCAATCGATGAAATATTTAATCAACAACAGTGATAACATTCGGTATGGTAGATAGATCTTAAAACTGAACACCCAAAATGTGAAATTTAATATATTTTAAAAATACATTTTTAGATCTTTTATTACATTCAATCTTAAAAAAAAAAATCCACTTAAATTGTGATATAAATATTATGAAATTATATAGTTAACAGTTGGCTTGATCTGTTATGGGAAACAGCAGAACCCCTGCTGTGCACATTTGACTTTGTTCTACAGCAAAGTGTTAGGAAAATAAGCCCTATATTTAAAAGAAGCAAGATAATGGCAATAAAATAAAATAAAAGCCCCACTCTGCCCACCTTCCCATTGAAGCATACAATCCTAAAGTCTTCTTTAATTTATAGGCCCTATTTTCCCCCAGGGACTACAAAGATCCTAACACAGACTATTTAGATTCACTAAAATTGGATGCAATTTTCTTTCAGAGATTCTCAGATGACTTCAGACTCACGGGGTTTTGTCAAGTACATATTAAAACCAAGAAACTCCAGTGCTATACAGCTTTGTACATAAAAATTAAGGGAAAAGGAGAAATCTTCTGAAGTATCAGATATTGGCAAGTGCTTACTCTGTGCATTCTTCAGTGACTCTAGTTCTCGGCGGGAACATTATGCTAAGGCTCAGTACAAATCACAACATACAGCAGATTTGGGATTTACATTTTAACATTCGTTTCTCAGAGTTCCAGTTGGTTTTTAATCTCGTATTACACAGTAGAGAGTTACAAATTTACCTTCTTCTGGACCCGCATGCGTTTCCATCTCTTCTTTTATTTCCTCTTTTACTTCTTCTTCTATCATTACTTTTCCTACAGAAAATATTGTTAGGCAATAGTTAGATAGTTTTAAAGAACCACTATGGTTTTTTTTTCTGGATTAGTAGTCTCAGCGTATGTGCATAAACTAAACTAGGGAGTTGAATCCCAAGAAGGTAAAAACACACAGAGATGATTTCACTGTGCAATGAAACCACAGTGAATCCACAGAAACCTCTCTGAACAATTCAGATCTGTTTTGTTTTCAACCACTTACAACACAACTACAGGAAAAAAACCCCAAAACCTAACAAACAGCTCAGGAAAAGTGTATCATCAGACATTAAAACCCAGTACTCCTTTTAAAAATAAGATATATGAACCATATTTAAAACAGTAATAGCCTAAAAATGAGACAGCTATACCAGCAAAAGGTACAATTCCATGGGCAAAAAGCAAATTTTTCTAGCTATTCAAACTGCAGCTATTCAGTAATTTTATTCCTGGTGTGCTTTTTCACCATTAGCTGAACTGCTATTTAACTGCCTTGTATCATTCTATTGAAAATTTTATCACAGAAATATTATTATATACAAATTACACGCAGGAAATGTTATTTTCATCAGCTCCATAGCTCCTGCTCTTTAACAAATAAACTTGCTAGGCAATTAATCCCGTTAAAATGTGCAGATCATCTGGTGTAGCAGAAATTCTGGTCTGAGGTAATATCCCAGCTGTCTGGACAAAGTGCAATAAACCCACAAAGTGACGTTCTTTGCAAGGCGAGTAGTAGTTTACAATAAACAGTTCGCTCTGCCCCCTGCAAGTTACTATCAGTACAACACAAGGATCTTTTGCACACACCCAGAGGAAGATGAATCTAAACGGTGTAAACAGAACCCCTTTGGGTTATATTAACCTCCCCACCTACATTATATTTAAGGAGAAATGGTATGTGGAACCTGACCAAAGGTCTATCTCTTCCACTAGCTTGTCTCCTACAGCGGTCAATCATGCAGGCTGATAATGCGAAGATCAACAGCACAAGCAGTGTGATCCTTTTGCCAACAGCTTCCTTCAGTCAGCTCATTAAAAAATTAATGAGATAAACTTGTATCTGTTTAACACTTTCTTTTCCTGATACACCTCGCACACCAGTCTGAAAAAAAAGCTTTATGTTGGCATATTATATTCTTTTTTTTGGAGGGAGTTCTGTTAAAATACCTGCTCTGAGCTGTGATGAGAGCAACCAAGTACAAGAGGCTATCACATCCTACCTTCTCTCACTTCTTGAATCATTTCGTCGGGAAGAGCAAAATTCTTCTCCATATTAGGGAACGGAAGAATCTCAGATTCGTGCTTAGAAAGAAAAGAAAGATCTCAATGAATGCCTGGTAAAAACTGTAATTTGGATTTATCAATCTCAATTTCTATTTTACATGCAATTAGTAGCTCAAGAATTTTTAACAAGACATTAGAGAATCAGGAGGCTCCTGATGTCAAACTGATTACTAAGGCCAAGATATTTAGGATCATGAAGGATGATCACTTGAGGTAATTTCTGGAACCCAACCATGGCAAATTCTTATATAAGCAGACTATAACCTCCTTGTTGAGATTTAAGTACTTATATAAATGTCCACTGGATTAACACTTAGACAACAAAGTCAGAACACTGTATGGGAAAAAAACCAAACCAAAAAAAAAAAACCCCACAAAACAAATTACTGCAGATTTTATTTTCTCACACTTAATGTACTTTCATACAGGGAAAACCCCATCAGCTCACTGGAACATGAAATTCTTATTAACATGAAAGGTATGACAGGCCCTGTGATTTTGGCCTATCAAGAAATAAGAACGCAGCTGCATCAACCCTTTATACTCACAAGAGCTTGCATGTCATACATGGTGCTCAGGTGGTCCCAAATCACTTTGGAAGAAATCTGCCGTCCAATGTTCTGACTGAATTTATCTCGGATACAAATCATGTGGAAATGGCGATTCACACCTGGGGGAAGAACTCGGTGCAATTAACACTATATATTAATAAGTTTGACTTATGCTGTACAATTTAAAAAACAAACAAACAAAAAGTCCTATCATTACAAGGAAATAACACAGTATAAGGGAGACAGATGGCGACCTGGGCAGCCCTGCCCGACTGTATTTCACTCTACATTACAGGTGTTATTCTGGAGAGGGGCTACGGGTGCCCCATTTGGCAATGACCTGTGACCGCAGCCAGAGCTTTAGAGAAGCTGCGTGAAAAGCAACCGAAGCAAAGTATAAGGCAATAAACCAGGAAAGACGACGGCCAGGGGGGAGCTAAGAAGGCTGTCTCTGTGCTCCTGGAAGCCAGGCTACAGAGACCGCCCGGACCCAGTGGCTTCTTCCCCCCCCAGGCCTTGCTGCGCTCGGGAGGAGCCCTCGGGCCCGAAAGGCCGCTGGGGGCAGCACCGCAGCGTAGCCGGGCCCCCGACGCCCCCCTTCCCACCCAACCGCCCGGTAATGCCCAGCGCCTGGCTCTCCTCCCAGGCCAGTGCCGCTACTCGAGACCGCGGCTCGGCCGCGGCCTGCTCTCACCTACGGGCTTGTGGCCCAGCATGGCGTGGAAGAGGCAAACCTCCACTTCAGGGCTCCACACCACCACCGCCTCCTCCGCCGGCACGCCGGGCTCCGGGGCGCCTGCCGCTGCCGCCGCGGCGGCCGCAACGGCGGC
>JANVCC010000271.1:8487483-8647398 GCA_025345505.1 Todiramphus chloris collaris | reverse complement strand
CTCCACGGCGCTCGCCGAGCCGCCCTCCGCCTCGCCCATCGCCGGCCCGCGCCGCGCCGCCGCCCGCAGCGGCTCCTGCCGGCCGGGAGGAGGGGGTGGCGGGCCGCGGGCCGCTCCTCGGGCGGGGCCTGGCGGGGAAAGGCCCTCGGCGGCCTCTTTCCTGGAGCACGGGGAGGTTTCGGGCGGGGGTTGCCTCAGGTTGGGGCCGCACCGCGCTCGGAGCGGCGGAGGCGTGAGCAGGGAGGGGAGCCCGGCCCCTCAGGTGCCTCCGAGGAGTTTCTCATCGAACTTTAGGGTCACTTGGGGGGGTCAGGGAGGCTGCGCGACGTTGCCATCCCAAGGGGCCTATGCGGGCCTGGTGTTTGTTCTCCGTCTGGGATTGCCAGAGGGTTGGGAAGGTGGCATGGGTGGCGTCCCTAATAAGGGTTCTTCAGCCACTGTGCAAAAAGCCAATCCACACCCTGAGTCCAGAGAGTTGTTTTTATTTCTGTTTAGCAGAATAAGAGCACCAGGCATTTGACACCAGCTGGCACACCCAGCATTGCCAAGTACACAATATTTACAATACCAAAGTATTCCTAATGGCGTGAGACACTTGGTTGGTCGTGTTTCCCTATCCATCCTGCAACATTCGTATGTATGCTAACAATTAAAACATTTGGGGGAGGTTCCCTAATTAGCATGTTCAAGTTTACCTTGGAAGGGTGTATTTTAGCATTATAATTACCCAGTTACTTTAGGATACACCGTTAGCTCACCTTTGGTCCAGAAGTTATTTTGTTATTTTATTTCTAAGTCGGCAACAGCAAAAGAACACACAGAGACACATTGTTTTGTTTCGCATCCTATCCAAGGTGAGGTTCTTTCTGGGATGCCTCAACCATGTTTCAACTGAAACTTCTTGATGAATTTTTATCTTTGCTCTTTGGACATCACCAGAAGATCAGAGCAAGGCCTGAGGCTTATCCCTGATGCCAGGGAAGCCGCAGCTACCCCAGAACTCACCCTCCTGGTCCGTCCTCCTCTAGCACAAGGAGCTGTCAAGGAGGAAAAGGTCCCAAGCACTGCACTGGGGAAAGGTCCCGAGTACTGCGAAACTCCCCAAACCTCTTGTCCTTGTCACAAGAGGATCATTTTGTATCAACCTGACACTGATGCATAACAAATAATGGTGCCTGGCGTGTTTAAAAAATGCAGAACCCATCAGCTCTGCCATCATTTAAAGTGTAAAAAACCATTTTGTTTGGGAAGGAAGAGAATGTATCATTCTTTCATTGACAGGGTTGGGGTTTTTTTGCCTTGTTAGGTATAATTAGACACACAGGCATGAAACAGGACTTCTGTTGCTTAGGTGATCAGATTTTCCTATTGCTCGCTTCTCACTTGAAATTTTAATCCTTTTTGTGACATGAAAATTATTTCAATAGCAAATAACACTGACATCATACGCAAAGAGCAACTGTTTTGAGTGAATAATAAAACAGTGGGGGCAAAATCTCACAAGCAAAGAGACATTATTTTCACGTAAATTAGCTAAATAATGAAAAGCAGGAAGGGGAAGATGCAGTTTTCTGAAAAGGAAAAATATCTGTGCCTTCGATACCCACTCGACTCAGATCATTCTTTGGGGCTTGATGTATTGCTTATACCTAAACATCTGAAATGACTTAACACCAAAACCTCACGTGTGAGGAATTTTGGTGGTGCGGATCCTGGGTAGGGATGCCTGGATACAAATCCTCATTTCCAGCAAGATTCAGGCCAGCCTCTCAAAATGGAGTCTCTGGCTCCAGCCTGGTTTTAGGTGCTGTTGGAATTTTCCAGGAATAACCGTTTCTGTGAGAGCTCCATTCAAAGTAACAGAGATCTTGTTGGAATGACTTTTCTGCATCAAGACTACGGGAATCTCCAGAAATATTTCTTCTGCCTACTGTTGCCTCTGTACTGATGTCCTAGTTGTCCTGGACCCGCCTTCACACAGCTCGGGCTTCACACTACTTTCCTCATTTTGGGCCAAAATGATCTATCAACAAGATTTTTGCCAATCTTGAATACAAGTCTGCCTGCTTTTCCAGTTAGATCCAGCCCTAAACCCAGGATGGAGCTCTGACCTCTTTGTTTTTCCACTGCTTAGCTGATCTGTGCTAGGTTGCTACTGAAAGAGAGGATTATGATTTCCTGTGTGACAGCACAGCAGAAATAAATGAGCTCCTGAACAACTAAACTCCTATTTTCACCCATGTTTCTAGGCACAGTAAAATGATGGAAGAAAGAGAAGTAAATAAATGACAGAGTACAAAAAAATGTTCCCCTATAGAATTGTTTTCAAAGTTTTGCAGGAATAGAGTTTGGGTTTGGTGTGGGTTTGTTTGTTTGGTTTGATTTTGTTGTTGGGTTTTTGGTTTGGTTTGTGTCTGCTTTTTTTTGTTTGGTTTGTTTTGTTGGTTTGTGGTTTTGGGGTTTTTTTTAAGTATTATTATTTTTAAGTCTGTGTGAAACAGACTTAAAAATAAGCGAGTGAGCTTCAGCACTCTCATCTGTCACATTATGCTTCTGCTCAAGAGCTATCATCAAGAGGGAATAACCATGTCAGCTCAGATAGCAATTTTTATGTCATTAAATTCTGATGACTAAAAAAAGTAGCATGTGGAACAGAATGTGAAGAAAACATATGGCCACCTCTGAAAGTACAATAGCGTATGAAAGTAATTTAATTTGGTAATGTTAATTCAACAGGAAGAGTATATGCATAAACTGGCTGCTATTTCACTTCGATCACGAATAATTACATTTCCCTATGTCTAACTTTCCTTGTCTCTTTCGGTGCCTCTAGGAAACATATGGGAACCTATAATAATGCCACATGCAGCCTCCACCTGCATTCTGACCAGAGTTAGATTTTCCTTTCTTTAAATTGTGGAGAGTCTTTTCCCCCCTCACGGAACAGATTTTTCACATTTTGAGAGTTTTACCCTCTTCTTGTTCAAGTTTAATTCTTACTTTTGGTTTTAAGCAGATACCAGCTGTGTAAAACATGCACAGTTTTGTCCCTCTCTTTTTAATTCCCACTCTTTATGCTCCTTTCAGCCTAGAAAACCCAGCTGCTTATGACATGAAGTAAGGGTGCTCAGCCCTTTGTTGGATCAGGTCCTGTTCCCCCTGGAGAGACAATCATTTTTTTTCATAAGAATTCATAAGACATTGCAGCCACTGAGAAATCTGCCTGGCATTTGGTGTTCTCTCGAGAAGCGCTGGATTTCTGGGATAAGCAATATGGCTCCAACTATTTCTGTCATTATTTTAGAACACCATGTGTTAGTGCCCTTAACGAAGTAAAAACTTCATTCTGAATCCTGAATAATTTTTGATGTGCCACATGAACAGTTGTAAAATAGCATCTTCTGCACACTTTTACCTTAAACCCAGTCAGTCAGCCTTCGTTGGAGGTTTTTAGTACTTCTTTGATATAGAATCTAACAGAGTTTTTCTTATATAGGTGAATTAAACCTCCCGAGATCCCCGCAGAGCATTATCAGCTTTATTCTACAGAAACTGAAAAAGAGAAGTGCTGCAGTTTGCTGGAGACCCTGGGCAGGGATCCCTGATCCCTGTTAAAGCTGATGGATGTGCTCAGCCGTCACTGCTTCCTGACGCCAAGTGTCTGTCACCAGCCAGAGCTGCGTTTAGTTTTTGATGAACAGGGTAATTATCTTCTCAGGGTAATTATGCTATTTTCTTTGCATACCTAGTTTTTATATGCAGAAGGACATACGTAGTCCAGAACCAAATTATTCTCAGGTCCATAAATCCTCCTACAAGAGAAGTAATCTCAATGCCTTGCTGTATTTCACTATTTCCAAATATAATATCCTTTCTGACTGATGAGGACCTGCTGAAAAGAGGAGTTCTGATCTCATTTGTAATGCTAGCCACACTTTCAAAACCCTTTCTTCCAGTGTGAAATCTGTGGGAAGTTTCATTTTAATGGAGCTGCAGGGGGAATTGTCCAAAAGTTGGGCATGAATCATTTTGCATATCTTTTAAGAAATCAGTGGAGATGGTTTGATAGAGATGTGCTTTCTCCCCATTCAACTTGTCAATAAGACAAGAAGAACCAAAGATAAACCTATTTGTTGTTAGACTCTTTCCCCACAGCCCTTCAGAGCAGCATTGTCTCTCCTGTAGTTGGCAGGGAGATACTTCCCAGCTTTCTCCCAGTTACCTAACTTCTTACTGAAAAAGTGTGAGTATTTGTTTTAAATGAGAACATTGAACGGGAATTTCACTCTTCGATCTGGCCTGCATGGTTTCTTACAGGGGCAAAACCATGGAATTTAACTCAAAATAAAGGGAGGAGGTGGGGTGTGAAGCAGCAAAGAAAGGGGAAGCAGCTGTCAGACAGAGGATACGTTCCGTTTGCTGAGACATATGTTCTTGAACTGAACTTTTCCCTTGTGTCCTCTTTCTCCCAGCAGAGAGAGGCTACATACGAGAAGGGCATCAGATGGCAAGCCTTAGAAAAATAGATTGAAAAGAGTGCAAATAATCACCTCTAAGCACACACAGAGGCATTCATTACTGCTGCTGTTAGGCTTCAAAATCTCCCAGTGCAGAGTGAGGATTGGGGAAGGAAAAACCATCTTACTGATTTTTCAGTTTAATAAATCCTTCATGTCCCAGGCTTACAGAGAAGCATAAAGAAGAAACAGTGGGTTTAGAATAAACCAGTTCAAGGTGAGCACAAGTATCAGTTCAGGAATCCCTGGCTATCCCAAGCCAACATTGGAAGACTACAGCATGTTTAATAAAGGTGATTTTTGTTGACAGTGCTTAAAGTGCCTGCCAGACTAAACTCGCATCAGCCCAGCTGGGCAGTGTAAGTCCAGAAGGGATTCCAACCCCTGACAGTTTCAGTGTTGTGATCGAGATTGTTCAGATCATCATTGTCTGCTCTGGGGCATATGCAGAGATTTTTTTTTTTCAAAACAAAAATGCTACTTTTAGAAATAAATAAATAAATAAGTAAACCCCAGCATAAACAGAAAGGATCTTCAGAAGGGAAGCAGGCGAGCACTAAGCCTGACTAGCTGACATTAAAATGACAACCACCCTCAGCTTTGTGCTGTGGTGGAGGGTGGCAGCAGATTTATCCTAAAGTACATGGACTCCTTTAAGTGCAAGCAAACCTTGACAGAACTGTGCAAATCAGGGGGTTGTGAGCTTCTTTTGGGGCCCTTTTTTTGCATTTCAACTTTGACTACCTGAAGATATTCACAAGGACCCCTCAGCAGCACCATCCTTTAGACTACAACATCTGGATGATGTTTAAGTTTCCTTCTTAGGATGGACCCTCTCCATTGGCAAACGATGATGTGTTAGGAACAAACTGTGGCTGCAGCCAGCCAGGCAATGCTGCTGTTACTGAAAGCTGTGAAAACAAGAAGTTAGTTTGAAATTTGGCTTGCAATGGTGATAAGTCAATGGCATCATCCAGGCACAAGCCAAGTAACTTGTCAAAGAACATCTGAACTTGTCTGATTTGTAGAGATCTGTCTCTAGATTCAGCGCATCTCTGAAAAGAGAGTCCACAAAGTGTTAGTAACAGGATCTCTTTTCCTCATTAGTCACGGAAAACAGGCCTGTCCCGTCTCCTGTTTTGTTTTACAAACACTTCTGTTTTGATTCCAAAAATTCAAGCCTTCATTTGATGTGCAGAAGGAAACCAGAGCTGTATAATTCTGAGTTTATCGTCATGTGTTAAGGATACAATTACTCACAGTGGGGAATGCTTGGTAAGCAACATATTTGATGATGGAACTTTATCTGTTGAGCCAAATTCATCGCTGGGTGCCTAGTAAAGGTCAGCACATGGAGAAGAAATTGAATTCTCAGAAATCTTCAGTGGATTTGCAGTGGTTCTACTGGCAGGAGATGCTCTTAACACGGGTCAGTTTGCCCTCAGCCAGAACGATGCCACTGTCCTGGATCAAGAGCAACTTCGACTGGTGTTGCCTAAAGTCTCTGAGTTTTGTCCTTCACCATTTTCGAAGAATTCACCAATATCTTTCATAATCCTAAAACAGACTGACTGCAAAAAAACCCCCAAACCCAACAACAACAAGAAAAATTTCCTACTTGCCTTATACTTAAGTGTTAAACAAATGGGAAAAAGTCCATTGCTTTCCGGGAAGGTGGAATTTCATATAGAGAATATTTTTGTTTCTATGTATTTGGCAGTTTAGGAGACACCTGTAAGAGGAGACAGGAGACAGTTGGTTTCTATATTTCAGACCTGCAGCTCTTACTTTTGTTGCTGTAATTTACAGCACATATTTCAAAGCCAGTTATTCCCTCTAAAACAGCACGAAAATGCCAGTGATGATATCAGTAATTTAAAGTATTTGGATTAGATCTGAAGCATGGAAGTGTTTCCATCTTCATAGCCAACGAAATGTCAGTTTTCACCATGTACATGCCTAGGGCATCTCAGGAGGAAGAGAAAACAGCCCTCAAATAAATGAACAGCTTTAAAGAAAGGCTGCAGACAACACTGTCTTGACTGACATGGCTATATAAAAATATAAATATACATACATAAAAATCTGTTCCTGTAAAAAGAAACAGATATAGCTAACAATATTACCAAGGTAATACGTGCAGTTCTTTTTGTTATGGGCTGATGCACTTGGACACGTTTTGTTTTCTGATTCATCAGGCAGAACTTTAGGTCAGCTCATTGCTGCTTGTACACCACAACCCAGTGATTTTAGAAACAGAAGTTGATGTAAAAGTCAATGATGCCAATGAGCTCTTGCTTAAGATGTTTGGCAAATTCAGGAGGTTACCTTCGTGAGAGACTTCATCGCATAACCCTGCCCGCTGGAGCAGCAGTTCTCTACTGCCCTCCAAAATCCTAATTCCTGTCTTCCTCACTGTTTCCTACTGGGAGCACCACGCAATTAAACTCTGGTGTTGGAGGAATTTAGAGAGGATCAATACAGGCTGACTTGGCCAACGTGCTCCACTGCTTGGCTAAGATCACTGTCCATCTTTCATTTTCTGGTCCTGCTTTAGCCCTTATTTATTTTGCTCAGTAGGCTTTACCCCAAAGTTTCTATTTCAAGCCAGCAGAAGTGAGCGTTCACTCCAAACCTCAGCTCAAATTCCTGTCAGAATGAGTTCTTTGCTGGGTCAGGCCTGTACACAATTTTGCATCTAGATCATAATTCCCATCTGAACACATATGTCAGCGTATTCTTAGGCCAGCTGTGATACACAGACCTGTGATTTAGAATAGCCTCTTTTTTTTTTCCTGGCATGCAAGTAACTGAAAACTTGCACATTTAAATAGATGATTTTTTTTTTTTCCTCTTGGCATTTTTGGAATAATCTTCCTCCCTTGGCATAACGGAGAGCAGCTGAAACACTCCCCACTTCTTCAACTGCATCGGTTGCTTAGAGTAAGGATCTCACTTTCCCATGAATGCTGTGGCAGGACAACTTGAGGGACCTAAATTGAATGAGAATTACAGGAAATTGAAAGAGAGCAGATGCCATTGTAAGTGATGGCAGGGCAGCGCTATTCCTCTCATCTCCTTTGCATAATCACGTTACCCACAAAGCCCATTAGCACATTTCACAGCTTTTCCCAGTAAGCTGTGACTGTGAGCTTTTTGGGAAGAGACAGAGCTTCTCCTCCTATTCCGCATTTCTCAATTGCCTCAGCCACTCATGCTGGTTTTATGCTCCTTGGTACAATATCAGAGGTAAAAAGTAGCAAATTTAAGCAATTTTCTAACTGGTAGGAAGGCCCTGATTTCTTTCATAGTAGATAACTTCATCATTTCCATGTGAGGAATTTATAAAGAGTATTTCTATTTGATTTTATCCCGTGTGTTGAGGGACGTGCTCTTAAAAGCTCGCTAACTATCTCTTTGTAGATTGGAACAGGAAGGTGAGGCAGGAGAGGCTGACACTCAGCTACACATGGTGCTTTGCCTGGTGTTGGATCCCACCTACACTTCCTGGTGCTACTGAGTCATCCTCCAGTCCACGTAAGAGTCATCAATATCTCTTGCTCTCATCCCATCCTTAAAGCCGTCTCTGCTGATGATCTGAATTACTCACGCTTTTCTTCCATTCCCATTAGAAAAGGACCTCCACTGTGCAAAGGAAATGCTGATACAGAATGTACCCGTGTCTGGGAGGCTCTTTCTCCTGGCTTCAGAAGGCTTTAGGTCAGCCCTTAGGAAGCCATTTGGAGTTGGGGATACGGAAGTGGCATTTGCTACAGACTGTCCTCTTGGAGTTGGAGAAGTCATCTAAGAATATCCTAGGGAATGTCAGAGCTCTGTGGTTCCCCAACCATTTTATACCTACCTGTGAATCTTAGGCCTTGGAGGTCCTTTAGTACCCTGGAGATGCTACTGCATGGTCAGAAGAATTGGAGACGATCCAAATCCTCCTGTTTTCTATTCTTCCTTTGCTGACTGGTTTTCAGATTTGCCAAGGTGTCTCAATCTGACTGGATGGGATAGAGGCAGAGCTGACCCTTCACTCACACAAAATCTGTGAATTTGTTAACGACTGATGTCATTCTGATTGAGGGATGATTTGTTAACTTGCATATCTCAAATGAGGTATCTGTGCACTTTGAATTTCAGGGACTGTGAAGGAAAATTTGACGGGTTTAATTTATATTTGCCAAACTTACTACGCCACAGAGTTAACTCCAAGTATTTCAGAGCACAGCTCTTTTCCCAGCTCTCCTTGCTGCTATGAGTTTTTATCAAAACCTAAGAAAAAATAGAAAATTCTTTTTGTAGCAACTTCAGAGACACTAAGTTAGAGACCCTGAGTTCATTCACAGTCCTGAGATAGCAATTATTCATTCCCATTATATTTCTGACTTTCAGAAGTTTTTTGAGTTCACCGTTAGAAGCAGGTGGAAGTTCATTTGGAATCCATATTCTTGCCATATAATAGAGTGCAATGTACATTAAGAAAATAATAGGAATTAAAAATAAAATCTGTTTTGCCTTGACAGTAGGAAATTTGGGGCTCAGGTGAACTATAATGGGTCCTATTAACATTGCACACTGGAATAATGAATTGCTCATGCTATAATAATAAATATTTACAAGATTAAAAGGATGGCTTTATTCCCAGTGGTTTATTTCCCCTCCCTGGAAGCTATTACCTGAAGTGCTCTCTACTTTTGGTGATGTTAAACATAATCACCACAATTTATCATTTGAATGACTAAGTCCCCCCTAGAAAATATTTACAATTGTGGTAAGTTTAGAAGAAATCTTGCATCTATCAGTGTTTTGTTTGGTGCTCTTAAAGGAAGAGTTGTGTGACCTTAGAAGAACCACCTGACCTTGAGCAGAGGACAAAATCATCCAAGTCTGCTGAGTGCAAGAACCTTCAACCAAATCTACCTATCAGATGAGTTTTTCAGAAATTCCCTTCTATGCTGGCCTTTCTCATGCTGATATTTTTCCCTATATCTCATTCTGCTGTTCTCTTTTTTTATTTCTTAGCCTGAAGACCAAATGCTCAATAGCCAAAGTAGAGAAAGACCTAAAATGACAAGGGGAAAATACAATATTTTCAGCAAATTCAAAATGCTGGGTCATTCACTGCATTTGTTAAATGATCCCCTTTAGATTAGTCTCAATTGTGGGTTTATGGGAAGGATTTTCATCAGTGAAAGTGATAGAAACACAGATGGAGAGTTAGCCCTGGGTCTAACATGACTGCTGTCATTACACAGCTGCCAAACTTTCATCCCCAGAGGCGATTTTGATGGTATTCTCATTTCAGAAGCTCTAGTCTTTCATGGACAACATTTATCTGCCATTGCCTTTCGGAGTGTCCAGCTGTGATGATCTGTGGTGCCTTTCACACGTGGGCACAGCAAGGAAAGTGGCAGTTTCTCTCCATTTTGTGTACAGCAATTTCTAAAGCTGTTCTAAAGAGGCTTGTTGCTACATTCATTTAATTTCTCACCACTGAAGGGGAGTCTGAGCTGAATATTTTCCATGATCAAAGGTGGGGTGAAACAGGAATCTTTCCACCCTTAGAAAATGACTTCACATATGAAGTGTGTAGCTGTTCATGTACACACGTGCAAAAGTGTACTTTTATCTTCAACACAAGTGGGGAAGTTGGGGAGAGCTGGTGGATTTTCAGCTATATCTGCAGTCTGTTCTGGAAGAGGAACCCAAGAACGTAATACCTGCATTCACCACTTTGAATCTGTAAAGCTGTTCTTCTTGCATTAACTTAGCTGAGTTGTTAAAAAATATATTCTTGTCTCGTTTTCCACTTTATCTTTTATTGCTGCAATTCATATCTGTATATTACCTTATCTCTGGTCCCTGATGGGATTGGTTCTAATTTGTTGAAATTCAGAGAAGTTTCTGTTAGCTCTCACTGTGATCAAGGTGAGCTCACGCAAAACTCTGCTCTTCTAATCAGTTTTATTAGATGGGATTGCTGATTAGGTGTCTTTATCCTTGCCTTCCAGACCAATTTCTGAAATGAAGTCTGACAAGGGCTGTTTGAAGCTCCTGATTTTAATACGGGCAATATTCAGGGTCATAATAGAAAGTCTGTTGACAAACATAGTTCTAGAAAATGCAAATCACAAACTTGCTGGAACAGCGCGTACGCAGCGCGTGCCGCTTACTCTTCAGTTACAAACAGACAGTCCTTTAAACAACAGGCAATTAAACAGGATGATGGTGGTGATGATGATTACGATGATCACTTGTTTTATGACACTGGACTAAATCGACTCAGTTCAGCTGCTGGAACTACTCTTGCTACCCAGTGGTGCAAAAAGACTGAGATGCTGCATCTCTATGGCAGTGGCATTCGTACCACGTGGCTGCTTGTTTTGCACGTTGCTTTTTCTCTTTATCCTTTATTTATTCCTCACAGATTAATCTAATTCAGATCCTCAGGGTTAGATACTTGCTCTTTTGGGCATTTTCATGTCCAGCTCCAGCTAAAAGATCACAAAACACCCTTCCACGTGCATGAGAGATGGAAACAGTCCATGTAGACAGCACTGGGAGCAATTTCATTTCAGTGGGTTCACAACAGGGCAAGTTGTCCAAGAGGTTTAAATTGCCATATTCCTAAAACATATAAGATAAGACAATAAAAATTGTTAAAGCCCTGTTAAGAGGTAGTATTAATAGCTATGATACGTCCTAATATAAAACCTACTTCTGCCACCAAACCCTACATTTTAATTTTTGCTTTGGAACAAAAATTGCTATTTACGTTGCAAAATATGGCCAATCACTGCAGATAATGTGATCTGAAAAGTTTGTGACCTATTGTAACAAGAGGACAGATGAGGGAAAAAGCTTTTCATTATGAGAATTAACTGCATTGTAAGTTCGATTTTTTTCCTCAATTTACTGTTCAATTGAGTCTTTTGCCAAGAGATAGTATATTAGAATTCTTTTTCTCTTCAGATGGTTAATGAAAGGTTATAATTAAGATAAGTGGGATCAAGCATCAGATCTCAAATTGATGTTGTTTGATAGAAGCAGCTGTCTTTTTGCTGCTTCATAGGCTCTGTTGGTGTCAACAACTGGAAACCTGAATATACTTCAGAATCATCATTAGTCTTTTGTGCATTTGCATTCAGCCTCAGAATGAAAATTCTCTGTAATCCTCGTGGCTTGACCTCGTAGTTACATAGACTTCAGAGCTCCCATAACTTACAAATTCAGGTCATCTTAGGAAACGGGGGCAGCCAAAGATTAACACAGGCTAATTGCTTGGCTTCTTGGTACGCTCTGGCACTTTCTTCCTTTGAAAAGCCAGTGTAACTTTATGCGTAATTAAGCATAGCTCTGACTTTGTGGTACAAAACTGTCTTTCTTTCAGGAACAGTCAAGCAGTTAAGTGCAGCCCTGCTGATGATATTGGGTGGTTGGGTACCTGCATTGCACCCCCTGAAATTCAATGCATTTTAAAGCTCTCACAACACTTCCTTTCCCTCTGCAACACCATTTCTCTCGTGGCTGAGGAATTAGCACTACAACCACCAATTACATATCTACAAACTTATTCTGAAATATTCTTGTACAAGACAGAGCAGAGGAGTAATGATTTCTAGTCTGAATGTTGTGGTTCTCTAATCTTTTCACAGTCCCTCCCCTCTGAGGACCATGAACTGTGAAATCAATCCAGGCTAGAGATTTCTTTTTTAATGCACGCTGTTACATGTCTTCAGTCTCCATTCACTGTGAGTACATTATATTCAGCAAATACTGATTTTAAAGGATGAGACTGAAGTGCAAAAGGTAATTGGGAGTACAAATCCAAA
The DNA here is from genome assembly GCA_025345505.1 of Todiramphus chloris collaris. Lineage (NCBI taxonomy): Eukaryota > Metazoa > Chordata > Aves > Coraciiformes > Alcedinidae > Todiramphus > Todiramphus chloris. The sequence continues at coordinate 8,635,043 of JANVCC010000271.1, read as the reverse complement.
TGCCTAGTTTAAAATCTGGACTTGTACTTTGGTTTTTTTTCTTGCTGGAATAGATTTTGTTCAGGCGGTTTGAGTTTGGACTCAAATTTCTCTAACATCAGAAAAGAGCTGATGTTATTCCTCAAGCTTAAATCTACCTCTAAGAAGAAATACTGTCACAGAGATAACACTTAGCTGGAAGTGTTCAGAATAAAGCTGCAAGGGTTTTCCAAATGAATGGCCACAAGAGGTGACAAACATGCTTGGAGGAGACTTGTTTTAGGAGGAACTGTATTGGGAAGAGTGGCATCTGGATTCTGGGCTGTTACTACAAATTATCCCATCAGTAAGGAACTGTATTCCTGGTCCTGTTACCAGTAAGAAGCCTGTTCTGAAGCACCTTCTCCAGTTCTTACCACAAACGAGTTGTAGAGAATAAAAACCACCTTCCAGGGTTTTAAAATACTACTTAGAATATTAATACTTAATAAGTAATACTTAGAAATTCATAACAGCAGCCTAACAGAGAAGCTTCGAAAGCTTCACAGATAAGAATGCCCCAGTCTTTCACTAGTGAACTAATGGAAGAAAACACATAACTGCCTTTTTTAATACCACATTAAATATCCAAATGGGGCAGGATTCAGGTATTCCCATAGCTCCAATGTCATTCCCTCTCCTCCATAGGAATGGAGGTTTCTGTTTCAGTTATAATGCCCTGGTGTTGTAACAATGGTGTGTTTGTGATCCTGGTGGGCAGCAAGAAGGACAACAGGGAAAGGTGATAAAACCAAGGAGGAGACTTTGCTCAGGCCTGGCACCTGAACTCTGATAGCAACAACAACCATCAAATCCAAATCTGCTTTATTATGCCCTTAATCGGGATGTTAAGTACAGCTCATCAGGCCTAATGGGCAGTTAACACCACTTGTTTTTATTGTATAGCCTGAGGCTGCTGGTTGTTATTTGCATTTACAGTGCCACCGAGCCTGGCACAGAGCTGCTGGTGATGCTCTGTGGCATTAGCCAGCTCCCATGGGTATGAGCTCCACCTCCAGAAGGAGCCACATCCGAACTGGGGATTTAGTGAAACTGGTGGAGACTTTCCAGAGACGGTTGTGGACTGTTGATCATGCTGCTTACAAGGAAGGTGTCTGCAGGTTGGGTGATTTTATTTCCAGGATTTTATTTCCAGACAGAGGGCATTAGGTATTTTTATATATCTTTCTGTGAGCAGGCACAGAATGATCCCTGCTGAGCCATCTGCCAGAGACACCACAAATAACAGAAGGGAATCACTTGTTAAGTGGCAAAGCAAAAGGAGAGGGGGAATTTGAGCCTTAGAGCCTCTCACTCAAGCAAAAAGGATGAACCTCTCTGTCCCATGAACAACTTGGGAGCTTCAGTTCAGAAAACCTTGCTAGTTCTGATCCTAATCCTTCCTGTCATGGGTGGGAGATATGTCACTGAGCAGGGGGAACCCAAACACATCTAGACAATGAGCAGGGGAGTTTAATTCCAGGCCCTGTAGATAGAGGGAAAAACAATGTTTTTCAGCTATTTTAAGTACAGGGCTCCCTTGAGGCCAGATGGTTTGAAAATACACTGAAGGTTACCTACTACCTGGCTGGTGCTTCCCAGAGATGGCCAGGGGCTTGCAGACAGAAAACATTGGATGGAAAGAGTTCCTCTTTAAATAAATAAATAAATAAATAAAATCTTAAAATATTAAGTCTGTAAACATGGCAGTAGCCTCCATTATATCTTCTGGGATTGTACTTAATAATTTATCTGCCAAGTCTGGATGTTTTGCAAAGCAACTGTCTATTAGGGTGTTAAAGGCAGAGAAGTGTAAGGTTTTTTTGGGTAGTGAAACTTGTCAAGAACTTTGATCTCAAAAGAAGGAATCAAAGCAAAAATTGGCAATCACTGTTCCTGTTCCTCTTCCACGTTGAGTCTGATCTTACGTTTCATTCCACATTCACGTGGGTGCTTGTATAGAGTACCTGAGTAAGAAATTAATCACACTGCCAATTCATTTGCAAAGAAACTTACTGAACATTGCTGCGAAGTGCAAGAAGTTTTGGAAATGGAATCTAGAAGTTCACCAAGTGGCCATTAGTTGGGGGTTTTTTTTCTAAATCTGAAGGACTGTAATGTAATCTGACAAACTGATTCTGTAACGAAGCTGCCCTGCTGAATTTCAAGGCCTTCAGCAATGAAGAAAGCCACAATCTTTTATTTCATTAGATATATTTGCAAAACCGAATTAAACAGCCTAAAAAGCTCCAGTCAAATGCTCTGGCAGGAACTGGAAAATAGGCTGTTAGGATCTGTATGTATATATCTATAGCTCTGCTTCCCCAACAGTGCTGTGGTGACTCACCACATCTGCCTCTGACACACAGGAGAAGGGGCTGCTCGAGTGAATTTAACACTCTCAGCTCTCCTCAAGCTTTCCTTAGTGTGATTTGTCCTGGGTCCTTCTCACCATGCTCAACTACCTTACAAGCAGTGGTTCAGAGATTCTGCTCTGGATTACCAGCATCTTTTTCCCACCTGTGTATCATAACCCTGGAAATATCGTTGTTCTGTCTGCTGGTGATGAGATTTATCCTGCCCTGAGCCCCAGCAAATACAATCAGCTTTAGGAAACATAATTTCTGTTTGATAAATCCCTTTTAATCAAGCAATGCGAAATGAAGAAGAAATAGTAACTTCTAAATTAAAAAATAACACCTCCATCAAAGCTGAGGTTTTACCTCAGTGACCAAGAAATGCACAGAATGACCTGAAGTTTTTATTCACTCTCAGGTTTTAGGTGGGAAGTGTTCAGGTGCTGTGCTGATAAGGGGTAATATAAAATGGTTGCATAATATCAGAGGGTTTAAAGAGAAGGGTGTACGAAGCTGGCACAAAGTTATGTGACTTGTGAGGAAATTTACAGTTCTAGGTAATGCTGCAGAAGGGGCTTGTGTAAAGCCCAATCACCAGGAATTGAGACTCTCAGCAAAGCTTTTCTTTCTCTTCAGAAAACACCTTTGAGCAGACCATCATCTGAACTCCTGTGAGCATCCACACGGCTAATTCTTGTAAGGACGACTGCTCAGGAGGGAGAGAATTAGAAAAATGCTCCACTTTAATTTGCTATTGAGCTGCACTAGACTATCAGGATAGAGAGATGGAAATTCCTGTTTCTGGGGAGGCAATGAGCCTTTGCCTTTGTCCTCTCTGTTGCTGAGATAGCTGCTAAACGTATTTTTTAAGTAGAAAGTTGTGTGAGACAAGAACTGGGATGTATCTGAGCGAGGAGAAGCTGATGCAACAGATCTGATGCTGCCATTCATTGGGAAACTCAGGATTTAGTGTGGGGTTTTTTTTTGTAAAGAAGTGAAAGAACTAGAAAAGCTGCCTCACAGTCATGGAAAACACAAACGTTTGTGTTAGAGAGGACAGAAAACCAGCTGGAAAGACAGGAAAATGCAGATAATAAGGCAGATGATGCCTTCCCAGATCTGAGGACATTGCCCAGCTCACAGTACTCAAGGGTTTTTTCACTTTCTTCCAAAGCACCCGGTGCTGCCACTGCCAGAGAAGGCGGGAGGAGTAAATCGACCTTGGGGGTGATCCAACCTGGCAGTTTCCAACTTTCAGAGAGATACAATTACAAAGTCCTTGCTCAGGCATCAGGGAAAGGGCTGTGTTGCTGTATCTGTGTCTTTAAGACGTGCACACACTTGGCAGGGCATCCTGCATCCGGAAGGCCAGACCGGGGTGGGTACCACAGATGATGGGTGGTGTGGACTCCATGGAAACCCGTCAGCCTTGGGAAGAACGTACAGCTGCATCCTCTGTGTCACCATCAGCTCCAGCTTTTGAGGCTACATCCCTCTAACTCTCCCCTCCTCTGCAGGAGACAGAAAAGATGCTGCTGCTGCATTTGTTGCTCGCTGTGCCAAGATCCTTAAGTGTCTGGTGTGCTAAAAAACACTTAATAGCACAGAGCGGAGCCGGCTGCTTTCCATTCTTTCCATGTGCTGACAGCTCACTTCTGGAAGTTTTAACTGTAGAATGGAGGCAATTTCATTGGCAATTTCTGATTATTATTTTTATTATACAGCCTTAATGGGGAGTTCACAGGAAAAAGTGGTTTTGATTTAGTGACTCAGGAGGAAGCAGGTATTTTCTGTGAACTTATAGAAGCAGATATGTCTTTTGTTGAGTTGATATCATCACTTGGCTGACCCCACTTGGATGGCTGGTCCCAGGGGACAGGTTGACCATACAAGAGCAATCTGAAGCTCATTGCCAGAGGGTCAGCAAGGAATTCAAATTAGCAGAGATAACACTGAGCAAATTGCAAACAGCACATGCCAGGGCAGAGAGAAATTGCAGGCAGAGGCTCCCGGGTCCCCTCTGTTGAATCTGAGATACTCAAGATGCTGCTTGGTGGCTGTTTGGCAGCATCCTGTCTTTTTCAGAAGTTGCATCTCCCTGTTTTCACCTAAGATTTAAGCCACATGTTTAAATTGGAATTGCTAAAGAAGATCATGCTGGTTCTGCCTTTGAAAGTAGCCAGTACACGTGGTGCTGCCTCCTTGGGGAATGTACTTGAGAGCAGTCAGTCAGCATGAAACAAGTGTGAGTTTAAATCTATTTTGTTTTGGGTTTTTTTTTTCCAGATTAGTGGTTGCCCATTTGGCTATGGAGATGTGGGTTGAAAGACCTGTCCCTTCCCAAGTGCCTCCTGTAGAACAAAAAAGACACATTATTTTACAGTTCACTAGGAAAAACTTGAAGGTCAGAGTGGAAAGTTTAGGTGTAGGGAGTATGGGACTGGAAAGGATGGAGTAATCTGGGGATGGTCTTCTGTGAAGTGCCTTGTCCTCCCCAGTCAGAGGTGACCCGTGGCCTGGTCAGAGCTGACTACAGAGAGAGACTTTTCATTGCCTTGTTATTCAGACCTGGAGCTCCTCTTGATTGCAGAACATCTACAGATCAGGTCTCCAAGAGCAGACGGGTTGGTGTCGATGTGCAGAGGGAGGTTGCTATTCCAGAGCACTTCTCACAGCAGCTGCTCCAGGCTGGAGTATAGAAAGATGGATTTTTCTGGGTGCTTTGAGCCACCTTCCCTTCCTGCTCCCACCCACCTTCCCACACAGTTATCAGGCAGTTTGTTTGTACAGAGAGCAGTTTTTGTTCTTGCAGTTCAGTTTGTCACAACACTCATGGCAGGAGGAGATTGCTTGCTCTTTTGTTTGCTTTTTTTTCTTTTTTTTTTTTTTAAATAGACACATTTCTACTGTGATGTTCAGGGAGTCAGCTCAGGGAATGGCAACTGCCAAATGAATGGAGGATGTTCAGATGATTGGGAGCCCTTCTGAGGTGGTAGTAGCCTCTGAGTGAGTGTTTTGCTCTTAATAGAAATTATGAGCCATCTGAGTACTGGATACAAATCTAGGAGCTACAAAGTTCATTTGTGAACTGGCTCATGCCCTTATCTCCCTGTAAACGGACCCGTCTTTGCCTTTTATTTGTTATTTAATGTGACTTGCAGCCTAGAAATAATGGCTGCTACCCCATCCCTTGAGAGCTCAGGTTAAGACAAAATAACCTGGCACATCTCTGTGATACAGCAGAGGCTGAACAGCCCTCTATGGAGCTGACCCCTGGCAACAGCCCTTTCCCGTAGGAAGAGCCTGTAAAAGGAAAGGATGAGCAAAAGCCACGACTTGGAGCTCAAGCTGTGGATTTGTGCACAGGGCTGGAAACCGTGCTGGTGGCTGGGGTTGCATCACAACTTCAGCCAACCTGTCAGTGCCATCCTGGTTTCCCAGCTCCTTTCTCAGGGTCTGGACACTCTTTTCTAGTTTTCAAACTACTATAAACTACAGCTGTTGTGGTTTTCTTTTCCTGGGAAGACCAAAGATTCTTCTTTAGCTCAGATCCATGGGCTTCTGAGAGACCTTTTGTATTATGGGACAACTTTGATCAATATGACGTTCTTTCTACCTACTGAATTTCCATTTCTCCTGCCTCTGCTCTAGTGCCGTGATATTTGGGGCAGATTTTGCAGAGAGCTGTAAATACCCTCTTACCCATATAATTTTTCATCCTACTTTCACCAAACCCACAAAATACCCTGATGATGTTTCTGCCTTCTCTTTTGCCATTAACAACTATGTTTTGTGACAAGAGCTATAGCTGCAGTCAGCATGCAAAATTTGCTGTTATTTTAAATAACCATCTGCTCTCCCCACAGTCTGCTACCTCATCCTTAATTTCTTTTTTTTCTTTGGATGTTTATTTTGATTAGCCTTGTCACATGGTGCTATAAGGAAATCTTGCTCCACTTCACACGCTCCTGCCATGTTGATACAGAAACCTGGCTTACAACCAAAAAAGATGGTGCTTTTTTTTTTTTCTTTTCCCCCATCTCTCCCCTCGCTTTCTTTTTTTTTCCCAGAAAAAGTTTTATGTAACAAAGTGTTGTGTAAGGAGGGAGAACAGCAGGGAATGCATCAGGACTCAGAGAGTTTCTTTTTGTCTCTGTCACAAATCCACTGTGACACATTGGGCAGGTGGGTTCAGTCCCAACCTTCTTACTGGGATGAGTGCAATACCTGCTGAAGTCACTTCAATAGACCCATAGTTACACCCGGGTAATAAAGATTAAATTCTAACTGAGAGCATAAAGAAAATCTTGGAAGAACCATCTGTATCAGGGAAGAGCCAAGGCACCGAAGTATGTCACCTTTGTTTATTTACTTCAAATTTACTGGTACACAGATTCCTGGATTTCAGACTGATTTTCATATTTGCATGTCAGGTTTGCCTGTTTGATATTTAAATATATATCTATATGTATACAGAGAGGGTTTCTCCATTGGATGGGTAACTGGCCACTGCACACAAGGTTGTGCTAACTGACCAGCCACGATTCTGGCCTGAAATGGGATGGCAATGTGACATGCTGCAAGAAAGCTCTCTTTGAGGAGCAAAAAAAACGTGAATAAATTGGTAATCATTTTGCAAATGCAAATTTAACTAGCCTGGGTTGAACGAAGCAATGTAATTTGGCTTCCTGTGAGAAACATTTTCAGAGGAAATACGGTCCCACTGAGTGCTCTGCATCCATTACAGTTCCTGTCTGTCCACAGGGAACAAACTGGAGTGTGGTAGGATGAAAACTGCTGCTGTGCTGCATTTTGGTTACACTGCACTTTTCCCCGGGGCTTATCTTAATGTGGGCTTTGGGCGTATAAAACAACCTCTGCTGGGGTAGAGGCAGGGAGGTGAGACTGGAATCAGGCCCCTGTGAACAAGCCACAATTAGCTTAATGAGCCTTTGGAGAGTGTTCGAGGCAGGATTGGCGTTTGTTTATTTGCATCTCTTGTATCAGTATAAATTGTGAGTAATTCTACCAGTGAAAAATGAGAGGAGAATAAGATCTTTTGGTTCCGTCAGGGACTTCAGAAGTTCACTTAAGGTGCCATTTTTCTGTTACAAAACACAAGGGATTCCTCCAGATGCTTAAAAAAGATCTTTGCTTTAATACCACACGTGGCTTTCAGAGCTGTGTGTCAAGAGCAACTCTTCTGAAACCAAAACAGTTCTTACATTTCTTTCTGAATTAATGATACACAGATCTAATTATGTTGCAGTTTTTAGGTACATTTGAATACATTTCTCTTGCCTCTCCTGGGGCTAAGTTAACTCATATTGTTATACAATTTCTACTAACTGGATAGTTAGCAAGTTTATTCCACTTCTGTCTGAGCCCAAAAATTGTTATGTCACCAATAAAAATGGGAACGGGAGTGTCCTTAGGATGGATTTTCCTTTATCCTTCCCTTTCCTTGTCCTAAATTCCGTTCCATGTTGGCTTCTGCCGCGATTTATTCTACCTGTTCACTCTGTTCATTTTTTCTGGAAAAAAAAAATCCAAACCCAACAAACAAACCCAATCAACAACAAACTCCCATAAACCCTCAAACCAGAAAAAACCCCAAAAAAGCCAGAAAAAAAAACCCCAAACCAGTGTACCTGCAGTGATGTGCTGACACTGATACTGGCCTGCAGAAAAGAAAAGCTCCATTGCTATTGACAGCTAAATCAGCAACACCTACGTTATCTGAACAGTGATGTCAGGGGTTCAACACAAGAAATGTCCTTTTCACTGCTGTAGCCTTTTCTCTAAGGCTGCTGTTGACTACCCTTGAGTCCTGACGGGAATCCATTGAGTTTATCTGGTAAATTAACACCATGAAGGACTGGAAAGTCCATTATTTCTCACAGCACGAGGATACACGCTGCTGCTGCTGGCATTACTTGGTGCAAAGCAGTGATGGATGGCCAAAGGAGGTTCCCCTGTCCAAGGCAAGTGAAAGCCCCATAAATCTTGTTAATGCAGTCACAGACAGGGAAGCTGGAAACACTGGTCTGCAAAGGGTGGATTGAGAGATGTTCTGGGGAAAGCTTCCTGAGATCATTTGCAGAATGGTCCGTTCTGATCATTGTTAGCCTGAGGCAATTCCAGGCAATTCTGAAAGGATCAGAAAAAAAGAGAAACTTTCCAAAATCATTAAGTGATTTTATTTGTTAAAGGAGGAGGGGAGTAGCAAAGAAAGCTTTTATTCATTTTAAAAATAAAAAGGTCCTAAGTACTAATTCTGTTTTAGCCCAGCTGCACTCAAAATGATCTTTTGCCTTATCCTGTGACTGAAAAGACCTGGATCGGTGTCCAGTGTCCAGGTGTTTTTCTTCTTCATATGACTGTGATACTAGCCAGAAAATCCAATAAGAATCCCTTTGCATCAGGGATTTGTATCTGTGTCTTACAAAAACAAGACTCTCTTTCCAAGTGCTTGTAGTCTATAGCTACTCAGAGAAAAAGGGTGGATAAAACCAGGTATCAAAGCAAGCCACGGCTGCTCTGCTAGACAAGAAATCCCTAGCTGCCCTGAAAAGGATTTCAGAGGATGGGAGATATTTCACACCTTTCAGCTTTTAACTCATTTTCCATAGGCATTCCTGTGTAAACAGGCTGAGTTTGTGTCCCAAATGGTCAGGTTTGGTTTCATGTCACATGACAGGAATTACTCCTGAAGAAACAAACATTTAAAAAAACCTCTTTGCAGAAGGTAACCTGGCAAGGAGGATGGACTTTGTTAGTGTTCTTCCTGGAGGAATGGCTGCACAGCCCCAAGTAGGCACCAGAGAAGCCGCACAAGAAAGAGTCGTAAGGAATATTGCAATCCTCGAGGAAGACTTCAAAGGAAAATATGTGTTAATAAATACTGGGAATCCAGCCAGCTTGTAGGCTACGAGGCTTCCTTGCTCACAGGAAAATGTGGTTACTTATATCCCAGGAACATCCCATTTTCCCACCCACTGTCCTGTCAGCGCTTTGATTTTGTAAGTGAGCTCCTCAGGGCAGAGATCTTAGGTGATGGAAGCAGAAAGCAGGCATAGTTAGACAAATTTTCTGTGTACAGAAACCTTCCCAGTGCCCCTCTGCTTCTTTGTACAGTGCCGTAAACCCACTGTGCAGTACTTCTTGCTGTGAAAGTCTTCAATTATGAAGGAGGCATCTTACTGAACATGGCATATCTTTGTCATCTGCATCTTGCTGGCTGTGATTATTCTGCCTGATAAGCAGCAAAAGGAACTTTCCTTTTCTCACTGCTCCTCCAGGATCTGCTGCAGGGCTCTCTAACCTGGGAACACCTCCCCGGCTGTAATCCACGACCCTGGTTTCAAACCTGTCCCCAGAACTGGCATCTTTCGGGCTTGGGATGTCTGGACACAGCCCTGTTAGGAACCTCTGAGTATCACTCCTGAGTCAGCTGAGGGGAATGCTGTTAAATGATGTGAAGTATCCCCTTTAGCCCCTTTGGTTAGTGCTGGGCACGCATCCCTGAAGCTCCTGCCCCAGAGAGCAGAGCACAAGAACCAACAGTCAAGGCAAAGCCTCTCTCAGAGCAGTGCTGGAAACTCTCCAAAGACCACGCACAGCAATTACAAGAAGGCTACAGCAGTTGGAAAGGTTGGGGCAGTGCTACTTAGTTCAGTGCCTCATCTCCTTTCCTGTCCTGAGATGGCACCTACCAACCTGGATTCATCTCCAGAGCAGGAATATACTAAGGAAAGCCTCAGGAACCCGTGAAATTAGTTAGCTACAGTAGAACTGGCAAGACTTGGAAGGTAAACGCTGGATGAACTGGAGTATGAGGTTTCAGGGCACTGGAGAGGTGAATGTGTAAAAGAGCAAACAGCAAGTGTGGAGGAGAGACTGAAGAACTGACTGAGGGGAGCTGACCTCTGCGTGTATGGACTGGGTTTAACTGGTAGCTGTGTTTAAATCACACCTCCCGAGCTGCATCTTCTCCTAATTATGCCTATGTCACACAGTTCTACCCAGGTAACTTTTTCAGCAGCTACACCAGGAGTCCTTGCAGGCACTGCCCCAGTGTGTAATGCACCTGACCACTGCAATATGGGCTTCATTTCTACAAGGGGGTTCCCAGCACCCATTAAGCCCTGTGGTGCTCAGGGTACTTGGGTGGTTTAAAGTCAGCTCAGGCTTATTTACAGCCACAGCCACAAATGGGACCTCCCCTCAGTGGGAAGTGCAACAGCTCAGCTCCATCCACAGAGTGATCTGTCTTTTCTCTGTGTTTGAAGCCTGTCAGTCAGAGTATTACTTGAAGAAAGAAGAATTCTGATTCTGATTGAGAAACTGTAATTCTGATTAATTAGAATACCTGCAGGTGACTGAGTGCTACCTGGGGCCATAGCTGCACAGAGATTTTTGACGGTATTGCTCAACACTTCCACTTACAGTTTAATCAAGTTTTTGGAAAGTTGATGGCACCAGTTTGTGCCACAGCAATAGCATGAAATTCTTATTAGTGTCTAATCAGTGATCATATTTACTTATTCATGTAAACAGGCTTCCCACACTAGGACAAGGTACATGGCAAAATGAAAGACTCAGAGCTCTTGTCTTGCATTACCTACCGGTGAACTGTTTTGTTGTTGCCTCATTTGTTTCGTGCTGTTTGGTGGGATGCTGACCAAGCTGTACAGGGAAACTGTCATTAATTATTAAGAAATTGTCTAATCCATCAGGACATCAGTACTGCTGTAAAGTTTCCCCTGAGGAGACAAAAAGAGCCTTGAGTAAGGAGTTGGTGGTGTTCCAGTGAGAACATCTAGCCCCCCCCAAAACCAGTCTTACTTTTTAAGTTGGTTAAATGAAATTTCCAGATGTTTCCTTCCTTCTCGGTGCTGCACACCAAAGAGGTACAGCAGCTAATTTTCCAAAAATGAAATTTGTTTTCCAGAAGAGAAACATTGCTGTACGGATTAAGAGCCGGGATCCAGAGGGACTGAATTCCTCTGTCAAGACAAATTCCCTGTTTCTTTGGGCATGCCTATAGTAACACCTGAAATAATCTAAAAGCTCTGACCAAGGACTACTGTATAATCCCAGTACTGCAGTACAACCAGGATGAGCTTAAAGCCAGAAGGGACAGCAGATCCTAAAGTTTTACTTCAGATATGTCACAGACATGAAATCACACCCATTTACCTTGCATTCGACCTACTTATGTTTGACTGAGTCATGGCTAGGAAGGCACCCAGTGTTGCTCTGAAGATAACAAGATCTTATTTACTTTATTGCTTCAACTTCTAGGTGCTGGATCTTGCACCTCTGGGACAGCAGCCCAGAACTAAGTATACATCAGGTATCAGAGATGGCCCACCATGGTCACCTGCAAAGAGGGTTTGGGGAAATTCCACTCTGCCTCTGCCTATTTTGTGGAAAAAAACCAAACAAAACCAAAAGCAAAACCATCAAACCATAAAAAGTGCAGCAGAGGAACTTCTGTGTGTACTAAATCTGTGCCTCCCAGTTCTCTGTTCTTATGCTCTGTGAGAAAACATCCATCTCCTGTCTGATACTACCCACTGGCATTTTACTGAACAGGTGGAAGCAGGAAAAAAACCTCACAAAATGTTATCTGTTAACCATTTGAATTTAAGATGGGATTTTCGTATTATTTCCCATTTCCAGCTCTTCTTCTCCCCTCTTCTATTAAAGTCCCGAATTAGAAGTGAAAGGCTCGTGAACTTCTGTCTGGACTAATAAACCCATCTTCTGTCTGCTGATAAAAAGGCTTCTTTTCTAACCAAGAGAGCAGGGCTCTTCATGCTTCAGTCTGGTGGTTCCCCTCTCTGCTGGTTGCTGGTGACCACGAGTCATGATTTAAACTCTAGAATAGCTGGGGCATTTCACGGAGCTCTGCATCTGTCTGACAGACACAGCTGCAGATGGGTTTGTTTTTTTTCTCTTGAGGCCAATACTGTGCATCCCCTCCCTCCTTTAAATATGTCTGGGAAAGGATTGTGAGAAAGAGCCGATCAGAAATGGCTTTGGTGGAAAAAACAAGTTCGTTAGAAAGGAATCCTTCAGAGGAGCAGAAAAAAAACCCCCAACAGTTTGTATAAAGCTTTTGTCAGAGATTGATTCTAGTGTTCTGAAAAATGAAGTGTCTGGCTGGATGGAAAGAATATCTAAGGAAGCCTTGCTGTCCCTTTGTGATCTTCAGAACAGCCTGGGATGATGTTGCTCTCTCTCAGGGTTTCATTTATGTCCCAGAGTTTCAGGGGTAATACTTTTTCTATTCATCATGGCATCAGCATTTGGTGAATAAATTTGCTAATAATGCCATAATCCTTGTCTGCTTGAAAGACTCTGCTAATCTGGGGTGAGAAGTTTGAACCTGACACACGAAAACAGCTTTCCAAGGCAAATTGATTTCGGAAGGGGTTTTGACTGCTCTCTGCTACAGTATCTGCTAAGTTTACTAATAATTAAACACACTGCAATTTAACTAACGGTTTGATTAGGGGGCAATTCTCTAATTACAATGTGCCAGTTTTTCAGTGATGGGGCTGACAGACTAGTCTGGTGTTTTTCTTTTGCTGTAAATCAGAGAGCATGACTTGCTGACAAACCTGCAGTATGGCAGGGAGGTGCAGCAAGATGCACAGCCCCACGGGGGCTGTGGTGTTCACATTTTATTCTCAGCAATGAAGCAGTGGAAAATAGCGAAGGCACAGAGAGTCTTTGTGTGCAAATGGACCCCTTATGAGTGAAATCAAACCTCACACGATTACGTTGAGGCAGAGTTCTAGAGAATAAACATAAAAATGTACGTTTTTGGTATGTTTTCAGTCAAAATAGAGTTTGCTTTGTCAAGAATTCATAATAAGGGAGCGAGAGCCAAAGGAGCGAAGGCAAAAGAGGTTATACATGAGGGTGAAGGAGATGGATGTGAACAGAACAGCTGGGAATGGGCCTGAATTTCACATATTTCTAGCATGAGAATGTTCTCGTGCAGAAAGAAAGGTTCATGCAAACAGAAATGGCTGCTCCCATTTTATTAAGTCACTTCTTATCAAGCCACAAGCCATGTCAGTGGAAGCTGATGATCGTTGTGTATTTGGTAAGGTACCATCCAATTTTCTCTGAGTCTGAGACACAGCCTGTAAACCGAATTAAAAGAATCAAATATTATTTTAAAAAAATTTTAAGCTGCACTTTTCCATCAGAGCAATCAGTACCTGTGGAGATAACCCCACCCACCTCTCTGAGATCCTTTGAGAGGGAGCACAGGGAAGGGGTGATTTCTTGGCAAAGGTCAAACAAATCCTAAGAGGTGCATCCTTCGGCCCCTGTCTCAGGAGGTTGCTCTGTGGTAAGATTTTGGGTCTCCTGTTTCAGTTAGATCGTTGTCTCTGCTTTTGTAAGCACTGCTACATAATCTGCCTTTAAAAAATACAAAAGTCTTTGCTAGTAAAAAAACCTCTTTCAAGAACTGTTCCTATCTTCTATGGGGAATCTGACACTGCCTTTGTCTTAAGACCCTGGCCTTTCTTGTGTTTCCATCAATCAGCCCTCTTTCTCCCTGAAAACCTGCTCCCTAGCTCCAGATCCATTTCTTTTCTTGGACCATCAATGCATTTGCCACTGCCTTGATGGCTTTCAGTTCTTGGGTTTTCACCGTTTCCTTTGTCCTTGCCTCTGAAGCAGTTTAGATGGAGATCTGCTCTTTAGAGAGAACTGGAGCATCAGTCAAGTGGATTACAGCGAAGCTGGCAGGTTCCAAAGGCTTTCTGAAAAATACACTCCTTATTGGCAGGCAAATTGCCCCTTGAAAAGGGATTTCCATCAAAGCTGAACTTCTTCAGATCTGAGAGTTTCGGATGGTTTGTGGCAAACATACGTGCTTCATTTTCCTCCAAAACATGGATACCTCTGCTGAAATTATTTTTCTTTACCATTCTTTTAACATCTCATAAATTAGGCAAGTACGCCAAATAAAATAAGAGTCCATTATCACTTATTATGCCATAACCTTTCCTTTCAGACACAGTCTTTGAAAAACTAATTAAGGAACTAGTGGTGGCTAATGCATGTACTCAAAATAATGCACATTCATATTCTATTTTCAGCAAAAGCAGCCGAGGTTCATTAACATTATACACTAGCAAATGAATTCAGTTTGGGATAATGCCATCCGATTAAACTTTCCACAGCCCACTTAACTGGAGCTTTGGTGTGTGTTTGACAGACACTTTAAACTCCCTAGAGATCCTCTGCTTTCCCATTTTCATTCCATCCCCTTCTAAAGGCCAGATTCTGTCTGCTCTCAAGTTGATTAGTGACTTGCTCTTTCCATCGAGTTCCCGGGGTTTAAGTGAGATGAATTGCAGAACTAAATGTTGTCCCGTCTGGGGAAGGGCAAGAGAATGGGATCCAATATGATGAAGTTAACAAAAGGGTAGTTTTCCAGTTACCACTTCACAACCACAGCTCAGAAAATGGGTTTCAGCTAAGACGCTGGGCTAGGATTCAGGAGATGGGTTAGGATTAAGCTTAATTCTTAAACTTGAGCGAGATCGTAGTCCCTGTTTCCCTGCCTCCGCTGTCCACTCACAAAGTTAAGACAAAGGCTTTTCCTGGCTCCCACCTCCCTTTGGCTTGCAATGTGTTTTCAGCAGGTCCTGCCTCTCAGCACGGGTCCGTGCTGTGACTGTCACTCTTGGACTCACGCGGGGAATGCAGGGAAGATGCAAATTGGCCGAGTCGCACAAATTTATTCTGTGAGAACTGAAGAATGGACAAGAAAGTTTTGGAGCCTCGGGCAGACGGGGATGGCAGGATGGGACCGTCCTCATCTCACACGGATGACAAGTTATAAAAATCCAGGCAAGCAGCCAGCCAAGAATCCTGCAGATGAAGCTGTTGCAACCACCAGCAGGTATTTAGAAATGGAACCAGCTGAAGTGGCTGCCAGACACCCACGTGTAGCAGGGTGGGTATCCCTCTGCACATCGCGGGGGTTTCATTGATTCAAAGAAGGTCATCGTTTCTTAGAGGTAGCAGCTCTATGCAAATAAAGAAGTGAGTGTCAATAAATCCACATTTAAGGAGTGCCTTTATTCTGTGTTTTGATTTTTATCTTAGTGTTTTGCTGCATTTCCTCAGAGAAGCAGAGAAACAAATATTGTCTTAATAATTAATGGGTTGGCTAATTGAATTGCTGCCCTTTTCACTTGTGTGATTAGCCAATATTCACAGCTTTTTAGAGTGCTTTCCATTAGGATGAGAAGTGGTTAGTGTCTGACTTGTCTCTTCTTTTGCATTAATTTATGAAGAATATACACAAATTTCCAGGGAACAGCAGAGAAACCCGGCGGGGAGTTGCCTTGATGAGAAAACCCTTATCTGGACCTCCTGTGTGTGCTCTCTGGTGAGATTTGCCTTTCTGCCTACTATTGAGAAATCACAGAAGCCCAAGGAGTCTGAGAGAGCCCTGCTTCATGCAGTGACCCAGGACAACATCAAAGTGAGCTGTGAAGTGGCAGTAGCGAGAGGTTTTTTGAGTTTTGTTAAACTTTGTTACTTCTGGCAAAACATTATTGTGTTTAAAAGCAGAGAAGCTCCTTACACTCCCCCAGGCTCTGGGAATTGCTGGGTACCACAGGGAATCTCTTTGTCACCAGTAGCCACCTGAGCTATCTGGAAGGTCTTGACCACACCATTCATGAAGCCCCGTGGTACAGGAGCACAGAGTTTGTCTGCAGCTTTCATGGTCATGTGGAAAACAGTGAGAAATCATCCACAACTCCAAATATAGTATAAAGAAATGCCTTGAATAAAGGGAAAGGCATTTGGGGAGGCTGGATCAGTTGGGAAAATGTTTCCTATTACTCTGGGTTTTTTTCTTTCCAATATGTGTATGGTACAGTTTGTCCTTACCATTCAATCAGCTTTAATGTAGTGCTCTGTTTTCTCCTTAAGCTGTGCTCCAACCCCCACGCACAACGCTGCATACATGGTTTTGTGTGTAAATTTTCATACATATGTGCATAAACAAAATTGAATGAAGTTCTTTCACTTTTCAGTGCCCACAGCTGGACAGAACTGGAGCCACTTTCCCATTCTGTCCACCACATCACTTTCCCTTTGGAGGTGTAGAAGAGGATCACTGGGGGTTTGAGATGTCCTCTTTTACCCATCAGTTAACTTATGCTTCCTGGCACCAAGATAATATGCCCAGTGTCCTGAGCTGGGCATGTGTGTATGTGGCAGTGAATTAATTTGGCCTGAGACAGCTCAGATGGCAAAAATCCTTGACTTATCTGCCAAGAAAACTGAAAATGTGCTTCAGCTGAGATCTGTCAACATGAGAGGAACAGAGGGTTGCCCAGTCAGCCAGAAGATGAATTCGTGCTTGTTCTGTCAACTGCTGGAGATTGGAGTGTCAATATAGAGCCTAATAAACTTCTAGTTTCAAAAGCATTAGCTACTCTTAGATCATGTTTAATAAAAATCTGGTCTACCTGAGGTCACACAGCCATCTGCAGCATTGTCTCGGGGCTGGTAGCGTTGCCAACACACTGGCTTCTCAGCTCCGTTTGGATGCGTGATCTACACAAATTAAATTCTGGCCCCCGGCGGCTTCAGTTCTCAAACCTTCCATGTGCAACACGAAGGAGATAATTAAAAATAAAAGCTAAAGACGGAAAGATTAATATATTTCATTAGATTGCTTCAGAGAAAGTGAAGCGGAGCTGGGTACTGAACGTACACCAGCAAATATCCTCCTAAGAAGGGTGTGACGCCCCAAATTTGATGGAGGTTGGCCCTTACCAAAGGGCTAGTGAAATCTTTGTGACTAATCGGGCTCGAAACACTAGGACCTGAAAGTGTAAGAGCTGTGAGGGTGATGAGCAGGGCCTCTTTGGTGCAGAGGACAGTTTCCCATCTCAGTGAGGCTTGGAAGGCAGTCGGAAGGGAGGAGCAGGCAGTGCAGATGGTGTTTGGGTGCAGAAATGCCTTCCCCAAAGTTTCTTTCAGTGGGGTGTACAAAGTGCACAGAAAATACTGATTGCAGAGAGTTCTTTCCTTTGTTTTTTAGTCTCGGCTGGATTAATTAACGATGCCATTGATCCTGACAGGACTGCCTTGGGGTAATATGGCTGATGCTGTGCTCGCTGCAAATAGCTGGTGATGAGGGTAGACGCAGCGATTTTTCTGTGCTGTATTATTCCATCCGAGTCCACTTGAATTCCTTTTGAGCAACATCTCTCTAGAGTTACTACACCCTCCCTCTGCTTATTGATGATGTATGGTAACTTATTCCATGACACTGGAAGTGAAGTTGGTTGTTGGTGACTGCTGGGTTTAGGTTTGAATGTTCTTTCAATGCAAAGCAATAATTTGGATGGAGTTAAGGAGAAGACAGGAGACACTTCTCACCCTGCCACACTGATATCTGGGCACTGTTGAACTAGCTGCTCATCTCACAGCGGCCACGAAGCAGTTCCCTAACTATGTCTCATCAAAACAGAGATCCAGTTGTCAAATGCTAGCAGGTTGGAGCTTGCAAAGACGGGGAAAGATGGAATGAATGCATTTGTGGGCAGAGGGCAGGTGGAAAGGTCAGAAGCACATGGCAGATCCATTTCTCCCCCAGCCCTGCAATTTGTTGTATGACTGTCACTTCCATTTATAGGGTACAGATTGACTTGGTGACCCGTAGGTGAGTGATGGGCCAGGGCATGAAGCTTTTGTCTTGGTTCTAATAAGGCTGTAGTCATGGCATTACTGGGGTGCCTTAGAGGCAGGAATGTATTTTATCACTGTAGTATCATTTGGAGGTTGGGCAACAATATTAAGATTTTTCTTATTTCATTTATTTTGAAGGCAGCAGGAGAATAAATGAGATGTTAAAGGTCACAGGGAGCATTTCTTGCAGAGCCAGGAACTAAAGCATATTCTTCTAACTCACAGTTTAATATCTCGACTGCAAGGCTCACTTGTCAGGTGGAATCCTAAAAACCTATTCTATTTAATCTGTTCCTCCGGGGTCTTCTGAATATATACATATTGAAGATCTGTCTGCAGACGTTAGAGTTTAACAAGTTTTTCACTGCTTCTCCAAGAGTGAGATCACTTTAAAATCATCTGTGTCCTGGTTGAAGTATTATAAATTATCATCTCTGACAGAAAAATATCAATTGTACATTGGCTTCTACTCCACGTCCATTTATGCTTGGTGTCTCTCTAAATCAGCAACAGCTAAATTGCAGGTGACTCGTAGACAGCAATCCAGTGCTAAATCAAGGTTTATTTCTTTGATGAGAAGCCTGGAAGGCAGAAATAAGGTGGTTGAAACTTTAGATCTTTCCCTTGTTCTTCCTATAAACCAAACAAATGCTTGCCTGTTATCCAGGACAGAGCCTCTAAATGAGGTTATTTCCCAAGAGCATCTCCATGAATAGTTATTTACTCGGTGGCATATAGTTTCAGGAAAAAAAAAAAAAAAAGAGAGAAAGAAAAAGGTAGGGTCCTTCTTAATTTAAAAAGAAGAAAAGTTGCTCATCCAGTCTCAACTTCTGTGGCAATGTTCCTTTTTCCCCCCCAGTCTGAAATCCCCAGTTGCTCCTTTCCTGCCGTGTTCAGGCTGTGCGTGCCACTCCCTGAGCCCCCGAGGAAATAGAACTATTCCCTCTCTCTCTCCGTTTTCATTATGTCTCTATTAATAGTCTTCTTTTTTTCTCAAACAACCCTTGCTGACAGCAAACCATTATCGTATGATGCACGTACACCAAGAACAAATTCAAGTTAATACTCCGTGACGCTGCGTAACAAACACACTGTCCTGCTGCTGGGCTTCGCCTAATGCAATGCGATGCAGAAGACACCATGGCACAACTCAGTGTTTGACACCAGGAGGCATTCTCTTGCCAAATTTTGCAGGGGGCTTCCTTAAAAGGTCTCATTCTCCACCAGAATCTCCCAAGCCAACGTACAGAGGCTGTCTATTGCCCACAGGCCTGATGCCATCACCTGCTGGTATCAGCTGGGTGGCTGATGTCTTCTGTGACACCTTGTCCTCTCTTGACCATCTATGAGAAGAGCAGCAAGGGAGGAAGGGCCATCAGAGGGGAATCCTCAAAATGCCACTAATCCAGCCCCCTGGCAGTGAACTCAATAAGCTTTACTTTGTATGGGTTTAAGATGGGCTGGCTGGGTCAGAGGGAGTAGGGGGCACGGAGGATGCCTGCAGAGGATAGAGGAGAAAGGGAGATCCTGTGTCCGTATGCAACCACCCAAAAAAGATTAAATTAGAGGGGTGAATGCAGTGCCTTCATGGATCCTGCCAAGAAGTTTAATTAAAGTCACTTGCTGTAGCAGAGTGACCCACTTTCACTCCCAGCTATCACATCAGATGTGGTATTTTGTGAAATGGGCTACACCAGCAGAACAGCATTTCGATCTTTTTTCATTTTTCTTTTGAATTCTTCTTTTTTTCCTTTCCTAAGCAGGGGAAATGACAAACTCACACTGCAGGCAGGGAGAGGAAGATGAACTTTTTATGTTGCAGTCAACAGATACTGACACATCACGTGGCTCTTCTGGATCCCAAGCTCTGTCAATAGCTCTTTCGATTCCATATTCCCTCTTTCTCTAAAGTTTAGGAGAAACAACTCAAGCTGGAAAATGTGAGCCTTTTGTCCTTGTCTCTCTCTTCCATCCCCACATACCCCACTGAATTTAGAATTGCAGTCTGGATTGCTCATCAACCCATAGTCCCCATAGCATACCTCTGTTTGGGACAGACTCTGTATTACCTCTGTCTCCCCAGGGTGCCCACAGTAGAAGATTCCTAGTTTTTGGCAATTTTCTGGCAATTGACTTCTCATCTTGCAGGTCACAGCAAGGCATTACTGCTATGGCTCCAAAGCATCTCTCTATGATGGGAAAATTTCCCCCATCTGCCTTGGATCTGCTGAGAGAAACCGATGCAAAATGATGTACTATGTCTGGGAAATTGTTCCAAACATTCTCCTTCAGTGTTGTCCTTCATTCTGTTATTTCTCCTAGGAATAAGGCCATACCACGAGCCAGAAGAAACAGCAAGGTGGAAATAATTTGGCTGGTTATTCTTTGATTGTTAGAGAGGATTTGTATGCTCTGGCCAATGCAGTTACAGCTGTTTAATTCCTTGGACCTCAGTGTAACTCCATTTGGCATACAGCACACGGGCCTTGAGACCCAGATCTACCATCTGCAAATCAGCAGCAAACTCTGCTTTTCTTTCCACAGAGAGACAGATTTATCACAGCTGCTGCCATCTCTTCATTCTTATAGCAGACTGTTAATTTAGACTTTTCATTCAATTCAGACCCAGAGAAAATACCAGTCCACAGCAGCACTGACAATCATTCCTTTACTAGGGACAATAACACTGAATAAACAATAGAATCTTTATTGTGAAGACTCAATACAATTTATGCTGAGACTTGAGGAAAAAAAAAAAGAAGAAAATAAAAACTGACTTCTGTTCATAGAAGGAAAAACTTCAACCCTCCTGTAACAGTGATGAGTCCAAAATGAAACTTATGTTCTGATGCTCCTGGACCTCTAGATCCTGGGGACAATGAAAACCCAATGTAGGGGAGGGACTAAGTTAGAACATCACACCCAGAGGCACTCTGACATTGCTGGTGCCTCTGGGTGCTATAGTAAACTAGATAATACTTGTGGGGACTGACTTCTACCAGCAAGTAGATGTCTATAGCATCAACATATTCCAGCTTTTCTTATTAACTGGGTGTGCCAGGATAAAGACATTGTGTCGGTGGCTTATATGCATTTTATATCTCTGCTTCCCAAAGGCACTCCAAATGCTTCCACCTCCAAGGCAAACCAGTTTTGTACTGAAGACAGCCAACAAAAGCCCCACAAAACAGCCTGCTATTTGGAAAAAAAAAACCCTCTCCAGCAGCAGAGAAGGAGAAATTGAACCTAGAGACCTCGCCTTTTTGACAAAAGATTCAAGCAAAGAAAGATGTTGATAAAAGATATAACAACTCAGAGAAATTTCATTTCTTCCAAAGAATGGTTTGGATTGACCTCTTTTCCCATTTATATCATTTCACACATTGCAGCCCGTGCTGTACATCATACATCCTGTCATTGTTGAAAAGAGAGGCTGAAGAGACAGCAGATCAACAGAAAAAACCCACCCCGGAAATAGCCCAATTCACCCTTGCCCTCCAGTCCTCCTTCCAAAAGAGAGCAATAAGGAGAAGCTCATTCAGGAAACTCCAGCTGCCCCCACAGAGCTGTTGGAGATGAAATGGTTTCATCCTTGTAATGGGTCGGTTGCTAATTGCTTCCCTGCCCTCCACCCTCCCCCAGAATCGCCCAACGCATTCAATTCACGTCAGAAGAAGCAAGTGAGTGGCAGAAAGCTCAAGGGTTCAGCAGCTCCTGCTGTGGATGTCACTACAAATCCGGGAGAGGCAAGAACACAGGGAGACAAGCCTGACAGATGATAGAAATTGCAAAGGGCAGCCCATTGCCCTAACACAGTCTGGGCACCATGGGCCAACCTGCATCTTTGTAATTACATCTAGGGATCCTCCTGAGATGAAGCAAGAGCCTTTCACTGTGTTCAGCAATCGATTAACTCCTTTTGCTTTGCTCCCATGTTGCTTAATCAATATAATTAGAGCAGAAGTAGTTACGGGTGCCTTTGATACCGTATTAATTTGTAATCATGTGTTTAACAGTAGTTTATATCATTTGCAGTAAGTCCCATATGCATATTAACATGATCTTTACATTTTGCTCTCCTACATGAAGCCTGATCTACGGGAGAATTGCTTTCGAAGGCTCCTGGAACAGGCTTTGGAAAGGCTGAGGGCTCTGCTCACATATTTCTGTTTGGGGGATTAATAACACTAAGAGAGGTTTTGTCACAGTCAGATTATCAACAAGACATGACAGAAACTATTTGGGTCATTGAGAATGAAGAGGCTGTGAAAGCCAAAGATATACATGAAGTGGAGTAAATATTAGGGACTGCCTTTTCTAGCGAGGATCCAGAGAATTTAACACGTGAAATTCCTTGCACGATATTCTTGGCCAAAACCAGATCCTGCAGGTAATGAGTGCCAGGGATTTTATGCATGCATTTATTTCTATGCATGGTCATCCCAGTGTGAAAAAGGGTAGATGCAGATTAGTGATACACAAACTACCATGAGAGTTTCTTGGCCATACAGGGCTGGCTCCCTCCTGTACCAAAGCTGGGGCATTTTGTCCTGATAAAACATAAACCAGCGGCAGCTGAGGAACTGTTTGAATGCCCAATGTGTAGAAGACCTGAAACAACCAATCCCTGAAGCTGTCAGAACATGATGGAAGAGCAGCATCAGGAGGGTCCTGTCAAGATCCTTGCAACACTTAGGAGTCTCTGATTTTCAAGTCAGCCATGACCTTGTGTATTGTAACACGGTTGACAACCTTCTATTGCATGGCCAAGATGATCTCATCTGCACCTACAGGTTGTGCAAATGCTTGCTCAGTTTTCCCAGGGTTGAGGAGAAGCCAGATTTCAACTGAACAAAGAAATCTCTGACAGGACACTTCTGTAAAGAAAACAAGGGTTAATTTCTTACTGGAGTGATCCGTTCCCATCTACCTCAGCTCATTTTGGAACATGTTTTGTCTCTTGCTTCAGCAGATAACTATTCTAACACATTGTAAATTGTCATTTTCTGTTCTTTCCTGCTTCTTTTCCCTTAAAAAAAAAAAAAAAGTGAACTTCTTTTGTCCTTCTCCTTTAAACATATGACTTTCGATACATATAAATCAATACACTTAATAGAAAATATGCTTCCTGAAGGAGTTTCAGGAAGTAGAAAGACCCATCCTGAAACATGAACAGAGCATCTATAATAGAATTATATCACGTGAGTCTGTTTGAAAACGATTTGTCATCTTGGGACAAAGCTATAGCCAGGAAGGAATATTACATGAGGGCTTTCTCCTTGCACAACACACTGCTGCTAGCATGACTGCAAACCCACAACCTAAGAAACCTTTTAGATTATTTAAGTGCCAGATGCCTGATTTGAGGGAAATTGGGCCTGATCCCAAAGCCTATCAGAGATGATAGGAAATCATCCTTTGAATTCCCTTGGCTCTGACCCAAAATTACAAGCTGGCCTCATACAATAAAATTGGTACCACATTCAGTGTCACTGACCAAGAGTATTTTCATTTTACAAATGCTTTCCTTGCATTCTAGATTTGAGGTTTAGGTTGTACCAGAACTCATACATAAAGACACCTTGTGTATTTGGCCTCAGCTTTCAGTATGAACGTGTGGCAGTAAAATGCTATTTTGAGGCTTCCACTTCTGAATCAGTATGTTTGAAATCGTGTAGGAACAGGAGCTCATTGTGCAATTTTGCTTCACAAAATCCCATTGTCAGCATCATTTGGTCCCAGCCTGCGATGGGAAATTCAGGAAGTGGATTGTAAGGGCACAGAGAGAGAAAAAAACCCCAAAGCAATTGGATAGTGTATAGGCATCATGACTAAAGAAATACATAATGGAGCTGAGTGATAAATAAGCACAGAAAAAGCAGATCCATAGGCAAAACTGGGTAAACAAAACACAGAATCATTTCTCCAGGCTGACTTTTCAGTAACAGATCCTTTCCTCGTGTTTTTAAATCCTTACTGTACTGCACTCTGGTATTAGGACACGCTCTTCTTCCAGCCACACTGATTTATTTAATGTGACTATAACATGGCAGCTTTTTAACTGGTTGGATGTTTTTGTCCAGCTTCATTTTAGCTGCCCTCTGGCAGCCTCAGGAGCTACGGATGCTGCCCTGAAAACTGGTGCTTCAGTATTTCAGGGAGAGCTGAAATAACAGGGGAAGAATAATGTGTGTTCGTATGTGAGCATCTGGAGTCTGATGAAGAGAATGAACAGAGCTGATAAAGGATGCTCACAATTAAATCCAGGCCACGTAATAAAATCGGGTGAAGAACAGACCTTTGCCCTGAAGCTTTAATTCTTACTGGCAAAGAAAAGAGAGCATTAATGCAATTTCATGTGCTACTACCTGGTCTCATTTCTATTCTTCACCGACAAATACACTTGTTTGTTTGTGCACATCGAAGGTAAGATTCTGGCAAAACTAACAGTGATTGTTGCAGGTTAGGCTGCTACTAGGGATGTAATAATAGACACTGGGATATGCTTTTCAGCCAGTATTTGCCCATGATGGTAGAAGTGTATGTATTACTGTCTTTGACTGCATAGCACGCATCATCTCATCAGCCACCTTCCCGGAGCTCGCTCATCCAAACCCTTCAATTAGCAGGTACTCATTTGATTATTCCTCCTCTGGTCCTTCTGCTGCCAATAGTTTCTGCATCAGTTTGTGGCTGCATTATATTCGTGTTACTGCTGTCTCTTCTTCTGTTCCTGCTTCTGCCAAGGAATCTTTCCGTCTCATGAAAGACATCACAGTAGAGGTGAAAAATAAGTACTGAGCACAGTAATAACTCCAGCACAGGACTATGAGCTTCTGCTACTCCAAGGAAGGATACGGTGCCCAAACAGTCAGATTAACTCAGCTCCATCACGTATGGTGTTTAGCTGAAAATTAATCAGACATAATCTCTACCCTAAGGTGTTGACTTTGATGTACTTCCTCGACTTGAATAGAAGGCCATTGACACCAGCTCCTCCTGACTTTACAATGCTGCCAAGGAGGTAGGATGTGGGTAGATCTAAGCTAGGCTGCAGCCCTCCTTCATCTAGTGCAGGCAGGGGTAATTTTAGCTGCAGGGGGAGTTAGAAAGAGTCTGTATCTGGTGGCTGCCACTAGACATGCATATTGTAGCAGACAAAGGTGGGTTTTTTCCCCTACAAATTGCCTCAGTTCCACTTCCCTAAGTAAACAACCAGCTACAGAATTAGCTGCAGTGCTAAATGAAAAAAGGAGTTGGAAGAGAGTAATGTAGTATAATTGAACAGGAAGAAAAGGAAATATGCGCGCAGCAGACCTGCAAAAGAGAGCAAGCACTAATTAAATGTAGCACAATTAATTTCACACAATGTCCTTCACGAGCGGCATCATAAAATATTTTGCTGAATGAGTGCACCTAGAATGAGTTGTGCTTTTTTACATCTCTTTTGCTCCGGGTTCTTGTGGTCAGGCTGATGCAGAGAGCTGCTGTGAGGTGAAAACGTCACAGCTCTCCAGTCCTTTCTGAGATGCAGCTGAAATTCCACCCACTCAAGCCGAGAATGGGCAGCGCAAGGAGACCGAAGCTCTGACGTGGGTGACAAGTCAGAAAGCCAAACTGCCATGTGCTTTTGCAAGAATCCACGGATATTTCTTGAAGCAGGCATGTAACCCTGAGCATGATCTGGCAAACTGCCCTCCTCTGTGCCTGTACAACATTGGGCATCTTCCAGCGTGCACGTGTGTGGACGTGTTTGGTGGTCTTCTTGGAGCTTAGTGCCATAGGCTGGAGAAGTGCTTTCTGTGTTCCCTTTTCCAAACTGTGAGCCTTCTGTGGTCTTATTTTGGCTGGAGTAGATCTTATTTTGCCAAGGAGTAGATCTGAGGGCTGTCTGTAGGTCTCTTTGTCGTTTACTGCTTTCAAATGGCAGCAGCACGCTCCCTGTACCAGTTTCCAAGAGTGCTGTTTAGAATGTGCAGCAAGTTGAAGGATAATGAAAAGAGCGTAAATCTCCTTATTGCTGGAGCAAAAGTATCATGAGTGGAGGAATCTGAGAGTCACTGGAGAGTGATGGGGCTGAAAGGAAGGAACGAAGCATGTGAACATTCTTGTAGGATATTGGTACCTCCACACCAGTGGTTTTGTGCAAAAAGCAGAACTCAGGAGTGATATTGCTTCCTGCTCTGGCTCTAATCTCCACCAAACTGCCTGATTTTCTTCTAAGAAAGTGCACAGCCATTCTCTGTGCTTGTGGCATGAACTGCTGACCGTTCTGGGAGCCACTGAGAAACCAAGCACCTGATCAAGGCATGCAACCAGACACACAACTCAAGCAGACGTGGATCCAGTTCCTCTGTTCTCAAGCCTGCCATGTTCCAGCCTTCTATGTCTCCTGTCCTTTTGATACACGGTGAGTGATGGCCATCTCAGAGAGGCACGTGTTGTAGGCAAAGCACTTCCCTTTAGCTCTGGATAACTTGTCAGCAACTGATTCCTTTGAGTCTCACAAATGAAGACAGGCTTTTTCTTGGCCATGGGAGAAGATAACCTTGTTGGCATTACCCAGTAGTTAACTGCCCATCTCCAGGAATAAATTAGAGGAACAAGGTAGAGCAAGCCATTTTGTTCACTCCCATCTTAGCAGGATGTCCCTCAGAAGGGAGATGCACTCCAGTATCCTCCTGCTCCTATCCTAATTTCTTCTGTCATCCATAAGGCGACTAATTGAATCATGAGATGCTTTGGACAGCAGTGCTAACTTCCTAGGCCACCCTTTTTATGTGGGATGGAACGAGGGTAAGGAGAGCTCTAGCTACTTACATTATAGCCTGTGACTTTGGAAGGTATCCCTTTGCTCATCAGCGAGCTTGAGGTTGCTATGTTATACGGTTTTCAGGATGGAAAAAAGTGCAATTATTATAAGGCACTTTTATCTCCTGTCACATTCAATAAAATCAGCTTGGCGTTCTGGAAATCCTATGAGGAAGGCGTCGGGATGAAAATTCATGAGTTCAGACTAAGAGCCATTGGTGAATAAGACCTTGTGTCAGTCATTACTCCACAGATCCTTTTTTTTTAGGTAAGGAATGAGTAAGCTGGGGCTAGGGGACCTTGCTGTGTGGCTTGCCAAGCATTGCAAAACGTCGACGCTTCGTGTAATGGCCGGTGATGAATGTCAGTTGTATTAATGGGCTCTGCACTGCAGCAAGGTGGGGATATGGCAACAATGTGGGTCTGCCTGATGGTGGACATTGGATTTGGGCATCAGGCCATGGTGGCTCTCATTTGGAGGAAACCTTTTGAAAGGTTTCATAGCACAAGATCTTTCATGGATTCACATGTGAGTGAGGATGAGTGGGCAGCATCCTCTGAGGCCCTGGTGAGCATCCCTGAACAAACACTAAGTTAAAAAGTGCTTCTGACAAGGCCACTGGAGGGAGAGAAAGAGCCTCCTTCGCTTGGGTTGCGACTACTTCATTGAGGTGAGATGTCTATTGTGGGCCAAGGAAAGCCAGTGGCTTCTTTCTGTTGTTGCCATTCACAGGGTCTCCACAGCTAAGATCAATGCTTTCCTCCAGAGGAGCAGCTCACAGTGTCGTTGCTGTTGTCACACCCATGAGTACTATCGTCCTTCATGTCCTCAGGTTAGGAGAAGTTAAAGTGGTGACTCGATTTCTCCTGACACCAAAGGCTCTGAGTCCATCATTTTAAGCACCAAGAAGCCAAACCCTCGGATGCCACTGACCATGTTTGCTGCTATTGCCCAGATGTCTGGTAACAAGCTTTATTCTGTTTGTGAGAAGCCTTCCTGGGAAAGGGGTGGGCAGTTGTCACATTTCAGCGTGCAGCCTGGCTGGGAGCAGCTTGGAGATGCAGCATCACCAGAGACCCAGTGGTGATACCTTTCCCCGAGCTGCAGGGCTGAAGAGGAGCTGGTACCCTCTGTGTCTGAGCTCTACATGGAACACTAAACCCAGTCTTGCTTCTACCTGGGTCTGCAAGGTTCAGAGCTCATGGTTTTGTTTTTGTTTCTGTTTCTGTTTTTGTTTTGAAGTGACAAAAAAAAGGATTGCTTTTTCTGGAAAAGCTTTTCTGTCTCAGGAAAAGCTTTACCCTGCAAAGCATTGGCAGCTCTCCACCCTTCCTGGCTCCAGGGTGAAACTTGCTTAGTATCTCGCAGAGCAAAGCTCATCAGGGAATTTTAAAACATGAATGTGCCTGTGATTCATCGGTGCCGCAGCAGTAATTTAATGCACTTTTATTTTGAGTGGGGATTTTGTAAATGTAGATGAATAATAACATTGTTTGCCCATCTTGCTCTTTCTGTTATGAGCTGTTTAGGATCTTTGATGCAAATTCCCAGGAATATGTTTAAATTCGTACATGAATCTGGAAAGGGAAGAACTCATCTTCTGCTTGTGTCAGGCCTGTCTGATGATGAACTGGCAGGACCTACCTTTCTGACATAGATATTTTCACTTAGATCCTTTTTGGTATGTGATAGAAAATGAAATTTTGAAGCCAAATGACCCATCTTAATAGGTCAGTCTGTGTCCTTGCTTTGCTAAGCATCAGACTGAAATAGCTGGTGTCTTTCCGAGGTGCTTTGTTGGCGCGTCGCGGGAAAATGTGGGCAAAAGACTGCAAGCAACCTTTCTGCAGCGTTGTTCCACACAGCGTGGATGGCAGAGGGGTTGATGCCAAGTGTTCAAGCACAGGGACTGTGACCACGTTACCCCGTTAGCTGACAAAGACCTCAGCACGGTCCCTGTTTGACCAAGAGGGCTGTGACACTAGGGAGGCAAAGCAGCTTTAGCTTCCTTGCCCTGTGTCAGCACCTAGAAGTTACTGCAGAGGAGTGGAGAGAACCAAAGAACTTCTCCAAAGCATCTGGGCACCTGTGAGGAGGATATTTTTTTTTTTTGATTGGTTTCCACCTGTCAGACTTGTCAGCGGTGGAACTGCATGTTTGCAAAGAGTAAAAATCCTTCCTCCTCATCCGCCCCCACACCTCCTTCCTTCCCCCTGGCCTGTCTCCAGGCTCCAATGTGACATCTGAGAAAGTTTATTTCAGCATCCGCTGTCAGCAGGAGTGGAGGAGGTTGTGAGAAGAGGCATCCCACAGCTCTGGTGCCTAGCGGATATTCTGTGTCTGAGCTGTGCTTGGGAATCGTCTCCTTTGGATGCTGTTGAGAATCTCTTGTGATCCATGCTCGAGCCTTTAGGCTTCAGTAGCTTCTGAGGTGTGCTGGTGATTTAACAACAGCTTCGCAGGCCTGCACAGTAGGGTGAGGTGATTGACTTGATCTGTCCATCTTCAGAAAGTCCCAGGTATCACAATATTGGTCTGTGAGTGACAGTCATCAGCTAGAAAAGAGAGTATAATATAGGAAAGACTTAGGTGGTGAAACCAAAGTGAAAGAGGACTGCAACTTTAAGTGATGGGGAAAGCAATTGTGTAAAAAAGAAGGGGGAGGGGGGGAGAGGAAAGAAGTTCCCCTTGTTGTTGTCACCTGAGAGATGTCTGCTTCCATAAAATTACCTGAACTAGTGAGACAAAATGTATCAGTCCAGCTTTGTGCCAACAGACAACTGAGATGACAACGTTCTTAGCGTTCTCAGGTCAGGCTTGTCATGTTGAATTAACAGTTCATAAGGCACAACGAGTCCTGTTCCCCCATGTGAATCAGAACTGAGACATCACCTGCACAAATAATTGCATTAGTTTTGAATCAACAATGAAAACAAAGGATGAACAATTATCTGCTTAAGTTCCTCATTCTTTTTGGTAACATCATTGTGCAGAGTAACTGAATTACCTTTGTCTTCCCATTTGTCGTGGGGTTTATAGGACACCCTTTCTTCCTTCCCCCCCCCCCTCCCCGTGCAGTTGTGCGCACGAACACTCAGCAAATAGCCTGATGTCCTCTGTCTCTGCACCTAAGGATGGGAGCACTGGTTTGGGATGTCTCAGACCCCAGTAACCTGCTTCCTGGGGATGGCAAACTGCAAACCCCTGGTGTGGTTTAAAAGGGATGGTGAGCTGCCAGCCAAGGGGGTGGGAGCAGAGAGAAGAAACTATAAGGTTCATGCACCACATCAGCTCTTGAAGTTTGACAGCACTGAGATAAAGATTTAGACGTGGTCTTTTCTAGCTATTTTCCCATCAAATGGACAGGATTGGCACTGCTGGGCACCACACCTCCCCACAGTTGGACAGCATCAAGTGAGCGAGCAGCGATGGCTCAGGGATGGCTCAGGGTGATGTGAACTTGTGTTGCCCTCCACCAGAGAGCTTCAGCACAGACAGTAACAGCTCGTGGTTTCCAGTGGTGGAGGTCTTGGTTCAGTCTTGGGTACAGTGGCTGAAATCCTGGCTGTTTGCAGCTTAGTCCCCTTTTCTGCAGTGAAGCTGGTGGTGAATGTAATGTTGGCGAGGTTGGCCCTTGTTTATCCACAATGCTGAAGCTCTTCTAGCACAGTACATCTGGTCAGGTCTGTAAACATTAACTTCCAACTCTTCCATTATCAGGAATCTCTGATGATGCCTCTTCCCCTGCTTTCTATGACCGAATATAATTCTCTGCTACAGATGAGGAGGAGGTTGTGACACTTCTGAAACTAAGTGGGGTCTGCCAGAGCCAGATCTTGGATGGGAAACCAGGATTAAAGGTCGCTGGAGATATTAGAGAAGGAAACCTTTTCACCTGAAACATGAGCTCCTTGTTCAAAACAATGTTTAAAAAGAAGCTGATCTCTGCTTTACAGGAGTGCTCTCCTTCAGATGAGCTGCAAAATGATATTCGTCTGTGACTGCTCATGATCCCCATGATGGGGCTAGAATATCTGTCCGTGATATCTCAGTATCCTCACCAAATCCTGGTTGTGCAGTCCCATTTTCTCCTGTCTCAGATTTGCTTTCTACGTACCTTTGCCAATTCCATGCATTAACTCTTGGTCTATAGCACTCCTCCCACCACAGTTCATGATTTATTTGAGAGAAATTCTGCTTTTCTGCATCACAGTTTTTCTGGGTACATCTGGTTACGATGATATCTCAGTGTTTGACTTTTGAAACATCAGATTGTAACACAGAACAGTTTAAGGGAAAATAAGGATTCCTAGCTATGAATATTTATGGTTGGAGTTGAATTGTATTTGAGATTGCAATTCATTATTGCTGGTAGAATAGTGGAGAGAGGATAACATTCAATTTAATACAAGCATTTTCCCTTTTGTGCCTTGACCAGTGAACAAATTTATCTAAAATATGTATACTGTAAGTCTTAGTATTTAAATCTTATTAAAGAAAACAAAGCTAGAAATAAAGCTCTCCACAGTGCTAATAAGCCAGAAATGTTTCTGCTCTGAAGCAGTAAAAATGTGGAACTGGCTCAAGCCATTTTATAGAGCAGACACTTCGATAGGAACAGAAACACAAATGATGCTCCATTTAAACACCCATGGGGCGCAACCACAGCTGCTCAAGTGAAACTTCTCCTTGTTAATCCTAAATAGAAGGAGCTGGTTGGAAAGGTGTGAATATTTGCAGTGGAGATGAAACAAACCAAACCGGACACGCACTCGTCTGGGGCTGACCGTTTATTCCAGATCTAACATTTGGAGAATAGAGACGTCTGTGAAAACATCTGCGATGGAGAAGATGGATGTGGGAAGGGGGTACTGGAAAAGATACAGCTTGACTTGCTCTGGGGCTGTATCTGGCAGCAGATAATCCTTCAAACCTCCCCAGATTTGAATGTTTAGTTTCTTCTTTGCTATCTCACTTCTCTTTCTCCTGTAAGCCAGGTGAGTGTTCCATTCCTCAGCCTCTGCAGCATCAGCCTGGATTCTCTTTCCCCCTCCAGTCCCTTTCTCCCACTGACTTTCCAAGTGTCTTAGCAGCTCTCCCTGTAGTTGGCTACGTACAGATTAGAAACTAAAGAAAGAAAATGCTTTTAGGTGGTCTAAGAAGCTATTGCCAAATGGAATAGAAGTAATTTTCATCTGAGCAGAAGGGAAAATGTCCTCAGTTACACTTTGGAATAATTGCTCTAGGAAAGAGTTGAGAACAGTTAAAAAACACAGAACTCTGGCCAAAAAGAGACAGCAATTGTGGGAACAGGCATTTGCTGGGAGATATGAGCAAAGTTAACTCTTTGTTTCCCTGCTTGACTCAGATGCTTTACTGAGCAGGTTGATGGGGTTGTACCCATGCCCACCCTTCATCCCACTGCACTGGCTGTGTTGTCTGACCAATCCTCTTTCCCTTCCAGTTCATTTTGATCATGGTCCTATTCTGTATTTCTCAGTCTGTGCACATTAAACAGCTTCCTGAGAAACTCCATTTCGTGCCTCAGAAGAAGCAGGCTCAATTTCAAATAAGTGTGCAATATCCTCAGCTTTATCAATTCTCGCCCCAACAAAGAATCTTTCCCATCCTATCATCTGATTCCATATTTCATTTCACTCCAGTAGCTCCTAATCCCCCAGTACTCTGGTGCCAACTGCTAAGTGAGTCTGGGGCTCATCAAAGTCTTGCTGTGACTCTCAGCCCCTTCTTACATAAAACAGTCTTTTTGTGTTGATCAAGACAACCAATCTTCAAACCTTAGAGTGCCTCCTGGAGAGCTGGACGTAAAAATGAGGTAGACCCTGAGCCCTGGAGGCAATCTGCAAGGAAAATAAATAGCACAGGGGGATGAATTGTCGTAAACAAGTGGAAGTGAGATTCTGGTTGAAGAGAAAAGCTTTTGCCTGATTTGTGAGGATGTGAAAATCAGACAGGAGCAGAATGTTTTCTTTTTTTTTTTCCCCTTTTCCATTTTCCAGTGTTTTTTTGTTGCGTGCTGATGTTGCTAACACAACTGTCTTCTCTCTGGAAAAAAGTCTGCAAATCCTTTTGATGACATGATGTATATAGAAACACAGAAAGCAAACAGATTTATCATTGTGCACTTATTCTACCCACGCTTTCCGAAGGCATTTGGAGTATTTCGTACCTTTTATCCTACATCTTACGCTGTTATGGCACAGGCCTCCTCAGAGCTGAGCATTGAGAAGTTCATAGCTTTTGGGTTGACGTACATTTCAAGGGGGAGGCAACCAAAGCAAGATCTTCTCCCTGCAGAAACTCTGATGCTATCTCCCTGTACAAAGGTTTATTAATTTTGCATTTGCCTTCCAGACTGATGAGTGGAGCAGGTCTAGCCCTCCACAGTTTCTATTTTAGTGTTTGTCTATGGGTAGCTTTGGCTTTCCAGTTCACCACAGGTATCAAGCTGCCAGTCTCACTTGCACCTATTCCCCTTCAAACCTACTGATGAAATGTCTCTCCAGCAGAAAGCAGCACTTCTTCCCCAGGGAATCAGGCTGTAACAACGTGGCTGATCTCACAGTGGTCGTATCCTCCTAGGGCAAGGGGGAGAGGGATTTCTACCACTTATCTCTACTAAGCCAAGGACATTCCTCTTGGATGAGGAGCATGTAAATGGAGTGAGAGGAGCAGTGCAGGAACATGTATTTTTCTCTGTCTCCCAAAGCCCATGAAAACTTATTAGGATACAAAGGGAGATCTGGAAGTGTGCTTTGTAAGTGCCAGTGAACTCCATATGATAAACAAATATTAAAAAGCACCGAGGCATGCTGTGATAAATGCTCTCCCTCCTTGCCATTGTAATATATATAATAAGCAAGAGACCCTGCATTCAATCAACATCAGGACCAGAGTGCCTTCCAGACACAAGCTCCAAACTGTGATTTCTGTTTTAATCTGATCAGCGCCTCTGGCATTTAAGATTGGCTGTGGAGCTGCTAATATAATGAATTCTTTGGTTTTCCTCTGCTAAATGATATTTAAAAAAAGAAAAAAAAAAAAAGAAAGAAAGAAAAAAGAAGCCTTGGAAAAGGGAAACAAACAAAGCTGGACTGGGTGATTTAAAAACACAAACTGTGTTTCTTCACAGATGCAAACTGATTTGTACGAGTTGTGTGTGGGGGCCTTCATCTAGGCTCACAAATGCTCCACAGATCTGTCTTTTCTTTCTTTTCAAAAGTCTATAGGCTTGTGTTTACACGTCTTGCTAGACCAGCCCTCCCTGGGATGGGTGCTCCCTTTTCTGGGCCAGAAAAATAAACCAGTCTGGCTGCCTTGCTGTGGTGTCATTGGTGACCAGCTTTAGAACCCCCATGCCTTTCACTTGCCCCAATCCAGGTCGAGCCCAGAGGAAGGAGAAGGTTAAGTCTCAAGTTCTGAATCAGGAAACATTGTTGGCTACAGAAGGATTCTTTCTGGATGGTCACAAAAAATGTAATTTCATATTTGTCAGGATGGTAAAGGGAAATTTATCTTACCCCAATTGCCGGTCTGAAGGGAGACAAAAATGATTTATTGTGGTGATGTGGAACTTTGTAAGAATGCGTACTCCATGTGGGAGCTGGACTAAAAATACTGTTGTCAGTCATAGCTGCTTTTCAAGTGGACAGAAGAACTGGAACATTGCAAATGTCAGGTGTCACCAGTTCCGTTATAGTTCTCCATGGCATTGCTCAGGTCATTCCCATTTAATGGAGTTTGTTCCTGTTTGGGTATATTTTTTTTGAATTAAGAACACAATGCTTCACCTTCTGCAAGCTGCACGAAGCAGACTAACGATAACAGCATCGTCAAGAACGCTCTCAAAGTGGCCAAGTGCCAAGGCTGTTGCTGTTGCTGACAACCAGTGAGAAGTTGCTTTTAAACAGTTAAATGCTGGCATGTTTTGCTAATGTATGTCTCGGAATGGAGGCTTAAAATAGTTCATGGACTACCTGCTTATGCTGAATGAAGGGAAAAATGAATCAGACTTGACAGTGTTGGGAACACTGGGGTTTGAATCTCTGGTCGACGAGAACATTTCATTACAGTCCTTGAGTGAAGCCCTTAAGTTCTTTACGTGTGAATTCTGTATCATAAAGCAAGAGCAGCCTTGCAGAAAGGAAGGTATGGAGCGTGCTAGGTTGTTAGCAGTGCACTGACACCATTAAATCTTCATAACAAATGATATTCCATCTCCATTATGTTCATGAAATGACAGGGTGCTGGCAAGTCCACTAGTGACTGTGTACAGGATGCAGGTACAGAATGGCAAAAGTGGCCAAGTGTTTGCTCTCTGACTGAGCCCAGAGGGGCTATTCCACAACAAACATGGCTTCAGAGGAGCAAGTATCACATTGGGCAACCCAGCTCTGTCCCTGAGACTCTTCCCTTGCATTTTTGTCTTTGACAGAGAGATGAACCGTAGACCTGTGGGACCCACTGTCAATACCTGCTCAGGTCTGAGACATTTATAAATTAAAAATAATATGTGAACATTTTCATTGGAGATTACATAGTTAAGGAGTAGTGATGAGATACAGAGCAATCAGATATCCTGGTTAATTATGATGTGTTTTAGTGGTGCCTGAGGCTGAAAGCTGCATTGCAGGAGCGTTGGGCGTACCCTTCCAACTGAGCAGCTTCCAAAGACAGAAGAAAGGACAAGCAGAAGAAAGGAACAAAGAAACCCCAGGCTGAGTGGTTCAGCCCTTAATGCAACTGAAGCTAATGCAATGGCAAAATATGGTCTGTGTGTCTGTCCTTTCATCTTCATGGTGCAATTCCTCAAGATGAGGGAGGATGAAGCAGTCCATCCAAGGTACTAATGTTACTCAGAGGAGAGGAATGTTTTTATTCTTTCTGTACCTTTGCAGATTTTCAAGCAGATCTTCAAGGCTGCACGTTGATAACCATTCCTTTATGTAAGTTCAGCTTCCAGCAAAGCTGCAACACCTCAGGCACGCAGAGCAGAGCAGCAGCAGCATGAAAGCAGAGTGGACTCTGCCTGCTTTACAAGACGGCTTTGCATTTTTGTGTTAAAAGGGTCATGGGGATTGCTCCTCATTTCTTCAGGATTTCATGGAGAAGCAGCCAAAAGGCATTAAATATCATGTCACTGGTGATACAAACAAGCCAAAGCCCCTGCTTTCAAGAAAGAGGAAGAGCAGAAGAAAAGAAAGACCAAATATTTACAGTGAGAGTGTGCATGGGTTGTGCTCACACCTGCGATGACAATCTGGCCATCTCGCAGATGTTTAAGTTTCACTGAAGTTTTTTTGACTCTTCCTACACATTTTGCCTTCAATGAGCCCATCTTCAAGCACGAAACAACCGTGTTTTCTCTCTTTTTAGTAGCTACAGTCCCTGGTGGGCTCAGCTGACCCGTCCTAAACATTCTCTGCCTGTTCTTTCCCTCCAGGATTTGGCTGAGCGAGCCCAGAGCCAGGCTGGCAGCCAGCAGAGACTGGGCTGGCTGCTGTGAGCTCACCCTGAGCACGTTTTTCTCCCAGGAATCAACCCCAGTGCTTTGGTTCAGCCACCCCACAGCACTCGGGGCCGTGGCTGTGCTCATGGACTTCAGGAGGTGTTTTGCACTTGAGTGCCCGAAGTTGCTTCACACGGTGCTTCAAACCACACAGGAGACCCATAAAGATAACCAGGATGCTCTGCCTTATTGCTGAAATACCCTCATGAATACACTGCAACCTGATCTACACTTCTAACAAATTCAATAAGGCAAAGGAGGATTTACAGACATTTTAAATAAATTAACTCCTGGGTGGATCTTTATGAAGTTTTATGAAGCCGTTCGCTAAGATGTAACGTTTGTTTCAAAAGGCACCTGAGCTCTGCGAGCTGTGGAAATGACTTTGGTGATTGAAATGAGAAATGCCAGGCCAAATTGAAAGCATTCCTCATTTTTCGAGGCGCAGGTGTTGTGCCTTTCTAAAAAGAAAAAAGAAATTCATTGACCCTCTGCCGACTTTCATCTTCCTTTGCACCAAGCATGATACAGTGCTCGGGTGTGTGCCACTGGATGAGAGCGTTGCATGGGAGGACCGAGGAGCTCTGGTTCCTGGGAGTTTTGCTTCTTTCAAGGAGTCAGCCCTGAGCTAGAGGAGTCATGAGCAGAGAGCAACATTTTTCACTCCAACTTGCACATAGTCTGGATTTCTGCATAAGCAAAGGAGGCTCCACTGAGACCATCCTGCCCTGCAAAAAAACCTCCTGCAGCCAGAAAACAAAGGCATTGCCACGTGTTGTGGATTTTCCCTGCTGAAGGCAAAAACTGCATCTCCTTGGGCAGCAGGCTGAAAATACACCTTTTAACAGAGCAGGGCTGAATACCAATTAAAAGGATCCATAAAACAAATGATATGATTTTAAAATAATTGATGGTGTGGGAACAACAGGGGCTTGTGCTCCTCTCATCTGGAAGCAGCACCAAGTGCTTTCGGAGAGGTGATGCATTTCAGATAGCTTTTAGAAGATGAATTTTCCAGGCATGAGTGGTTCCAAATATTTAAATTTTATTTTGCTGCTACTTCCCAAGCAACCTTCCTCTCTGACAGAAATCAAAACAATTGGGCTGAGTGGCTAGAAACTATGAAGATTTTGTGCATATTCCTCACGCTCAGCTGAGCTGTTTCACAACAGAACTTTAACTGGGAGCTGCAGGGAGTATGGAGGTGTCTGATTTTTGCTCATTAAGTCTAAAGACACTTCAACATAGTGGGCAATACCCAAGTGTTTTATTCCCACAAAATGACATCTGTTAGAAAAACAGATGCTAGGGAGGACGTGGGTCATGGAGCAGAGGTGAAGGTAGGAAGGGAAATCTCACTGGTAAGGCACAGTAAACCTCTTTTGGTTTTCAGCAACTAATTGTCCAGGGTGAGGGCTGTCTCCTTCACTGTACCAACAGCTCCTAGCATGATGAAGCCCTAATCTGCTCAGTTTTCTGAGCAGAACTGCTACAGAAATAATGACCAAGATAAAATCTCTGTAATATTTGCCCTGCAACAGCAGAAAGCAAGCAGGGAAGACAAGCAGGGCAGGAGTTCAGACAACTGCCAGTCTCCTGTAGTGCCTCCTGTATCTCAGCACAGCAGCTGTCTTCTGTGCAGCACAGGTCTTTCTGGAAGCCCAGAAGACCTCCACTCCCATACTTGAGCTGCTCAAAGCCCAGGGATTCAACCAAAGGCAGCTGGATGCTCTCCATCGCTGCTCCTGACCAGCACAGCGGGACTGTAAACCAGCACGGACCCTCTTTGGTTTTGCCAGGTCTCAGGAGGGATTTCTCAGGGCAAACTTCACCAACAGCAGTTTCCCTCAAAGCCAGCCAGCCTTTCCCAGTGTTTTTCTGCTGCCTTGCATCCAGCAGCAGCAGCTGGTGTTTGGATGCTGTGTTGTGCCGAATAGCCAGCACTTGGGGGCTGCAGCAGAGGGGCACTCGGGAGCTTCATACAGCAGAGCTGCAAAGGCCAGCCCCAGGTTGATGGGATTTCACCAGTTTAGACCACAGCCAGGTAACCTGTGCTGGTAAGCAGACTGTATGATAAAGGCACATCTGCTATTTCAAGCATAACCAGCGCAAGCCTTAAATTCAGATATTTATTTCCGAGGATCAATAAATGACAAAATAAAAGAAAACACCAAACAGTACAAAGGCTATATCAGGAAGTAACCATTTCATTACAGTTTGATCAGAACATACAGTATCAATAACAGCATGTTACATTGAAAGAGTGCTTCCCATTGCTACACAAAAGGATTTCACACCCTCTTCCTTCCCTTTGTCATGGAAAATATTACCAAGGAGATGTCAACACACTTTTAACATTCATTTTTCCCCCCCTCATTGTGCAACGGGTCACAGAAAATAAAGCACATCAACGTTTTGTATTTCAGAAAAAAAAAAAAAAAGAGAAAAAAAAAAGAAAATGTGCACTTTAAAAAACATTTGCCATAAATACAGTATGTGCTGGACTATCAGGTGGCATGGCTGGGGACGGACTTTCGATCACAAAGCCAGGACACAGCATCATGACATTTTGGATGAGCAATTTCTGGTTTTTGCGCTAAACGAATCCAGGCTGAGAACAGAAGAACTTGTTGAGCTGTGATGTTAAGAACCAGGCAGAGCTCTAGCAGGTACAGCTTTGTTTAAACAGCTACCAAACACCACAGCCAGGAAGGTACCAGACTAACACTCAAGGCGTTGCACGGGAAAGCTCCGGCGCTCTCGCAGCGGGTGGGCGTCTGTCCCTCCCCGAGGACGGGCAGCGATGGCAGCCGCATGGATGGATGGGTTCAAACCTGCAACACCAGCAGTCTGCACACCTTGGGCTTTGTTTGACTGAACGTTTAACTCTATAAACACAAGGACATGCTATTGTCATGTTTACAGCACGTGTCCCGCTACCCCTCCGCACCGACGTTTCCGTTTAGGTTTCTCCTCGACGGGCGCAGCCACTGAAGTGAGGGCTCATGCACTTTGCAAAGCAGAGAAGCTCAACAGAGCGTTGGAACACTGCTGGGTACTGGGCCTTTGGGGAGAAAGTCCCGTCTGGGGGAGATTTCTGAAGAGCACAGTGACTCTGTAAATCTGGTTTTACACGGACGGCCCTGACACGAACACTGTGAAGAGAAACGAAAGCTCAAAATAATATTCGAAGAGGTCACTCGATAGACTCTTCGGATGGGAATTTCTCAGAATCTGTCTGGTGGCACTTCACATCTGCGGGTTCAATAGGTCTATTTTTGTTTAGTCGAAACAAATGGTTCAAAACACTTAGGGGAAATTTGCATAGATGAGCAGCATGCCACACCAAGGCTCACCTCTCTGCCCCAGTGGGGAGTTCAGACAAGACAGGAATGCAAAGAATGGGACAACACATTCTGTCTAATTGCAAAAGCCTTTTATACTCAATTAGGTTTAAAGCTATGCCTTGTTGGCTTCAACCATTCTTAAAAGGCATGGAAAGAACCATTTTTCTGGTATATACTGGGAGGTTTTGTACCTTTTTATTCTCTACAGTATCATGCTTTCCTTTGCAAAACTGTGGGGTCTTGCAATGAGTTATCCTCGCTTCTTGGAGCTCAAGGGAACTAAAACTCTAGGTTGAATATAGCAAATTAGGGGATGAGGGGAGAGAGGATGAAATCATCTGTAACTTACACTTCTCAGCTCAAGGTAGTCAGATCTGGCCAGTGGAAGAGGTAGCTTTGAGCTGCAATCTCAGTGTAAGGCTATCGGCTCAGGTCCGCTCCCGGGTTGAACTGCAGGAACAGAGCTGTAGAAGCCAGCAAACCACTTGGATAAATCCTCCCAAACAGTCAGTTCTTCAGGACTCGTGTTGCCCAACAACCATAGCACAAAGAGTTTTACTCCAGCTTGTTCCCATTTTCGTGTCAAACTGAAAATAAACCTACCAGTTTCTCTGAGCTGCGATCAAATATTCTGTAAACTGCCAGAGTGTATCAGTAATGAAAATCCAAGCCAAGCATCTTATGTGAAACAACAATTTTTGTACAGTGTTTTCTAAGATAATTGAGCACATTTCAGCAGGTGTTGAACAGGTTGGTGTTGAGCAAGTATATTAATAATGTTTAACGTTTCAAAAGCAACTGAGACATGCAGGATGTTAAATCCTAAGGAAAGTCAAAGCAACACACAGCTACAGCTTCCGTGGGAGGCTTCAGAAACCACCTCCCAGCTGCTGACTCTATTTAGAGGAGAACCTAAAAGATCTGGATCCTCTCCAGAAACATTTAAAGTGTCTTGCCAAGAAGGCCAACGTTAAGGGTATGACATTAAGACTCCTCTGCTCATCGTACCTGGACTTTCCCACAAGGCAGTATGTATAGGTCTTCCAGAGCTTCTTCCAACCTGCCCAAGCCATTTCTGACGCACACACACATACACACAGAGATAACATTTCCTGGTTTCTCAGATTTCCTTCCAAAGAAACCAGTCTCCTTTTTGCTGGTTTGTTTTTTTTCTCTCTGTGTGTGTGTATGTGTGCCCCTACCTGTTTTTGTTCCTAAAGAGGAATCAACTGTGCATGAGCAACAAAAAGTGCTTTGTCGAATATAATCTCTGCCCCCGGGTACAACCAGGGCAAGAAATTAAAAGAAGGCATGACAGAGCAGTGCTTGCAGTTGGGCTGAATCAGAAAAAACTAAAGCCCCACTGATTTTTATTTTGAGCCCTTTCTTTTGGAGCGGTTCTGTACTAGGCGTTAAAATAGTCTCCTATTGCTGGTAGGTGTGGTTGGAGGTCATGGCTGATGTTAGCCTGGTCTACCATGGTACCTAGGTCTGCACAACTGCCTTGGAAGTAGGTAGTCATCACAACTCACAGCACATGTCCCACAGGTATTTTCTCTTTGCTCTGAGCCCAATAGAGCCTAATCCATGAGACAACACATCTGTAGCAGAAGTCACTGGTACCCAGTGGATTGGTAACTGGTCTCCATCATTGTGTGGTAGTTCACTGGGACCATATAAAGTCATATCCCTAACACTGAGACTTCTGTTACGTACCAAGGGTGCTTGTTAATTGGGGAGTAACAGAGGATGGACAGAGCCCAGAAAGCTGAACTGAGCCAAATGACTCTTCTAGTTTGTCATCATAAAGAGGCAAGCCCTGCTCTCCTCACAAAGTGTGGTGTGAAAGGGGACACAAGGTCACCACCAGCAAAATCACAGCAGGGGTCACATAGGATGGTTGGTGGATTCCAGGTTCATGCAGGTCACCGTTTGGTGAAGTGACAGTGGGGAAAGCCCTTTAGCTTGTCCTAGAGGACTGTGATTTCTGGTGCTAAAGGCTCTGGAGCAATTTGCTGTGTCATGTAGTGGGAGGTTAGAGATGGAACCATACGGGAGAAAACCTCATTCAAAGAGAATTTTCAAATCTTTTTTCTGTTCCTCTGGCTTATTAAAAGAAATTTGGTTTAGAGCTAAGACTCCCCAGTTTAGACCTTCTTCTGCACTATCTGAAGATTTGCGTTTGCAGATCAGTGTGCCAACAGGTCTGGTGGCAGCAAGAAATAAAAGAAAAGGTAGAACAAGAGGCTTTGCTGTCTGCAACTGATATCACCTACGAGCTGTCAGCCTTGTGAAAATGGTGAGGAAACAAGGAGAACTGGAATAAGAATAGGGAAAACCTGAAAATCCCACAGACTTGGGGCAGGTTGCTTTTATCTCAGCAGCCTGGAGCCCTCATGAGCCTGGAGTTTTCTCAGCTCCTAATGCCGGCCAGATAACTGTCCTCCCTGGTAAAAAATAGGATTTGTCTGTATGGCAACAATAAGATTTTCCATTTCTGTTCATTTTCAGCCCTGCAGTTGGGCACAGTTTCTGCATTCTTGACTTTGCCAGAGACTTTATTATTTATTGGTGTTGCAGTACCAACACCAGTGAGAGAGGGGTTCACTGTGCCAGGAACTATATGTGCCCTAAAGTGGAAGATGACCCCCATTCCCCCAGGCCACAGCCACCCCAATCTAGGTAAGGCATCATCTGTTGTTATTTAATTTCAAGGAGCCAGAGTGGCTCTCTTGAGCACCTAGGTCATATGAATCATAATTTAGTTATATTCCTAAATAACCACCTGCCTCCCTGAGTTTTCACTCCTTGTTCATTGAACGTCCCATAGATGAGCACGTCCATTCTCCAAAAACATCCTTTTCCATTCAAAACTTCTTTCTTGTCATCAGACTCTCTGCTTGGTGCCACCAAGAGACGTGATCTCAAACCCTTGGATGTGAACATGGCATCTCTGCGTCGAGAGAAGGCTGAAATGCAGTATGATTTTTGCCTAAGTTTAACATATATCGGCTTCCCAGTAAACACTGCATCTGGATTTAGGCCAGACTGGTTACAAAACATGTAGACATTACTCACAAGAGGCAAGGCCAATGCTTTAACATAACCTCAACGTTACTGGCGGAACGAAGCCTATTTTTCCAACAAAAATGACTTTGCTAGACACATTTGTGTTATGTGAATTTGGAGACCATGCATGAAAGTCACAGAGGCCTCTCTCAAGTTTTGACTCCATGATGAAACACATTTCCCTTCCTCCTTTGGCTTCAGTATGTAGTCTCCCTTGTGACCTGGCTGGAAAATGTGTGGTTGCTGGAGATGCTGTTGGATTTCCTGGTGAAGGCCAGTCGTTTCTTCTTCTTCCTCCATGGCAGGCACATGAGTGTGAGTGTAGAAAGGAAGATCTGTCGGAAGTTTGCAGACACCAGGTTGTAGAGGATGGGGTTGATTGCCGAGCTGACGTAGAAGAGGACGTTCGTCAGCATGTAGAAGTAGTGGTAGAAGTTGAAAAGGAAGCTGGAAGAACAGAGGAAAGAAAAAATATCTAAGTAGAGTGTAGAGAATTGAAACAATTGAAAGTCACAAAGGTGAGAAAAACACGAGCTGCTTTTTCAGCTAACCTTTCTTGGTGGGGTACGTGAGATTACCAGTGGGACTCAGTGCATGGGCCACCAGGAAAACAGAATCACAGAATCCCAGCACGGTGGGGGTTGGAAGGGACCTGTGGAGGTCATCTTGTCCAACCCCTCTGCTCCATCCAGCAGGGTCACCCAGAGCAGGGGACCCAGCGTCGCAGTGTCCAGATGGGTTTGGAATCTCTCCAGAGAAGGAGACTCCACAACCTCCCTGGGCAGCCTGGGCCAGGGCTCTGTTCACCCTCACACCAAAGGAGCTTTTTCTCATGTTTAGGTGGAACTTCCCACATTCTAGTTTGTGTCTGTTGGCCCTTGTCCTATCACTGGGCACCACTGACAAGAGTCTGTCTCCATCCTTCTAGCACCTGCCCTTTAGCTCTTGATCAGCACTGATCAGATTCCCCTCTCAGGCTGCTTCTTCTCCAGCCTTTCCTTGTTACAGAGATGCTCCAGTCATGAAAACATCTATGTTTTCAACTAGGATTGGCCAAACACAGGCCAAATGTTTCTACAGATGTCTTGCCTCAGTCGCTAGCAGTTGGAAACTTACCTACGCCCGGGGTCCGGATGTGACATTTACCTCGTGCGTTCATAGACACGCGTGAAACCGGGAAGCCAGATGGGAATTTGTTTCTGTGTCGTGCATATACATGAGCTTGACTTTCTGGCTGCAGTTCTGGTTTACAGAGCCTGCAGAAGAGCCAAGATCCAGGAACAGATGTAGCTCTCTCCTCCCCCCCGGCAGCGAGAGCTGCCTCAACTCATTCAATGGGTCCCTGGGTTGGGATTTGTCTGTAATCTGGGACAGCATTCTCTGTTCTGGGGGCAAGCTGATGACAGCATGCTTTTGAAACGTGGCATGACCATTACAATACAATGTTTTCAACTGGAATTGGTTAAAAATGCTTTGCTAATTGGTTTTTTTCTTCTTCTTTTGGAAATATCTTTCCTTGGGACAACTGAGAGCAACAGCTCTGAGCTGCTAAAGGGTTTATAAACAACGTGGGTCTCATTTGCAGGAAGATGTTCCCCAGGATCATTTATCTCAGTGGAAATTGCAGACCTTTTGGTTAGTCTAAGCACTGTCTAGCAAAAGATAAATAGACGTGTGCTGGAGTATATCACCAACCCCTCCACACCCCCCTGGCACTGCCAAGTCCTGCATGGCCCATCCAGCTCTCGCAAGCAGAGTTTCTCTATATA
Organism: Todiramphus chloris collaris; assembly: GCA_025345505.1. Classification (NCBI taxonomy): domain Eukaryota; kingdom Metazoa; phylum Chordata; class Aves; order Coraciiformes; family Alcedinidae; genus Todiramphus; species Todiramphus chloris. The sequence continues at coordinate 8,590,389 of JANVCC010000271.1, read as the reverse complement.
GTTGTGAAGAATTAATACAGCAAGATATTCTCTTCTTCAGGGGCAGGCACACACACTTCTAAATGAACACGTCAAGCTGCTGCAAGCTCTTGATTAGCTACTGTACTGATAGTTTGCCATCCATAATATGCCTCTGAATTCAATGTCTCCCTAAAATCGCTCATGGCTTTTAAAAGAAGCAATAAAAATATGTGCATGCAGCCACAATGAATAAATTCACACTAACTGCAGACGGGCTCCTCTACCCCTCTTGCAACTGCAGTCATTACATAATTGATCGCTGCTTTAAGTGCTTTTCATATAGGAAAGCAAACAAGAAACAACAGTTTTGTCCCAGTGTGTGCCTGGAGCTCTGTTTTCATGATTGCAGATAGGTTTTGGGTTTTACTACGGATGGATGTACAATTCCATTCAGTGGACTGCTAGATTGTAAATTACTGGGGTTTTTTTTTTGCTTGGAGATTATGAAATATTAATGTTTTGTAGTTGCTTTGCTTTCCAGTATTGTAGATTATTTTTTTTTCCCTGTTCATTGCAAGAAGCAGACCCTGTCCCCTAGAGAAGGGGGGTGTTAACACCATGGGAGGAAAGACACATTTTTTACTGAGCATGTCTCATGGCATCTCAGGCTACCCGAGTGTATATCCCCAGACAGAATTAATGCTTAATTGCCTGTTTAAAATGAATATTCAGTTCTGTGGCTGAGGAACCTGGCCCGATGCAGCAGAAAAGCTGCAGAGAGCTCTCCGTGTGCCCTCGCACGCCTGTGAACAGCACACGGGCACTCGGCGTGGGCGTGCAATTATCCCTGAACTCTCTGAGAGCCTGAGCATTTTCTAATCAGTGGCGACTGTAAGTATTTAATTTTGCTCCACGCTTTGCAAAACCCAGTAAATAACCTGCCCCAGACGCAGAAGCAGCGCAGTTACTTCCCCACCTGGGTAACCTCTCCTGTCACTAAGGAAATGTGGCAGCGCGGAGATAAATTGTGCGTTAACGGGAGCTGCTCCATCGCAGGGCTGGTGATTGAGATCTCCACCATGGAGACAGCAATCCACTTTGGATGTGTAGTGTGTGTGTGTGTGTGTCCCCATCTAGATGTCATTTCATCGCTGTTGCTAACAGGGGCCATTCTGTGGTCGCAGCCACAGTGGAAGGCAGGGCTTGCTGATGCTTTGGGGTTCAGGCGAATGCTTCCTCCACCCACATCTGGGGGATTTAGGTGATAAAACTAGGACTCTTAATTCAGCAGGAAAACATGGTAAGAAATCCAAAAGAAAAAAAAAAAACCCAAAGCAATTAGGAGGTTGAGGCTTTAACCTCTCACGTGGAGAATGTCACAGAATCACAGAATCATTTAGGTTGGAAAAGACCCTTGGGATCATCGAGTCCAACCATTAACCCTACTCTACACGTTCACCCCTAGACCATGTCCCCCTACACCACATCTAAGTCTTTGCTCCCAGATCCCCACCTCCATCCCTGTCAGCCCCAGCCCCAGCCTGACCCCATACCCCATCCTGGCGTGGGGGGACCTTCACTCACTCTGTCCAGTGACTGGAGGGGACATAGCAAAACATGAGACGCCGTATGTGATAAGGGAGCCAACAGACCACGAAGGCAATCACCACAGCACCTGCAAAGTACGAAAAAAGCCCATTACCTTTCGTGAGCAATTTGAAAAAAGGACCTGTCTGCGTGGTGTTTATCACTGTAAACGGTTTTCCTAAAGCTCCACTTGGTTCTTCTATTGTCATTCTGCAAAGAATTAATAACCCTGAGGGACAAGCAGCCTGCAAATGTCTGTAAAAACAAGCATAACAGAAATAATAGAAAGCAGCAATAAGCACGGGGGCAGTGACACCGCGAACAAAGGAAGGTAGGAGACAGATAAAGGACTGGCTGATGCCTTGTTCAGGCACCCGGATTTGCATCAGTCCTTGTGTCTCATGCCTTCGTGGCAGTGGGTGTTTTGTCCAAAGTACTTTCAGAGGCAGTTAGTGGATGCTTTTCATCCAGGGACACTATAATGCCGTTAGTTTGTTGTGTGGAGCCACTGGCCGCAGTGCCCGTGGTGCTGGGGATCATTAAACAGCCTCAGGAGCTGCTTTCTGGAGGCAGGGCTCGTCCTTTTGCTCTACCTTTGTGCAATACCCGAGACAGTGATTACAAGACAGTTGGGTCTGGACACTGCCATGATAAAAATGATCGGTTAAAGGGCAAGCAGAGAAAGAGGATACATTTTTTTTTTCTTTTCCAGATTCTAGCCAAGGACATCAAACAGTGGGAAAGAAAATGCAACAACTCTGAAAGATAAAAGTGCTGTTGGTAGAGTGTGTTTGTCAATCGAGATTAAAAAACAGATATATCAGGTAATCAAGGGAAGGACTTGTTTCCTTCTGTAATATGCATTTCAACCTCTGTATGAAATGACAGGATTCTGGCAGAATCCTAGCAGGAAATAAAGAAATCTCAGTTAAAACATAACACAATAAAAGACATGAAGAAAAGCAAGGCTAAATAAAATAATTATGTTAATTTTGTATCCCAAAGTTAGTCTACAGAGAATAAGGGCCACATCACTCTTGTCCTTTACGTGACCTGTAAAGGGCTAGGAAGCAGCAAAGCTCTCTTACAGAACGACTCGCCACCAGCACGACGTGGGTTGGTCACGTGGAGGCAAAGGCTGCTTCTCCTTCTGCCTGGGGACTGAAAATATCTACGTGGATATGTCCCAAACCCAGACACCGTCATCCCACAGGGACTATGCCACAGCTCACAGAGGAGATGTGCAGAAGATGTGTTTCTCTGGAAGAAGGCAGTCCAAGAGGAGCAGGCAACTGTGGTTGCATCTCCCTGTTGCCGTTGCTCAGCCAAGAGGCACCGGGGAGACTTCAGGAACACAATGGGGAGTGAAGTGTCTGTGCCCTGGTTTTGTGGCTGTCATCTCTAGCAGAGTCACTGCCTAATTTGTACAGAAATTAATTAATTCCTGGTGTCCTGCTCCATATTCACATCCTGATTTCAACTCCCTGTGCCGCCTCTTTATTAAACACATAACTAACGATGGAGACGTTTCTATTCTTTCAGCATCAACCTGCACAGTGCACTAGAGCATCTTCCAGGAATGCTGCAAAAGCCATTATTATGTGTTTCAGGCAACTGAAGGGACATATTTTGGAAAGAAGGCTGGAGGGGCTGTTTTTATTCTCTTGTCCAAGTGATTTCATGATTCGAATCTGAAGATATTTGGCTGCAACGTGGTCATTGTGATCACAGATGCAATTCATCACTAGGCAGCGTGCAGCTCTTCAGATGCTGTCGAATGAATGACTTTGACCTGTGTCTGATCCTGCCCTGAGGAGCTTTGATGGGACTTTGATGGGGACAACCCCTAGATGACACAGCCCCTAGATGCCCCTTCTGGCACAGAAGAAGCGGGGAGGTCCACTGGGAAGCTCAGAGGCAGTGCTGGATGCTTGCCTGGCTCTTTCACGTTTCAGAACTCCTGCTTTTGGCCACCTCCAGAAATTACTATTTCTGTCAGATGGACCTTTGGTTTGCCCTGCGTGGAGCAGTCCATCCATGACTCCCCAGGAGATCCCTCCCAGGGGCCACAGGAGAAGCTGGATATTCTCCAGCCTCTCCCCCTCCATCCATCAGCACCGGGCCAACAGGAACGAGCCAATATCACAGCCCCAGTCCATCTGCTTTCCCAGTCCCTGTACAGGAATAGCTGGATTTTCAGTCTGTGAAAGCAGCTTCCCAAATGGCTCCCAACACAACTTTATGCGTGCACATCATAATTTTCTTTCAGAAGCCTCCATGCACAGGCACTTCCCAGAAGCTCACCCCTAGCATGCAGCAATTTAAGAATGGCAGGATCTGGATTCTTTCTACAGCCAGTTTTAAGTCTCACACATTTGCCTGTTGAATTTACCAACAGGTTAAAGTAAAACGTCTTTCTCCACATAAAGGATCTCTGCTTCTGTTGCTCAGACAGTGTTGTGCCAGACAACACAGAGGCAGGGATCTAGAGGAGCAAAAACACATATTGAGGGAAATACCTGCTTAACCTCAGCAAACGAATAATCAATTAAGTAATCTGAGGTAATTCTGTAGTATCAGATGCAATCACTCTGTAATTAAAGCTCTGTTTAAACACGTAGCTCAGGGCAGGGGAGACACTCAGGATCTGATTTGTCAATCCCTCTGGGTAGCACGCTCTGTGGTTCTGTGCCACCAGCCTCTGCCATGTAGACTGGGAGACCCTGGTCTCTAATCTGCATGTTTTGGTTTTCTCATACAAGGGATCAACCAGATTTAGGGTGACCATCTTGGGCTGTCTCCCCGGGGATGAATGTGAAATGTGGGAATATGTTAACTCCTGTCTAACACAGATTGAAAGGGTCCTTTTCTCCCAGATATCTGGTGCCTTCAGCTGCTGTCTTCTGCCTCCCTGAGCACAGGCTTAGCAAGACATATGAGCTGTAAAGCAAATGCTTGGCAAAGTGGCTGCCAAGATGAGTTCTTATTATTGCTATCAGCTCCTAGGACACGTTCTCCATCACTAAAAGCTTGGCATAGGGTTCTTAGGTGGAGTAAGATGGAGCAGGTCAGCCTGCTGGAGCTGAGCACTGCAGGGAGAGGATTCAACCCAACATGTGATGGGGGTGACTGTCCAGGATGGTGTTTGTGAGGCTGGAGATTTCCTGCCTCTGTTGTTTTTGAACTAAAAATAATCCAGACCTGTTCCTCGCTTCTCCTTAATTCACTGAGGTTTTCTTAGGAGCAGGGCTGCTCCATGAAATTCTGGTATTCCTGGCGTTTGAGCAAACAAGGTGCCAAACGTGCGGAGCAGAGGGGACCAAGCAAGCTGACCTCGGTGTGCTGGTGAATGACCCTTCCACTGAGCTGCACCTTCATTTCCCTCCTAAACCAAACTCCCAATTTAAACGTGTATTAAAACCTGCATTTTTGCAACCCGTGGCTTTCTGGTTTGTTTTGTAACAGCTGTCTTCTCTGCCTGTTTGTGCTGCCTCCCAAGGAAGATGGGGAGAGAGGAAGGAGGGGCAGTGGAGGATGAGCCCTTGTTTGTGTGTTGTGCAGCAAGTCCTGCAGAGGGAAACATAAATTTTGAGTGACATCTTCTTCATTGTGCAAGAGAAGATTTAAACTGCACCAGTCTCGGTTTTCAGATTAAACTGGATGTGGAAGCAATCCTGGAGGTTAAATTGTATTAGATAGCACTGAGTATTTTACTTGACCTTGTGTGTATGCTGTGGCCGAGCCCTTCTCCAGGGCCAGCATCTCAGACACCTCACGTTGGGTTAACATGAGCAGGGAGCAACAGATCATGCGTAAAAAGACCACAGCAAGGTCTCAGTAGCTGGTTTGACTGAGCATGGGAGCCAAGCTCGGGTGGGATTTTCAGTCCCTTGTCCCTCTTTTAAGGCCATTTGAGGCTTGGTGTGACTCAGAGCTCTGGGACAGTGATGGGTAATGTGCCAGCACCACCAACTCACAGAGAACCCCAGGGATCTACTGCAGTACAAAGCACTTGGCTGGTGTTTTCCTCCTTGCTTTAGCAATTCTATTCCCTCTGGGGTTATATCCCTCTGTCCTCTCCTCCTTTCTCTGCAGGAGAGGGAGAAAAGAGATGCTGCTTCTTTTAACCACCTCTGTTGTTGCTAAGGCCTCCAGCTCAGATCTGTCCCTCCTTGATAGTTTTGGGAGATTATTTTGCCCAATTTACTTCTCTTTCTGTGAATTTCAAGGGGAGCTGAAACACATAAGGCTGGGGAACAGGGCTTTGTACTTTCTGAGCAAAGGCAGGAGCTGTTTGGGTGTGTACTGACCCATCTGAACAACATCTCTCAGCCTTTTCTACCCTTCAGCTCATCAGCAGCCCGGCATCTCCCAACACTGCCCAAGGAATCTGCTCTCCAGGCAGCACCAGTGATGGACACGACAGTGCTATGGGGCTCATGTCAGGGATGTGCACCAGTGCTGGTTTCTGGAAAAACCCTCCTTGTGCCTCCAAAGCTCCTGGGTTTTATATACTTATTTAGTTGATGCCACGAGAAGAGAATTTCTTGCAAAGGGGAGCGAGTGTCACCCTGCTGTTTAATATGAGAGATGGTAAAATCTGGGCCAAGAGCAGATGGAGCTGGCGCTGCCTCGTGAAACCTCGAGGCACTGTTTATGTTTCCATGATGCACTACCTGACAGGTCGTGGGCAATATTTATACCAGCGGGCCCCAAACCAGGGACTACAAGAGCTGCAAGGGTGGGTACGAGCCTAGTGAAATCAAAACTGCTTATGTGGTGTTTGGGTCACAAGGCTGTAAAAGAAAGGATTTCCATAAAAGTCAATAACGACCAGCAGGGATTGGGGACCACCAGTACACACCAGGAGCATTCAGGAGAGCGAAGGAAGAGAACCTGGGAATAGCAACGGGCCTAGGGATGCCTCAGCTCCTTTAGGCACATGCAGCATTTGCTGGATGCAATCCCCCTGTGCTCTTGCATATATTACTGAACAGAGTAAACATTAGATTTGACTCCTTAATTACCATTCCCAGCAGCCAGAGATCTGTGTTTTATTTTTCTGTAACATTTTCTTTCTTTTTTTTTTTCTCTTACTGTGGGATGACTGTCTCTTTTTTGGATAAAGGGGTAGAAGATGCTGTCTTGTGTGAAAGGAGCAATGTTCCCCCAATACTTCTTTGTTAATGGCAGTGAGACAGCAGAGTGAATAAAAAAACCCTTTTGGCATGCAAAACCAACATATTTTACTCGGGCTATATTCTCCAGTCCTGTTTTTCAATGGCTTCAGCTGACAGGTTTGTAAATGGATGTGAATTCCTACCCTTGCTCACACTGGTGATTAAATTGTCCACTGGCACCAGTTTCGCCCGTAAGGAACAAGGCAGAAAACACAAGTTAAAGCGAGTCCAGGAACAGGCTCCAACAAGCAGCATGTCACTGTTGACCCAGTGCAAACTGAGGTCTCTTCCTCAGTTTCCTTCTAAGGTATTAATTTTATTTTTTTTATTTAATTTAATTAAAGAAGGTGCTTGATTCTATTAAAACCTCACTCGTGCCATTCCCCCTGGAGTTCCAGGTGGTTGGAGGAGAAGGAAAAAGAAAGAAAGAAAAAATATTCTCTGGAGACATTCAAAACCTACCTGGACACTCTCCTGTGTGACCTATTCTTGGTGATCCTGCTCTGGCAGGGGGGTTGGACTAGGCAATCTTTTGAGGTTCCTTCCAACCCCTGACATTCTGTGATTCTGTGAAGTTTCCTCTCTGAAGGACACATAAGGGCTCCTCTCATCTCCTTTCTATTTGGTAAGATCAGGTATAACCTGAACTGACATCCACTTCTTCTTTCCCCTCCAGTTTTGAGCTTCACATGGCCCTTGTTCCTCCCAGAACAGTTTCTGCTCGCTGGAGGGACCTTGGGGCTGTATTTACTGCATGTTTCTGCAGTGACTAAGGCCCTGGCCAGACCCGATGTTTAAAAACCCATCAGTTTGTTAGCTTTTTTAAACACTCACACTGATGGGGTTTAACATCTGAAAATCCTGTTTGCTGAGCCTGACCAGCACTAGAGTTGTCTTCAGAGATGCAGCCACAGGAGCCTGGATCCCAGTAGAAACGCCTCGGCAGCCAGCAAAGGGACACGTCTTAGGAGAGGAGAAAAAAAAAATCTCCTTGTGCCAAGAGGTGCAGCCTCCATCCCTTTCTGCCCCTCAGAGGGTGTTTATAGAGCGCTCTGATACCACTTGCTTTATGTCACTTGGCAGGCTGGAAAGTAAATCTACACGTACAAACATGGCTGGGATATATATACAACTCTCATATAGCTAATTTATCCTCCCGAATTGCAGCGTGACACTTCAGCTGTTAAACTCAGTTCCCACTCATGCTTGGTGTCACAGGAGTTTTCCTGAACCCTACTTGGAGTTGCTCAGCCTTTTGATTCGGGGTACAAACTGCTGTGAATTGAGCTCCTTTCTTCAACGAGAATTGATCCATGGACAAACCTGACTTCCTTAGAATATGGGAGCTGTGAAATATAACCTCTTAAGGAGCAGGTTTCCAGCCTGGTGCTTTTCTGTGTATTGTGGCTGCAAAGTCTTGGCTGTTTGCTCTTCCTGGTTGTGGGATGGTGACACCGGATCTCAGAACACTATTATGCCTGTGAAATGGACAGCTTCAACTTGGAACCTCGCCGAGGAGAAATGAATGAACTCTTCAAAATATTTGTTCAGAAGGAGAATTATTAGGAGAATAATAATCCAATAAGAACTAGGAGAACTATTAACCCAATGCAATTAAAGCCACATGGATGCTCCATTAATACTCGGCCTTTGTCTAATGCTGAAGAAATGCAGAGACCCCAAACTCATCATTAAAAAAAATTCTTAGATGGTCAGTAACAAAACGTGGTTTGAGTTCATCTCCTAAAAAGCATCTTTCTGAGGCATCACCCAGCCAGCTGTGGGAGATTGAAGGATATTCTTTTAATCGGTTAAACCTCCCTAAGTGCTTTATAATTGCTTTCACTAAGCGGCTTCTGTAATGGAGCAAACGCTACCTGGAACTGATTACATTTTAATAGGCTTAGCCAATGTCCATCCAGGGATGTGCAAAGCCTCCCCTTGATGGCCATCAATTTGTCTCCACGTTGTTCTCAGAGCTCAGCAGTGCCATTCAAGAATTCCTTCCTTCTACCCGCAGTGGGAACCGATCTCACAGGCAGTCGTGGAGGTGCTGAGGGCTGCTTGGAGGAGAATGGGCTGGTGTAGTGATGGGGACAATTAGTCCATGTCACCAAACCATCCCCTTCCAAGAAGATATTTTGGCTAAGCAGTGCTTTCAGTCTGAGCCAAGCTCAAACACGCCTTGAGTTTTGAGCAGCCATTTGGAAATGGGAGTCTGAGTTGAGGAAGACTTATATTGCCTCTCTGTGTCAGGATACAGTGTGCAGTGGTCTGGGCAACGCACGTGAGGTTGTACCTGCTAAAGGCTGCTTATGTTGAAGGGTGCATGTGTGCATGGGTGTGTTTAAGATTGATTTAGGATGTTATCAAATTACTGGTGTATCAGGCTATGCAATCAGAGAAGCTTCACCCTCCTGGTTAGACTTGATGATCCTAGAGGTCCCTTCCAACCATAATAATTCTATGATCACACAGCACCCAAGGGACTCAACTTCCCAGCACTACAGAACAGACAAGGAATAATCACAAAAATAGGAGATGGTTTCTGAGTGGAGAAATGGAAGGAATATTGGATGGATAAAGAGAGCTTGAAATCTCTTGGCGTGGGGTATATTTTAGCACTGGTGCAGACGGTGCCCTGTTATCCTCACAAAAGAGCTGAGAAGCTGCCAGAGCCTCGAGCTCTCTGGATTTGAATCTCCCTTCTTGATCTTAAACAGAGTATACAAAACTAAAAGGAGGGAGAGAGGTGTGAGTTGTTTTAGCACAAGTGAGAGAAGGCAGCTTCTCGCTTAATGGCAGTAGGCAGAGTGTTAAGAAACAGAAAAGATAGCAGGGACCCAACCGTACGTGTGCAAACGTGAACCCTTTATTGTGTGTGAAATATAGATGAAGGTATTTTCCAGAACTGGCCTTGGGAATTTGTCTAAAATATATGTTGGCCTTTTTTAATATATGTGTTGGGTTTTTTTAGAATACTTTAAGGAAAGGTTAGGACACAGAAAAATGACTCTGGGAGAAAAAGAGAATAGTGGAAAATAGAGGATAAAATTCCCTCGAAAACTCTTGGTGACTCATCAAGAAATGGAGGAGGAAAGAGACCAAGAGAACAAGCAAATTTATTTTCCAAAGTCTGGGGCTTCGAGACAAGAACTGGACAATTTTTTCAAAAGACAAAGAGTCTGTGGGCAATCTGGGTTTCCAAAAAGAGATAATTCCAATTGAAAATACATTTTTGGTGAAGGTGTTTATTAAATTCAACCCCATTGCTCTTCAAACAGTATCTACTTAGACACCCGTAGCCAGTTCCGCGCTAGAATACGGGAATACTTACGTAGGACCCTCACGCCGTGTTTCAAGGCTTGCACGCGCCCGGGCTCCATGGACATGCTGAGCATCGTCTGCTGCCCACCAATGGTGCAGACCTGGTTTTCCTGGGCAGCCTGCTTGAACATGACCATGAGCTGGTTGGCGATGATGGTGTTGAGCACGGAAATGACGACCATGGGGAACACGAAGGAGATGAAAGTGTTGACCTGTGGGGAGGGAGAGATGCGGCACGGTCAAGGGATGAGGAGGATCAGTGGAGCAGGATATTGTGTTTTATTTCTCAAAGCAACAGAGAAACAGCCTGCAATAGAAATATTTTCCTTCCTCTGCTGGCTTTGGCTTTTCAAGGCTTATTGCACAGAGGCAAAACTCAGACACCACTGACATATGCTCATTCATGTGTGTCAACACTCAGAAAAAGCAAAGTCATTCGCATCTAGTTCTGTTGTCTTCCCCCTTTCAGTGCAGGTCATTGCCAGAAATGTCTTGACTGAAGCATACCATTGATCTTTTCATCTTGTGAACAGCAGGATGCTCCTCAGCTTTCATTTGGCGTGGCGTGACTTCTAAATAACAGTATGCTATTGTGTTTTTCCTTTATTACGAGCTCTCCTTGGGATGCTTTTAACTTTCTTTATTTTTGTGTTCTGTCCTTTCCTTGCAGATTTAATGGCAGCATTTTGTTATCTCGTAACGAAATTATCCAATAAACTTTGTGCCTTAAAGGATTAAAGTTGATCAGAATAAACAAGTGGAAGTTGTAATGTTTTTAGTACAAATTATTTGATTACTGCAGTTTTGATAAAATTAAATGGAGGATCAAATTAAGCAGTGATTGAATCAAGTGGAAATCACTGTTTGTGTCAAATAAATGCAGGAAGGCTTTGTGAGGGCTGTATGGGCTGTCTAGAAACCCTGCTGAAGCCTCAGCTACAAACAGGGGCTCATCTGCTCGGGTGGAGATGACCCCTGTCCACCCACCCACCCACAGACACACACAGGACCATGGCCTCACTGTACAAGCATTTGCTGTGCACGTGGTATCTAGTGCAGATGTGTGCTCACTTTGCTCTGGAGGGATTCAGAAATGCCAGAAATGAATGGAAAGATGGAGAAAGAGTCCAACCAACTCCCCCAAGATGCTTCAGGGGATTTGTGAAAGAAAGAAGTAAGAAGCACACAAGCATGTGGGGAGCAGGTGCACTGGCAATCAGAAGCACTTAAGTTTCTTTGTTCATAAATTGGAGAAAGATGAAACTCCTCTGTTGGGGAAGACAGGCAGTGGTGGTGTTTGCAAAGTTTTCTTTAGGTGCCTCAAGTCTTCATACAGCTTTGTGCTCCAGAGCTCGGTGTGTTTAGCAAAAGTTACCAGCTGGGTTTTGTCTTTCGCAGCCCACATGGTGAGAACATCATCTCTTGTTTATGCTGGTAATAATAATAGTAGAGCTCCTCTGTGGACTGAGGAAACTCCCAGATATACCCCACCATTACAAGCTGGTAATGGCCTGTTTTGTTACATATATAGCAGCTTTCTAAGCTTCTAAAGCCTGCTGCCTATATAGGAGAGTTATCTTCTGGCGTTGCCTTGAGACACTAAGATCATTAAGCATTAGGGACCAAGGTCTCAGCTGGTGCAAAACCACACGGCTTCACTGAGAGAGTGGTTTTGTACTTGTGAAGAACCTATTTTGTTTATTTAACCTTCACCACGCATCTGGGCTGAGCTGCACACACAGGGCTGAAATGACTTGCTTGGACTTACCGCATCAGACTAAGGAATGCGCTCCTATTTCCGTGGATTTTAGCTGCTGAACCTTCTTCTTCCCTACTGCTGAAGAGAGTTTTGAACCTTCTTCTTCCCTACTGCTGAAGAACGTTTGCACATCAGCCAAAGGAAACACTGAATTCTGGAAATGCCTCTCTCTGAGCTTCAGAGTTTATGGGCTTTCATTCAGGATCTTTGCCCTAGCTATGAATTAGTCTTGCCTAATGTAATTATGCAGGACCTGAAAAGTCTTTTCTGAGCTGTCTTTAAAGCCTTGATTCATTCCATAATTGTATTGTGAAGTCTTTAAACGGCTTGGGAAATTATCTAGAATAGCACTGGCTTTCCCTTTTATGAATTGTTATAGTAAAAGTGTGAAAATTGCATGGTTTCTATGAAAAGCTGTATTTAAAGTGGTATTTTTCCATGTCTTGATTTGTACCAAAACTCTCATATAGTTAAAAATAGAAATCAATATTTTCCTCAGAAGTAGAAGGTTTTAATTTGGGGAAAGAATTATTTGCAAACACAAATTCTCAAGAACCTTGAAAGCTAGAAAAGCTAATCCCCCTCCTGCAAACCCTCTCTATTCAGTGCTTTTTTCTGGTGGGTTGCTGGCTGGGCTGTGTGAGTCCAGATCCCAGCACACGGCTCACGTCAGTGCAGTAACACTTCATTTCCAGGTGACTTTGCACACTGCTGGAGCTGATGCTTCAAACATCTCTTCAAAGCCAGAGGGAAGTTTTCCACCTGCTTCAAGAGGAGCTGGTTTGGGATCCCAGGGCTATATATTCAAAGGTCTCCAGGGGCAGGAAGACTCATTTAGGTGCTTAATGGGATTTTTTACAGTGCTGAAACTCCTAACATCATCCTATGGGAGCCTTTGGGTTCTTATATATCTTTGCAGATTGCTCTGGCCCTGGGAAGGAGGATTTAGTTGTCCAGGTTTACTTTTGACCTGAAAGTCTCAGGCTTTATGTTGACTCACCATGGAAAGGTCAACTTGTGCGATACTGGATCTAAACTAATTCTGTATTCAGGGTTGTTTGGATGGAAAAGCAGAGTGGTCTGGCCTCACCTCTGCTGCCACCAAACATGGTTCACTCTGATTCTCCTCTCTGTTAAAGGTGATGTGTTTGAATCAGTGTAACCACCCCAGATCCCAGGTTTCTGCTCAGCACCACGGTGGACAGTGCCATGCAGCAGGAGCACAGTGCAGAAGCACAAAGCCGTGCCTGGAAGGGCTTAGCACTGACTGAGCTCCGGTGTAAAAAAAAAAAACCCAACATGTCAGACCCTGTGACTGTGTGCTAAATCCTGGTTAAAAAAAGAAAAAAAAAGAAAAGAAAAAAGAAAATCCAATACTCTAACGTTTGCCACTGGCAGGAGAGAATGAAACACTAACCCACTTCCATGCTGCTGTCGCTCCTGTAATCAGTGCAGTCCTAAAAGCTGTTCAAGCAGCAGGCTGGCAGCAGCTGTGGGATGGGATTAGTCCTCGGGACCAAATGGTGTTTTATCTCGGATGGAGCCACAGCCTCCTCTCCTAGCACTACATGAGTAGTAACACTCCGAGACCCAAATCACTCTTCTCCGGCTGCGCTGTGCAGGATGGTGATGACGTGGATGTCATCGGAAGGCAGGGTCCCAGGAGAAAACTCTGCCTAGACCCTGTCCCCATGAAGGCCTGACTAAGATATTTGATCACTTCATGGGTCAAAGACATGGCAGAGACAGCTGCTGTAACTCACCCAGTTCTCAGAGGCACACCTTATCAGTCCCCTGAGCCAGTGACACTGACCTTCCCAGACCCATCTTGGTGGCTACGGGGGTCCTGCCCTGTCCAGGCACCAAGCCTGGCTGGCTCTCTACTGATGACACAATTTTCATCCCAGATTTCCCTTAGCCCTCCGTTGCCAAAGGTGATTTTAAATCCAGATGAAACACAAAGCATTAAAATCACACAGGGTTTGGGTTTTTTTGCAGGGCAGATAGGACAGAGCAAATCAGGGGCCAGGGCTTCATAAACTCATGAGAAACAAATGGAAATTTATGGAAATCAATTCACACATCTGGAAGGGAAAAAAATGCATCTTTCAGCCTCTTGGTCAGCTCAGAAAAACCCAGACATTGTGTGAGACTGGAGAACGGTGCGAGTTTTCTTCTTCCTTCCCAACAGATGCATGGGAAAGACACAAGGGAAATGAAGTGACACAAAAGCAGGAGCCGGTTCTTGGGTTTGCGACTGTTCCTAAGTCTTTTGCCTGGAAAACCGCTCCCTCGGCTCTGCTGAGCCTCACGCTGACGTGATTTGCTTTTGCCAAGCCGTCCCTCAAATTATTTGGCTGCCGCAGTTTCCCCGGGTTACCACTAAAAGCAGACATCGGCTCGCTCGCAAGGGTGATGGAGGAGATGGGCATATAGCTTCACGCAGGGACTCCCCAGAGTGCTTGAATGAGTCCTGGAAACCACAAGTTTTGTGAAGGATTTTTTTTTTCTTTTGTGCTCTGATGTGACTTCTGGAGGACTCAGATGCCACTGTGGAAGAAGATTTTTTTCCACCCCTCCTGCAAGCCCAGACTCTTGTCCTCTATGTCTCTGAAGGGGAGGAGGGGAAATATTACATCTGTTCCAGGAATTTACAGGTCACCTTTGCTCCCAGCAAAACTCAATCACCTGAGCCACCTAGAGCTGACTGTTCCTGTGGTCCATCAGCACTTGGCTTTGAAGGGATATAAAGCTGCGTATTTGTAGATGCTTTATGAGGTGTTGGAGCACTGAAGTGGTTAAAAGTAAAAAATTAGGCTAAAGGCTCTTCCCAGAGATACAGTGGCAAGTTAAACACCTCCACTGAAAGCATTAATAATAAAAAAACCCCAAACCAACACGCAACCAGAACTATTCAGAATATTTTCACTGAATTTTGATGAGAAAATGTTCCTTTCCTGAGACTGTAAAAGATCTTTGAACTTGCATCTTGTGTTTTCCCACAAGCAGATCTTTTTTATTCTAAGTAAGAGAATAAAGTCCCCCAAACCAGACGAAGCCTGAGAAGTTGGTCACGAAAGCAACAGCACCCGTGCGTCCCACCGAGCAGCAAAGCCAGCAGGAGCAAGGCCCCCAGAGAGGACATGGAGCGTAGATAAGATTTAGGGATAATTTTAGCCCTGGTTTGGAACAATGATTTTGTAGCAGAGGCCAGAGATGTTCCCTCATTGCCTGATAAATGAGGTGACAGCAGAGTCAAACTCTTGGTCTCTGTCAGCACCACGTCTCTGGAGACCTGACCCCTCCCAGCAGTGAGCTGGGATGCTCAGAGCAACTTTTCCCCCCTTCCTCTTCAGAGATGTAAGAAGGACAATTAAAACGGAGAGAAGCGTGGATGACGGTGAGCTGGGGAAACCTCACCCAGACTGAGGAAGCTTTCCTCATAGTTCATTTCCCCGTGGCACGCCTGACTGCGGGCTGGGAAACGCTACGAAACCGCTGCCAGACTTTCTTTTTCCTACTGGGGAGGACTCTTCTCGGGTCCAGCCACCCCTTGAGGACATGCCTGGGGAAATGGTTGAGAAACCAGCTGAAAACTATCTCAGAGGAGGTTTGCCTTTGCTGGTTTTCCTGGAAGTGCCGATGGAGAGGCCTGAGGATGCAGGGTATCGGTTGATCCGTGGGTTTGAGCAAATCAATGAAACCACATAGCTGGGAATTAACAATCGACCACGTTCTGGTTTACCTCATTTCCAATGGAAATGAAAAGTAAATGATCCTCCCCCTGACTGTGGGGGCAGTATTGGTAGCATATGTCAAGCAGGAAAGCACATTCTGCTGCATCAACTTTCGGCTGCCAAAAAAATCTTATTTGACTAAATGTGCTTTTCAAAATGACCAGTTATTTCACTCAGTGGCCAGAATTAACATTTTATTTATTTATTTTTAACCACTCGGTGGATAATTCCAGCCACATTCCTGGATACTGCAACCTATGGAAGAGAAAGCAGGAAAGGGAAAGGCAGAGACAGCGCTGCCATGCCAAAAGGAGCATTTGGCAACAGCACTCTTGTTTGATGTTCACAGGATGTATCTGATGAAAAATCCAAAGGTTCCCCCCCCCAGCAAATAAATTACCATCTAATTAAACCCCATCTTCGCCTAGCTTTCCAAATTTCCATGCCAAGTATCTAGTCGTTATCAGCTAGATGCCATTCCTTAGATACAACAGGGCAGGAGAGGTCTGCATTTGGGAGTGATGGAAGAAAACAGCTGCTTTTGTAGCTGGAACCTGGTACAGGGAGGAATGTGGAAGCCAAAAAACTGCAGCCTTGGAAGGGAATTCAGCTTTTCTGGAAATTTCTCAGGAATTTTATTAGTCTCAGAATGTATTACCACTAGAATTTAATAGAATACCTTTCCAATCTTTCCTCTCTCAGGCCATTAGTTTAACAAATAGCTAAATCTGCAGGAGAAAGCTTAAAAGAATGTGGGAGAAAATAAACTACAGAATCTGGAGTGCTGGAGTGGATATCCAGAGCTGGCAGGGACGTGTCCTGCAGGATATGGGCACCGGTCCTTCTTTCAGATAAGCACATCCTGGTGTGGGGACACAAATCCTGAATAAATCTGATCAGAGACAAATGCTGAAGCCTGTGTGTAGACTTGGATCTCTAACAATGTACTTAGCAGGAAATCTTTGCACATCACTGGTTGCAGCTCAGGCTGCACATTTTATTTCTGGTGGCCACTATCTCAACTGGCTAACACCAGATATGAACTCTTCCAAAGAGCTTAATTTAGCTCTAGCTTTGAGAACAGAAGGAGGATCTGCTTAAACTCTGGTTTCCTTAGCATTCTGTGCTTGCTCCAGAGCAGTGATGTTTTCCTGGTAATGTGTCTTCTCCTTTTAGATCCATGGCCATTGTGAATGACTAGTCAATGTGGATTAAGATATTAAGAATAACCAATGTGTAACATTTTCAAGCCCTTGTGTGGTCCCACGCTGATGAACTATAATGGGAATGCAGAGCAGCTAATGATCTTGAGAAGTTAAGTTAATCACATACTCTGCAGGAGTTAATCAGATACATAACAGATGGAAATAAATTGCGTACTGACAAAAAAAAAATCCGTCATATCTCTATGGCAAAAACATTTCACCATCTTTCCCCATTCATAAATCTCCTTCCACGGAGAAAACATTTGTTCATAAAAAACAACATCTGATGTAGAACCACTTAAATGGGTCTCTTGCTCATGATGGGTTGGTAAAGATGTCAGAGGATTGAATAATGGTGGCATTCCTGAGCTTGGCTGGATACCTGAAGAGATCATTTAAGCTCATTTCTATGCATAGTTACCATCCCGTGGACTAAAGTATTTTCAGATTTATCGTAAGTCATAACAAAAAGGTATGATTCATACGTAAGTGTTTGATATAAAGCTTGTTATTGCTAACAGTATATGAGGGTAATACTTAAGTATCAAGATCCCTGGGGACCTCAGAGCTCTTCATGACCTTGTTAAATGTCAGAGAACCTTCTCCATTAGAACTGTTCATAAGGGAAAATTTCCTTCTTTCCTAATCTTTGGACATCAATCTCAAACCTCAATGGTTCTTCTAGTTTCAGCTCCCACAGAGAGAGAAAAGCTGTGGAATTCAGGAAATCCTGGAAATAATGGACTGGAGAATGGGCAAATGGGAATGCTTTAAGGTTTGCCACTGCTTGTTGCAGAATGCCTAGCTGTACGTCACGGATATTCAGCTTTATTCCTTGATAAAACTGAAGGAAGAGTATTTACTTAGAAAAATGAAAGAGTAAACCAGTTACCAAAAAAAACCCCCAACCTCAAACAAAAAACCACCTAAATCCTCACTAAGATTATGCTTGATGAAGATGATGGACTTGGGTGTTTTGTACATCTCACTTCAGTTATCCCAGGGCCTCCTGCCGTTGATTTAAGGAAGATATGTGGAAGCTAAAATGGAAATGGCTTATCTCAGGATGGTTGCTGTCTCCCTGTACTTGGGAAGTGAGGAAGGAAGAAGTGACAGAGCAGCAGTGATGATCCTCCATCACAGTATCATTAACCTGAAAGCTTCAAACCTTCCCCCTCCCTCTTTCAGGAAATCTTCCTTCTTAGTTTCCTGCAATTGGGTACATTGAGCTACAAGGTGAATAAATTACATTTACCCGACTTTGCTTGCAAACAAGAAGAAAGTCAATTTGTGTGCTGGCCTCAGCTTTGCTGCTCAGATCTAGTTATCCATTGCACTATCTAGGGCAATATTTTTGGTTGAACAAAACCTCAGTGAATAACGTTCTTGGTTTTCCCTTTGAACACACAGGTCCTTGTTACTCTCTCCCCCCCCACCCTCCCCAGCAGCTATATTCTACTCAAGGGGAAATAATACTTCAGCTTCAAATGACAGGTTGGAAATATGCTTTAAATAATTTACCAGTGCAGTTGGATTTCAGTTCTCACTATCTGCTGGTATTTTGGTTCCTACTTGCTTTTGCCAAAGGGATATTGCCCGTTGCCTATCACAAGATGTTTAGGTTTCTCCAGTTCTGCTGCTTGTCAGCCCTCTAAATAATTTAATAAGCGTCCACACAGTGCCTAATTCTCCTGACATCTGAGTAATCCTAATCCAGATTGTGCAGTTAGTTTGTATCTATCCACTTGCCTATCTTCCACCAGGCATTGCACAAGCCATGGGGTTCCTGTGATGGACATTCATCCAAAGAAAGTGTCTCCATGGTTGGTTCTTCCCCTGGTGGGGGCTCATGCTCTCTGTTGAGGGTAGCTAATGATGTCCTTAGCAAAATCAAGGCAATCACCCTCTTTCCTATGCTGTTAGCCATGACTTGGCACTTTGCACATCCCATGCTCCTGCTTCTGCTGTGTGGGATGAGTGCAGACACCACAGCCTTCAGGAGAGCACAGACCAAATGTATGTCTTCAGGGTCTATCACCATGCAAAGAAACCTCAGCAGCTGATTTCTTCAGCTGATATTGAGATCCTTGCTTCTCTAACATCATCTTGCTATTCCATATTTCATGGGGTAGTTGTTGTGATGAATGAGGCTGTTATGCTTGTATATTCTCTCAGAAAGCATGTCAAAAAAAGAATCAAACCATGGCGACAGACAATTATCACCCAACCTGTCTTCTTCTGGTAATTTTGAGTCATTTCATCCCTGATGATCGAAGTGGATGGCTTTGCCTACGTGGGTATGAAGTCACTTACAGCAAGTGGGCCAGCACTGGGATAGCTAGTCACTCTTTTAGGAGTAAAATAAAGCACAAGGCACGAGCATGGGGGTATAATAAGCAAAGATTCCTATCTGTGAAGAGCAGCAAACAGTTAAATCAAGCGGTTCTCACTTTCTTCCCACACTTTCTTGTCAATGGATGGCAGATGGATCATGACAGAGGAAAACGCGGGGCTGCTCTGCTCACGTGGTGACTCTCAGACTCCAGCTTTACACTCGGCACCTGGCCACACCACAGCCAAGCACGGCCGTGCAGGAGAGGGGTGCTGGGCTCCCCTCTGCCACCAGCAGCCCAGATGGGTCCAGGCAGGGGAGGGTCCCATGCGGGGGCCAGAATGTGGGTGCACAAATCTGCAGTGACCCCCCCCCCATCTCCTGCCCTTCATGGGGGAAAAACAGAGATGCAACCATCAGCTGTCTGACAGGCAGGCACACACTCATTAGAGTGAGAGTGCAGGGTAATTAATGCATCAGCTCCAGCCCCCAGGATGATACTGAGGGTTTAAGACAGAGTTTTTGCTGTAAACCAAGCCAGCAACTAAAGCCTTCAGCCTGACGCATGAGGCACACACACTACAGATGGATTCAAAGGAAAGTTAATTAAAAAAAAAAAGAAGAACCCAAAACAAATGGAAGTAATAAATCGCTCCCCTATTGAAAAACACATCGGATCTGACTGATTTTGCATGTTCTGCCAGGTGAGGTGGAGGTAGATGAAGGTGCTAGAGATGTTCGAGAGACAAGGGAGATCGTGATAAGGAAAGATTTATCTGCTGAATGATGTTTCAGGATCAAATTTGCTGAAGTTATTCGTAATATTTCACATATGAAATATGAAAAGTCACGTTAATATAGCTGGTAAAATAACAGCTTGTCTGCTTAGAATAATTAGCAGTAGACAAATGGGTTGAATTTTAAATCCATGAGGAGCTTTGGTTAGCACTAATAAATGTTGATTAAGGTAGCAATTAAAATATAACAATCTCTCTGGGGGTCTGAACTTTACAGCTGAAGTTTGGAACTTTCCTCAATTTAGGGAGAAAACACTATAGTTCCTCCCTGAGATGCATTATTAAGCTGTGGCAGTGCAGCTATTTCACCTATATATATATTTTTTTTTTTTTCCAGTTTACATTAATTAACTGCAGCCTAAATTAGTGCCCCATATCCAGAGGCAGCAACCAGCACCCCTCCTAGTCTAACAGCTGATTGACATAAGCCCCTTGGTGCAGCCATGGTCTTTAGTGGAGTGAGGTTTTACCTTTCTCTTGAGTAAGTTAATGCTGTGAGACCTTCTTGAAACCCCCAGCTCTGTGGCAGTCCTTCCCAGGAGCCAGTATCTGTCCCTCTTCTCATCAGGCTTTGAAGGGGGCTGGAGAGATCTCCATCTCTCCTTCAAGATGTTCTGCTTCAGAAATGTAGCTGACCTCTCAAAAACAAGCAAGGTCAAGAAGCGCTGAGTGTGTGCTCGTCTGTCCAGAATCTCTCTCCTGCTTGCTCTCAGAGACTCGACTCTGCATCTCTTAATCAGGATGATTGGATGAGATACCAAGAAAAAGCATTGGGTAGGTAGTGTCTTCAGGAAGAGTAAAATTATCTCTTTCTGCTGAGCTCAAGCAGTGTGACCAAGGCAAATCAAGAAGCACATTTGTATGTATGGACTGGTTTTACTGATTTATCATCACGGGGCTGTTCACCAAGGTCTCGGGTTCTTCATGATCTTACTAAACCTGAGAAAATTTCAGTCACTTCCCTGCAGTTTTCCATTTCTGAAGGAGTTTGAAAGCAAGTTTGTATTTCATGGACCAGCTCTTTTATGCTGGCTAAATCCTTTTGGGTTTTTTTCTCATTCTTGCTATGGGCAAGACATTAATCTAACACAAAACCAGACCTGTCTTTTTTCCTTTGTCACACACTAGCCCTGCATCTCCCATTAATTACATTTCACCCCACAGTTCATAAGCTGAATGCCAATGGGGCAAAAATAGGTATATATTGTGAACTGGGGACAACCTGGTCCTCTCGTGTTCCCAGTGTGAATAGGAGCACACTGGTATGTCTGCTCTTGCCAGGCAGCTTTAATCATCAGACGTGTCATTATATTGTTATATTACAGGGCTTTTTTTTTTCAGGTCTGTTCCTTCTGACCTGGGGAGCAGCTGAAACCAGGTCTTTTTTCCCGTGAGGTGCTTGCAGTGGCTGTTACTGAATAAACAGACCAGCAGAAAACTTGTTTGTGCAGAGCATAGTTCACACCGTGTTCAAATCCAGGGGCTGCTCCTGGGGGAAAGCAGGAGGGTCCGAAGGAAGCTGGGTCCCCTTCACCTCCCAGAGCTCCTGCTCACAAAGTAGCTGATGCTCAGTCCTCCTCCTGGCCCCAGCACCCTCAGCTGCAAAGGAGATCTTGTCTACACATGAAACAGCCTCCACCTTGGACAGCTTCTCATTCTGGGAAGGACCTTCAATAATTTGCAGAGTTTTTAGGTGCTTTCTCAGCCCAGGCTGTGTGATCTGAGCGTGGCCGTTGGTTTCTCAGCAACACTGTGTGTTCCTCAGTCCATGTGAAGAGTCCGTGCATTGCTAAAGACAGTTTACAGCAAGAAAGAGATGGAGAGCTGGGGATGTGAAGTGCAAAAGGAGGAAAGGGAAGAAGTCTGTCCAGAGGGTGATAAAAAAAAAAAAGCCCTTCCACTCTCTATCAGTTTGTGCTTTGTTTGGGTTTTTTTTCCTATATTGTAAGGCTGAAGCACAACTAACTCAGATAAATGCAGGAAGGGACAAAAATGGAAGTGTGATAGATGGAGAAGCTTTGAGCTATTTTTTTTTTTCAAAGCAGCCTTGAGAACTGTCTGCAACTGTGCATTTACATTTGAGTGAGCGATTTTTGTGCCTGAGTCTTTGAGACAATTTGCTCCCCGTGCAAGCTGGATGCAAGGGTTGAATCAACTGGAAGCTGGAGCTACAGTGGGCCATGAGAGGCTGGTGATGAGCATTGACTTGGCTGCGAGAGTGGGGCTTTCAGGGAAAAGAGCAGCTTCTGAAAGAAGATTCCAGGTGGACACAGTCATCCTGGACACCTCCATCCACAGCCAATATCACCTTCCACAAACAGGTATTAAAGCTGGCTGAGATGGGTCTACCTGTGCTGCAGGGAGCACTCAGGGCTACTGTGGAGACATCACCCTGGCTCTCAAAGCATTATTGGATGGGAAACCATGATCTGTCTAAGAGAAATTGGGGAGATTATTTATGCACAGTCTTCCAGACTACTTAAGAGGGCCTATTTAATATTTTTACAGTAATACTATGCACTCTGCTGCTCTTACTGTAGAATTACAGGTGTCAACCTGTGGAGGTGTGTGGAGGGGCATGTTTTTTGGAGAAAAAGCATTTTGCCAGAGTGATGATACAAAGAGAGGGGCTGCAGACAGACCTGGTATCTTCAAGGAGCTCAGAAGATCTGTTGTTTTCAGGCTGCTGACCTGCCACCTCATGGAAAACCATAAAGGTAAATCAGCAGGTAAATACAGGTATGGTAGGCACAGCATGGACACATCAGCTTCCAACACCCTGACTTCTGCAAGGCAAGGATCATGAGCTAAATCTCTGCAGGTTCCCAGTAACATGTGGTCCTGTTCAAGGATCTGAGTGTGGCTGCTGGTACCATCATCCTCTGCTCACAAAGGCATTGCAGCTGAGGTTACTGGCCCTCGTTTACACTGGCCTTTGCTATGCATTAAATAAAACAATTTCCTTACTTAAGCAAAAGAATTTTAGTGCAAAAATTGCTGCTTTTATCCCCAAGGCAAGCTTCTCAGCCACAAGACTCAATCTCAGGTAGAAACCATTCCTCTCCAAGCAGTGATGAAGGCAGAGTCCTTACAGAAGAGGTGGCTTAAGAGGAAATAATCAAAGTGCCATGAATACAACCAGGATTTCCCTGTTAATTACCTAACTGTCTAATTAAGGGGCTATTTTTTTATTAAAATTAATTCTCATCTTTATAAAATACATGACTTCAAAAGGGGATGTACAGAAGTGTTTATCAGTGGTGCCCTAAGATGCTAATTTCCCGGTGTTATGACTTGTAATCAAGATTAATTTTCTCTGACTTATCCTCCAAAGGAAAGACTTTACACGAGTTTTGACATTTAAATTACCTTAGATTTGCAAGTCCAATATTATCATAAATATTCATAGCCAAGAATAGAGTATTTAGCCTTCAATTTTTTTTTTTAAATTTTTAATTTACTACAAAAAACTGGTTTCAGAACAAGCACAGAGCAACGAAGCACCTTTTCTTTAGAGCACAGGAAGCATCTGGCTTTGCTAGTCCAACAGCGAACTGACACATTACATTTGTTTGATGCTGCTGATGAACAAAATTTGACAGTGAAATCATCCTTTGATCCTTTTCCTTACATCTTCTTGCAAAAAAAAGCTACTTTTAGGTAGAAGTTCTTGGCCAGCACTGACATTGTTTTAACGTCTGCCATGTTCACTGCTGCACACAAAATATCCCAGTTCAACCTAGCAGGCTCCAGGCTAAGGAAGGATCCCCGTACCCTCTGGCAGGTGTGCTCCTGCTGCTCTTCTCAAGCCTCCCCATTCATTCAGTCCCCTTGGTACCATTTCAGTGCCCAAGGAGCAAGCTGCCTTGCTTCACCTGGAGGCTGGCAGCCTCCCAAAGATGATGTGACAAACCTCCTGCATCTTCCCTGTGCCACTGGCAGAAACCCAGGTGAGAAATAGGAGAGGGAAGATGCTCCAGCCCTACCCTTGCCAGTGTGGGTTTCTCTCTTTTGGCCAATTTCTCTCTCAAAATGCACACTCCTTTTTTTTTTCTCCAGGGTTTCCTAAGAACCTAGTCAGATGTGGGATAGGGAGAACGACAGGATCAGCCCATAGGTCAAGGAGAGGGCTGGCTCTGCTCAGGGACTCTAGCCAAGAGCTGATGGATACTGCCAGGTAAGTACCTGCACATGTCAGTCTCAATAAAGGGCAAATTGGCTTCCTAACAAAACATCCTCCTCATTTCAGTGACTGATGACTTCTTCAATTTTTTTTAAATATCTGAAACCTTTCAAATGCAGTTAATTTCTCCGGTCTTTTTTCTGTCCCTTCCACAAGAAGACAGGGATGGAAACCCAGAAGTATTACCTTTCACTTCTCAAAACCATTTCTATTTGCAAAAGGCCAACAAACCCCCGAGATTCACAATGACCCCTCCTACTGACTGACTCCCATTTGCTACCCTGTTAACAAATGAGCTCCATTCAGATGGATTTTCTGGTATGTAGATGAGGTGTCTGCTCCTCCCTGAGATCAAAAAAGGATCTATTTGCCCAGGAACTCACCAAGGTATTTTGTTTGCTTGCTTGTTTTGTAGTTCAGTCCATTATTTTAATAAAAGATATTTTCTCTGCCTACAACACCATCCCTCACAATGGATGATAGATGCTCTTCTAATACTGTTTACCTCTTTCAGTTGGAAAGAAAGTTTTTGCCATGAAGCTCCAAAGTATTTGAGAGGTGAACTACTCAGCTGGGATCTGTGTGTGGCCTTAGGAAATGAACCCTCTGAGCATTGAAGAGGTGAGGAGGGGCAGAAAGGATCGGAGATGCCGAGTTTAGGTCTGTCTCTGCCAAAAACACTGAAACATGTAATTATTTTGTGGGGTGATGTTCCCTTTGGTCAACACCTAGAGCTAAACTGAATGCCAGGACAATCAATTAAAGTCCTTCCGGATTCATTTTCCATGAAGGATCAGTCATGAGACTGATGAGCACCAAAAACTGGTGAAAACAAAGCTCTTTAGCTCTGAATTGTTTTGAGGCACTCCACGTTGGTTAGAGAAGCCATGTGAAAAACCTTGGACTCTGTTCTCCCAAATAACTCATTGTGGTGTGGGAAGAGATGCTCCTGTGTCACTCTGGTAGAAAGAAAAAAAATGACAACAGCTTGAAACTTCTTGATTTCTGATTCAGTAGAAAGTGAGAGTCTTTTAAGTGACAAGTTCTCATAAATAATTCCCTCTAATGGAAGATACTTTGGTAATTGCGATATTTTAATTTCAGCCCTTTAAGTGCAGAGAATACTCATTAGCTCAGTATTCAGGTACTGCAATGAATTTTCATGGAGTGAAAATAACAAACACAGTGCTGAAATGCTAGAAGTAGGTTTAATTTTTGTAGTATTTTATGGACAAAGTCATTAAGTGATTCATTAAGTGGAACTGCCCATTCCCTTCTGGGTACAAGAAAGTTTTTATTATTCCTGTTTTTTTTAAACTCAGGTAAATAAGCAGAAGCTGAAAGTAACTAGGTCTGATCTAAACCTCTTCTTCACAAGCATTTTCACACGGAGTTTGTTTACTTGCAGAGTGTATTCTTAACTGAAGTATCAAAGTGACCCTGGGCTGTCCACACCTCAGTAGAACACCCGTGCCATATTGCTTGGACTATAGGCAATGCAACCACCCACAGGGGAGCTGGACTGCTGGGCTGCTGTCTGAGTACACATCTATTACAAATGAATACAGCAAAATTTAGATTTCAGGAAAAAAAAAGGATCCCTTTTTGCCAGTGCAGAGGGAATTTGGCCCGTGCTCATGGTGGGTTAAAGGAATTTGTGGTGCGGTGGGAGAAGCGCCGTGTGTTGCTAACTCTGAAACAGAGTCATGGAAATTAAAGCATCCACGGCCCCAATTATTCCCCTGGCACTGGAAGTGTTGAAGGAAGAGGAGGGATATCAGAGCAAGGTGTGCAAGAAAGAAGGTGAAGGGTTTGATTTACACCAAACTCTGCTCTCTCTTGTGAAGCAATGGGGCATAAATGTCTTGGGCAAGCAAGGCTCAGCCAGGGTGGCATCGTGGGGCAAAGCAAGAAGAGTGGTAGCGCTTTTTCCTTTCGATTGTCTCTTATCTTGGAAGTGGTTTCAAAACCAGGTGTGAGCAAGGATGCCAGCACTACTTCCTTCATGTTTGATGCAGTTAAATGGAGCTGGTAAAGGTAAAGCACTGCAGGTAAAGCTGGTGAGAATGGGAAGCACTGATGTGAGTCATTCACTCTATTTAGCTTGTATTGAATTACCAGCTTAGGAAGGCATCATTTGATTTTGTTTAAGGTAGAAATTAAATGTTCCCAAGACTCAACTCCCTGCTGGGCTGCTGTTTACAATCAACATGTGAGCGAGAGAGAGGAGGACAATTGCCAGCGCCAGATCTCAGCCAGCCCGGAGGATTCGCTGTGCATCATTTCATCATCGCTGGGAACGTTTTCCTTTGGGGATGTTTTAGACACGCTGCTTCTCCTGCTCACACAGCCAAAGCACCCCAGCGGGGTCACCCAGAGCCAGACATCTCCCCACCAAGGCACGCTGCTCCTGCCTTCTCTAAGTGTCTTCCTCGACCAGCTGAATCTTACAGGGTTTGCTGCTGGTTACCTTCGTTTCTCTCCCACCGCATCCAGCTCTGATATTCTCGTTTTCATTTGTCTGTATAGCAACTTTCCCTCCCCAGCCCCAGTCACACTGCAATCCCCCTCTGAGGGTACCTAGCCTGGTTTGGAAAATACCTCTCTTCTCCATTACTTACAGCTCTTATTCATTTTACCTTCTTTTTCCTGCACTGCTTAATTTGAAAAGCATGGCTACAAGGACAGGATTATGCCAGCTTTGATCACTTTATCATGCCAACTTTGATCACTTTATCATGCCAACTTTGATCACTTTATCAGCTTATACAAGGGAGCTGAGAAGCAGAGGTCACTCCTCACTCACCCCAGACCTGTGGGCAGGGCATCCAGGTCTCTGCAGCTGCAGTTCCTACAAGCACAAAGGCTGCTGGCTTTACAAAAGCTCTTTCAGGGTGATTGGGAAGCCACCTTCTCTGATCTTTTCTCCTTTTGCATGAAGAAATGGCTTCTTTTTTTTTTTTTTTTTTTTCTCTTTGGTATAAATGTGTGCACGTGATACCAGGACCAGCTTTAATTCTAAAGGTAGAGTTCAAAACTAATTTGAGCGTGTCACCGTGTTTCACAGGTGAGGACCTGTCTGGGGCTTCTCGGAAAGGCACTGAGAAGTTCTGCTCTGCTGCACTCTGTTGATAAAGCAGGGAGCACAGATGAAAAAAAAAAAAAGGGATTTGTCTGATGTTTAATGATACATTCAATCTCACAACCCGAGAACAAAAAATAAAGAGCCTGAACCACACATAAAGAGGGAGAGGCACCGGCCATTTGAGTGCTATTTGGATTATTATATTTAGAGCCTATTAGACACCTTATTATCTTCCTCCAAGGTCTCGCTGGTGTATACCTGGCACAGACAAGGGAAAACATTTCATCTTTAGCAGTGAAGGAGCAAAAGCAAACTAGAAAAAGAAACCCACACTGGGAGACAGATACTTCAAATAAAATGAAGCAAGAGAGAACACCAAGAGGATTGCGCCTAACTTTTAGGAGACAGTTGATGTGTATGTTTACTTATTTATTACACATTAATTAAAATGCTTGAAAGAAGTGGAACTTGGCACGGGGTTTGATGAAGTCGAATCAGAGGTGTTTCATCGCAGTGAGCTGCCTGGTTCAACTCTGGGAACTCACACAAGTCACCCAGGTGAAAGCTGACATAAAAGGATGGGGAGTTAGGAGCCTGGAGGTACAGGATTCTGCCCTTGCTGAAGTATACAGCAGTTAAAGGCAAGTAATCTTCTGAGAAAGATGAATGTGATGAAAAATGAATCTTTGGAAGGAAACCAAAAGCTACTTGAGGACTTATGTTACAATTCAGTAAACAGTATTGACCAAAAAAAAAAAAAAGAGGAGGAAATGTTGAACTATTTCAGTGTTTTCAAACAAACACTTGTTTTCTGTCTGGAAATGTTAATACATTTCATTTCAAAATAAAGGAATAAGCCTAACATGCTGAACTTCTCTTTTATTTCAGAATTCTCCTAAACTGAAAAAGAAAGAATAAAAAGAAGGGTTGTAAGCCAAAAATGAACTAAGGTGATCCACCTCAGCTAAAACTACATGTTTTATTTGCAAACAAAATGCTGTAGGGTCAACCCCAAATTAATTGCTTTGTTTATCTCATCCCTGATATATTTCTTAATTTGTTCTTCTTGGTTTGACCCAAACATATTTTTTCCTTTACAAATGAATTCTTTCACTATGAAACCACAAACCCCATTGCTCTCCCAAGTGCAGGAGGAATGTCTCCAGTGGAAAGAGAGGATGAAGGAGAAATAGCGTCTCCAGCCCATGAGTGCTGGAAGAAGGAATCCAGCTCTTGCTGTGGGCAGCTGCATCTCTGTGATCTTCAACCCCAGTTTTCCTGTGTAGCACTAAGGAGCTAAAAAGAATAGTAGGAAAGATCAGCCTCTGCTGCTGTTGCAGCCCAGAGAGGCCAGACCAGCACCTGAGAAACGCCAGGACAGAGATGTATCACCCTCCTCTGTGCCCCAGGGCTATCCCTTGTATTCTGTAGCAATGCTCTGCTGGGCAATTTCATTAGAATTAGGCAGAAACACTCCAGAATCACATCTATATAAGTGACATCTGACTCCTTGGTACTGACAGCTTGAGAGACAATTATGACAGGCAAATGTTTAATAAAAACTGGCATTTTCCATGAAAATAATTATATGGTTGAAGCATAAGGACATTTTAGCTTAGTCTCTGGCTTTTCAGCCAAGCCCATCTTGATGATTGACAGTCATAACTACTGTAACCTGACTAACCAGCTCTGAACCATCCATACTCATGGCAATCATTGTTTGATGTACCATCAAAACGTGATCTAGGAAATCAGGCTGGAGTGGGACACCTACACCCAGCTAGGTTCAAACCAGCTTTTGGGACTGGTCTGTGCTGTAGCTGGGTGGATGGTCCCTGTAGCTCCAAACATACCGCCTCGCTGCTCTTCCATCTCCCAGATCTCTCCCACTACTATCACCACACAAGGACATAAATAAGCTGTCTAGTGCTGCTATGGCTCACGCTCTCCCTTTTCATGCTTGTTGAGCAACTCTTGCCATTTTGATGGATCTTTCACTGCTGGGAACATCAAATATTTTCATTTTCCAGGTATCAGCGGGGCTCAGATTAATCATTCCTGACATGGGCATTTAACAGCTAACAGACTTAAGATTCTCCTAGTGGGGGCAAAGTTTTTGGATGTTGCCTTACAAGATTTAATTAATTGTTTGAAGTTTTCTGGGTGCTCGGGCACTTTGCAAGGAAGGGCTCGTGTTGCAGCTCGGAAGAAACGGAACACAAGCTAACTGTGAATTGCTGGTGCTGGTGAGATGGAGCCAAGGTGGAAGGTGGAGCTAGATCCAAAACAAGAAAAAAAGTCAACAAATGTGAGCAGGGCATTAACACTCAAAGGCTTCCACAGCCACCGGGAACTGCTGGGGCCAAGGGTTAATCCATCTGTCTGTGCTTTGAAGAATTATTTCTTCCCCCTCCTTTTGGCCAGAGCAGTGACTGCTGTTCATCAGTTTAGGCAGTGAAAGAGCGGGATATTTTGGAAAGAATTAAGAAAAATAAATAAATAAGAATCTGGCAACATTTCCATTTCCCTCGAATCTTGCTTAACTTGCTTTAAGGTTTTATTAAGGACACGAAATTGTTGACAATAAAATTATTTCTCTGTGCAGGCAGAGGTAAAGCAGATTGTTACACACAGAGAGAAGGGAGCTGGCTGCTCTCATAAATAAGTCAATGAGTTACTCCTGCTAGACTGGAAGCAGAATGACAGCTCTCCCAGATGCTGATGCTCTACTTCTCTGTGACCTTCTGTAAACTTACGTTCGCTAAAAATACCCTACAAAAGCACACACGCTTCAGGGCTACAGAAACACTCGGAGCAGGGCACATTTCAGTCGATTCCAGCTCCCCGCCTCCAAACCCAGCAGTGTTGAGTGTTGCACCTCTGCTCCCCTTTCACACGCCCAGATCTCCATCGACCATCACAACCGTGGCTGATGTGCCTTGTGTCCAGGGCACGGGGAAGGCTGATGGAGCCTGAGGTTGCTCACCCTCCCAAGGGTGGTGTGGATGAATGCCTGCTGCGTGCTGGATGTTTAGGGAGCAAACCATGGCTCTGAGGGGCTGCTGAGCATTGCCACGCTATCTATGGCCAAGATGACTTCAGATTATGTTCTCTTACATGCCCAGGCTCAATTTCCTCCCTCCACTGTCTTGACACATGAAAGAGGCAGGACTGTGTCAGGGATAAAACACATAATGAAAATTAAAGACAATGGGAGATGGAAGGCCAGTAAATTCCAAACCAGAGCTTTGTTTTGGGATGAAGTTCCCTCGTTCCTCCAAATGCAGCTCGTGTGCGGCCAGTGACTACCCTAGCAGCCAGCAAGGGCACGTGACCACCCTTCCCTCAGACCCAACGGAGGAAGCAAATCGTGTGCTACCAAGACCCAAGTTCTTTCTTCCCTTTATTTGCAATTTGATGTCTGAGATGCGTAAGGGAAGAGAAAACACGAGTATGACAGGGTGATTAATGCCTGTCTTTACTCACACAGAGAGTAAGTTACCAATCAGCCGCTCTGCCCCTATCTCCCTTCTTTAAAATGCAAACTAACATGAATGAAACAATAGCATTTTAATTAGATGGGAATGGGAAAGCTACGGGGGAATGATATTGCTGCAGCAGTCTGAGGTTCCCGCGCCCCGTGTAATTACTTTGATAGATAACACACTAAAGGCAGAGTTAAACAGCAGAGTTTCCACAACATTTTTTTTGCACCACTCTGTCTGTTCTCAGTGATAGAAACCAGGAACAACTAGGGTGGGAAATGACTTTCCTTTCAGTGCAGCAAGGATGGACTTCTGGGGAGCAGACCCAGCCCACACTCCAACCCTTCCTGCACCTTGTCTTGCACTAAAAAAAAAAAGAAGAAAAAATAAACTCCAAACCAGAGGGTGCCCACAAAGCATTAAACAAGAAGTACAGCACATAAAGCCTGGTGCAAAGCTGGGTGAATAGACACATGGTCTGCCATGGAGCCACAGTGATGAGAAGAGGAGCTGGGGGCTATTGCCGGGGTGGCTGTGACCAGAGGATGGGGAGGAAAGGGGAGAGCAGCAGAAGACAACCACGGCTTGGACATGGCCACCCTCATCGCTGCCCAGGGCTAAGCAATGAAGATACTGCGTGTGTGAGCCAGGGGAGGAAAAAAGGGGAAAAAAACCCAAAAAAAAGAAAAAACTAGAAGTAAATTGATCCATGAAACTCCACAAATAGAAGGACGTACTCTAATGACTGAAGGTAATTAGTGAGCAGATGCCCTAAGCAGCTCTGATGTGAACTTGCACCCTGGTGTGGTCCAGGGCCCCATCCCTTTGTGTCCTGTTCCCAGAGGGTCACTGCAGCTGAAGGCTGGAATTTTGGAAGAGGCAGAGCCCGGAGCACACGGCATGGTGAGGCTTTCGAGACAGAGCCCGTTGCCAGCACAAACTGTGTCCCCGTGAACCATCCGCACACCGCTTTCAGAGCACAAAACCGTTCCCTGAATCACGGTAAAAGGCACCAATGTTCTCCCCTGAAAAAGGAAATTCACTGACTCCTTCTTCAGCCAAAATTAGGGGAAAAGGTTACGTAATTCGTTTACTTCGAAGAACAAGCATTTCAAAGTTATCTAAACAGCACTAATAACAGGGAAATCTCTGTTTATTTAATCAGCCCGGTTTTGCTGTGGGATTGATGCCGGTGCTCCAGGCAAGCTTGTCTCATTCACCTTAAAACCACTGAAACACAAAACTTTACCCAACAGCTGGGAGAGAGTGGCAGGGCAGCAGCCTTGCTCCCTATCTATGCTACTGCCTTACCCACGTGCTCCTGAAGAACATCCCCGTTGTGTTGAGTGCTGCATTGTGAGCAGGAGGAGAGGCTGGAAGCATTTTGCGAGTAAATCTTGGAACGAGCTGGATTCTTAGGGGTGACCAATGCACATTTTCTTGCTGATTTGTCCCATTTCCAGCCCAAACAGCTTGGCTGGAGCCAGATTTTTGACAAGTTGCAGCTAGCTTGTTTTCAGCTGAATTTCTTGTCTCCCTAGTTAATAACTCTGCTTTCCTCAGCAGTCTTTGCAATTCATTCTGTCACTGGCCACAAAAGCCCTGTTTTCTACGAGATCCCTTATCTCCAGCAAAGCTTCAACGGAAGATTTAACAAAGCTATAAAAACCTTTGTCAAAACAACCACTGTCCCTGTCTGGAAAGTAATTTTTCATGGCTTCTTCCCTGATGTTTGCTGGTAATAATTTTCATCAGGCTCATTTCCAGAAAGGCTTGGGGAATTTCCTCCCCATCAACCTCCTGGAACACTGGGCACAGCCCTTCACCACTGGTGAGGAGGTCTTTGACTGCCAACCTTGCTCCTGGGGGATTCTCAGGAATCTCCCTGTCAATCCACTGCAGGACCATGGTTTATGTCAGCAGATAAACTGGAGTAACCCACGTGCACAATAAAAGCGGCTTGGCAAACTGACTGGGGGTTGATGCTGGAAGCATTGGGCTCACCCAGCTCCAAGGAAGGAAACCACAACACCAGCCCTGCGTTTGGGACCGGTGTCTGTTTATAAGTGAAAGCAGCCAGGCAGAAAGACCCATTCTCCACCTGAGTGGTTTCCTCTCTGCTGAGATGCTGTCCTGAAAGGCCCCAGACACAGGTTAGCTCTCACTAAGAGAGCAGCACCGCTCCTAAGGTGATGCTGGCTCTGAAGAGCAGTAGCCAGTTTCTCGATGCCATGGCTCTGTGGGACAAAAGCAGTTTTCAAACGTGCCCTTGTTTGTAAGACAAAAATACAGAGAAATCTGCTAATTGTGAAGGTTTTCCTTTAGTGTATGGCACTGAGGTGTGGCCCGGGCTCCCAGAGGGGAAAGAAGCCCATTGGTGAGAAGGAATTAGCATCCAGAAGATTGTCAGCCGCACTTCAATTTCTGTATCAACAGTACCCACTGGCCACAAGTGAAAATAACCTCTACAGCTGGATTGACATGCATGGCCTTAAAAACAAGCTGATCCCTGTTGGCAAGAGTGGCTCGGGAAAGGCGTTAGTGCAAATCCTCATGGAAAATCAGGGATTGAACCCTGCCAGACACAGCCCCAGCGAAAGCCACGCTGGTCCAGCCCTGGAAAACCAGAAAACAGGAAAAGTCACGCAAATCACCCAAAGCAGCTCCTTCTCCTGAAAAAAATCACCTGAAATAGGTTTGGTTATAGCTTTTTTTCCTGAATTTAAAGGCACATTTGATTTACAGTCCCTGTCTGTTGGGAAAAGAGCTGACTGCAGCTCGGAGGCAGGGGCAGACGCGGGGAAGTCGGGCTGATGGCTGGTGTAGGGCAGCAAAGCTACAGCTGCAGTTGCAGCCTTTGAGTCAGTAGCTGCTTTAACAGAAAACTGGTTTTGTTCCGCAGGCACAAAGGCCTCTTCAGTCACTACCCAGCAGGAGGTTTATAAAACTGTCATTTCTTGCCCTGTTTCTGCCCTTGCCACTTTGGTTCTACTTTTTACAGGCTGCCAGTGTTTTGAGGGTTTTATTGCTTTAGATTGTTTTTGTTTTAACTGAAACTGAGTAAATTATATTTTTCCCTAAACAGTTGATGAGTTTAACAAAGTTTTCCATTATTTCATGGGAAGAAACCAGTAACCTTCAGAGCAGAAAACCAGAAAACTTATTGGAGTTTGTGTTCTGCAAGAGCAAGGACACAACCTCGGAAGTGAGGGGGGCAGCCTCTGAGAGCCTTTAAAAGCAATGTTTTGTTGGTTTTTTTTTTTTTCCTGGGAAATATTTAAGGGATGGAATTTATCAAAGAACTACACAAAAAAAAAAAAAACCCTCTAGAGTATGCCCTGCAATTTTTCCCTTTCCCAAACACCCTTTTTCCAAAGGAGTGAAGACACAATCCAGCTTTATTTCTGTCACATCACTAAATACATGGTAGTCTTTCCTGAAACATCTCCATTGATAAAAGCCGGAGGAGGAAGAGAGAAAAGAGAAGCATTCATGAAAGTGGGAGACCTTCTACATTGTCTTGCTGTCATACAGCCATTCCCTGCAGATCACATCGCTCTAACCCTTTTTAGAGGAACTCAGGCTAGGCAGGGATTGAGAAGGATGGGAGACCTCATTTGCTGGAAGAGACAGAACCAGCAAGCAGCACTGTACCTGGCATCTCATTCTCGAAATAAATAGCTCCTGCCATGCTTCATCTTCCTTCTCTTTTCCTAGAGGACCCCGAGCATTAATATCAGTAGTGAACTAGATGCCTGTTCTTTCTTATAAAGGAGTGGAGTAGCTCCTTCTGACACAGCTCAGTCACTCAGTCCTACAGCCCCATCAATGCTTGTAACCTGAAATACTCCTCTTGCTTCCAGCACCTTTTTGAGCCCCCAGCCTTCCCCTAATGCAGTGGGGAGCCACCCCAGAGAGGGGGGGGATTTAAAGAGAGGGTTGCTGAGGTTTCACCAACTCTTGGTGAAAGAGAGGCAAAACTATGGGCAGCACTGGTAGGATCCGATGGGATTTGGGGGGAGCTCCAGGGTGCTCTTGGAAAACAACCCCAGTGTTTCTGTTCATGCTGCCATTGCTTTGATCTTTCCCCAGTTAAAGTTGGTCTGATTATTCCCTCAACGCTGCCCTCAAGCAATAGCTGTCCTTAAGAGGTCTCACCATGACTCCCTCTGAGAGAA
This sequence comes from Todiramphus chloris collaris, assembly GCA_025345505.1. Classification (NCBI taxonomy): domain Eukaryota; kingdom Metazoa; phylum Chordata; class Aves; order Coraciiformes; family Alcedinidae; genus Todiramphus; species Todiramphus chloris. The sequence continues at coordinate 8,555,573 of JANVCC010000271.1, read as the reverse complement.
AAGGTTTCCTTTCTGCTTTCCTCCAAGAGGCAATGTTCGAGTGAGCAAAAAGTACACCAGTGACAGAGCCAGGGTCTGTACAATGACACAGGGAACAAGCAGCATCATTCCAGTGATATTTTTTAGACTGTGTGCTCTTTGGCATGTAGAATCATCGAGGGTGGAAAAGACCCTTAAGATCATCAAGTCCAACCATTAACCTGGCCCTGCCAAGTCCACCATGCCCCTAAGTGTTATGTCTACCCATCTTTTAGATACCTCCACGCCTCACAGTTTAACGTTGCTGGTGCAAGACTGAGCACATAGTGGCTGGGGGCTCAGGGTCCCCAGTTTAACTGCAATAGTCAAGGAGCAGGTTAGACCCTGAGTTTTGTGCCTTTCCTTTACGCATCTCAGAACTGCACCTCAGTGGCAACCCGCAGAGAGGATGCCAAACCAAGCCTCAACACAAGTTGCTGAGCCACTGCCCAGCAGAAGGCCCTTTGCGTTCTTCAGAGCAGTGGAGCCCAAAGCAGCTTCTCCATGGAGCTGGAGTATGAGCCTGAGCCACGGTGAAAAGCAAACCAGAACCGATTCCTCCCCTGGCAACTCACGGGCTTGGCCACGTTTCCCAGTGTGATGTGAGTCGCGTTTCTCCTCTGTGAAAACTGAACCTGGGCAGTGCCCTGGGCAGGGTGTTCAGATCTCTAGAGAGTGGGAGGGCCAGAGAAGGAGCCAGAGAGAGGATCAGACCCAAACCTATTAATAAAATGCATAATGAGGTGCTGAGCCCACGGCATTATACCTGACGAATTCATCACATGAAAATACAAAGGAATAAAACAGCTCCAGATAATTGCAGGGCAAGAGAATATGTTCAGTGTCATCTTAAACTGAGGGAGATTAATTTTTCTGACAACTTGTTTTAAAGGAAAGTTGGCTATATAATTAAAAGAAATACACCCCTCATAGATGGCCTATTGCACGACCAGCAGATATTGCCATCCAAGGCTCTTGCCTACCTGAATGTCAGTATTTCCCAGAGGTTTTTATGCCTCCAGCTCTTACCTTTGGCTGTGGAGTCACAAGCAGGCTTTCAGGCACTGAATTCTTTTGAAAAAGGGTAGGTTTAGATACAGATTTCTTGATTCAAATGTTCTTAACACTTGCCTGGAAAGCACCAAGCACAAACCAGCACCGTATAAACCAGAGTGATAGAAAAGCCAGGCTGTTAATCTTCATAATGTGCCTCTCAGCGGGGATTTAACTTGCATGTTATTTGCATTAAATATGATACTGAGTGCTGGATGTGCAGCTATAAATAAATTAAAAGCCTTAGTTAAGTCAACCACTGTCCCACTATTGACTGCAGACTCAAGTGTGAGAGCTGTTAACAGTGGACTGCGCAGATTTGGTCAGCAAGGGGCAAGTCCCATCTCTGTAACACAATAAATTCATTAAAGGGGTTAATTGCCACCCAAAATGAGGTTTGTAGTGTCAGCCCAAACTCCAGTAGTGTTGGTTGTATTCTGGACACTTTAGCTTGGACAGAAGAGAAGAGTAGGCTCGTTGGAGCTGATGTTCAACAATGCACCTCAAGTGCATTGGTCTTTTCATTTGATATATAAGCATCTTAGTTACAGCAACATAGACAGCCCTGCTCTTGTGGCACTAAGGGGGGAAAAAAAAAGTTTAAACTGAATTCATCATGTATTTTAGGAAAATAATTGCAGAAGAGTGCTCCTGGCCTCAGAGGCAATAGATGGGTTCAACTGTCTAAAAGTCAAAGAGCTGAAGCTTTTGCTGATGAAAATTTTAACTCCTGGAGTACACACAGGGTGTTCCAGGGGCAGGGCTGTGACCCCTGAAGCACAAGCCCTCTGGGGTTGAGCTCTTCTCCCTCTGCCTGGCACATCCTGCCTGCAGCTGAGCTCAGAGGAACAGTAAGAGCATGATCATGGCCAGTGGCATGGGCATAGAGGCTTGGCTCATGCAGCACAAACTACCCCTGCTTTCCACCTGACCCACCAGCAGCCAGAATTGAGGAGGAGATTTTTGGGCCATGGGAGTTGAGGCTTTGGTCCTTGTCATGCTAAACACACTACTGGTTCCCCCCTCACCCTTACACACCCCTGTCCTGGGGGATGGAAAGGAAGAAAACACATAAGACCCCAGAGATCTCATTAGGACAGTTTGATAAAGCAACCCAAATGGAGAAGAAAACATGAAAACTAATGAAATGTTAAAAAAAAACCCAAACAAAGAAACAAGTAATAGAAACCAGGAAGGCTGTACCTGTGCCCAAGACACCAACTTACCCTGCTCCAGCTGCACTAAAGCTCCACACTGAAACAGGCTGAAATCAGGCAAGCCCAGCCTGGCCCAGCCCTCCCCTTATATAGGGGCATGACCCAGTCTGGTACCATCCCATTGCCTGGCTGGGTTCTTTATCCTGGCTGTGGCCCCTCCCAACTGCTTGGGCCAGCAGCTGCTGGTGAGAACTAACCCAAATCCAGCTCCTGGGAAACACAAACCTACTCCCCTGAGAGATGGCCTGCTCCCTGCAAACCCTGGCACTGCAACAGAGCTGCCAGCACTGTGAAATTTATAGAATCAGGCAGTTTAAAAACTTTTAAGAAAGGGGTGTTGTGCTGGCCCCTTTGCTCTGGGGTGTGGGAGGACATCACCTGATGGGGACCGTGGGCTGGAGGAGGGCTTGGGGTTGTTCTGGTTTGCTTCAGACTTAGTAATAGTTGCTGGCAATAATTATGTACCTGTGGAAGAGATCAGCATGGCCATGAATCATTATATCTTGAGGTCAAATATCTATTTATTAGCCTGAATCCATATTTCCCCTTCCTCCTAGAGTGCTTCATCACGCTTCACACACTTGGAGTGAAGGAACAGGTAAGCATAAGATTGTCATAAGCCTATGACTGACAGTGATAAAAAAATGAAACATGGGCTTTGGGGAGGGAAACTCAATCCTCTAAGTTTCTCTTTTGAATGAGATGACTATATTAAAATGTATAAATTGTCCCCATGAGGATAAAACGTAAGGTATTTGTAGGAGGAATCAATAGATTGATGTGAGCAATGAGCAAAAATTTCCCAGTGGCTGTGTGAGATGCATTTTTATAAGATGGTTTTGAAAAAAATCATAGAATAGGAGGGAAAAGAAAATGAATTTGGTGTTGAACATACTGAAATAGTTATGGACTTATTAAACAAATTCTCCGAGGGAACAAGATGATCCAACAGTCCTACCAAGTACCGAGACCACTTTTCTTCAGTTCAGCACTGCAGACCTGTATTGTTCTTCATTATGTTACAATTAATAGGACGTGGCATTGCAACGACTGTACTAATTAGCTCCTTGGAATCCTGATCCAAAGTGGGGGTCTGCTGAGCTGCATCAAAAGCATTCATGGCTGCTAGGCAGCAGAGCTTTGCTCTGCAAGTCTGGGTGAAGCTGATAAATTGATAGACACCCTTTCTTCAGGATTAGAGAAGAAAGCAAACAAGTGGGAAGGCATGGAAAGACTAAACCAGATCCACTCTGAGTCCCTGAAATGAAGGTCCTCAGACAGCTTCCAGGATCCCAGGAGTCTCTTGATGGACATAGCACATGCTAAGGGAGTGTTTGCTGATCTCCTCCATTTCCTCTGGAGGAGGAATAAATCTCTTGAAGTGAGGTAAACCATTTGCTTCAAGAACACAAGTTGGCTGTAGCAGCAGTGGCCCTGTATTTATTCTTTATTACCTACGGGGAGTAACAATTGGCAGGAAAGCAACAAGAAGTATTTAAAAAGAGAAGGGAAAACAGTGAGATCAGGTGATATATCCAGTCCTGTCTAGGCTGCTGTTCCTCTTTCATATATTTAGGAATTTACTTGGCCAAGACACACCTGGAAAGTTTTATTGAGGGAGATTTACTGCAGAGGGTTCAGCATCTGAGGAGATGTACATCCATGGGCTGGGTGTGAATCAGGGGGGGCTGCCCACGAGGGTGGAGAGGAGATGCTCAGCCAGAGCTGGCAACACAGCCACGAGCAATGCCACCAAACCCAGGGCACATCCTCCAGCTTAGCCAGAGCTCCAATACCTCTCTGATTTACCAACACTGAGTATGCTTTTCACTCTGTGCTTGGCTTTATAGTTTCAAGGTACTCCCACTTTGCATAAAAGATGGTTTTTTTCTCCCCCTTTCAGATACTGAACACTTTGTGAAAGTTTACGTTTTTTATTCCCCCAATTATTTTTTTCTCCCCATTTCCACTAGGAAAATCTCATCTCTGATTTCTGTCTTCAACTGACAGTTGTCACTGAGAACCTACAGGGTTCAAAGAAACCTCACTGAACTTCCTCTCTCAAAGAAAGTTCAGCTAAAAAGACCTTGTTCATTCTATTTTTTTTTTTTTTTTTTTTTTGCCTTGGGAGAAGAAAAAACCCCAAAAGCCCTCAGAAAAGCATGCGCTGTGCTGAGAATTATTGGACTGAAAAAGCCACAGGAGATAAGAAGCAAATCTCACATGCTCGAACCCCCTGCAGGTGACCAGCTCCTCCAGCCCATCAAATGTACCTTCTCTGAATGTCAAGGCCAAGAGCTGCTCTTCTCAGTAAGGCACAGCCCCGTCCTGCTTGGAGTCCCACAGCTGCACCAGGAAGGCTCCTGGGTGTAGGGGTATAAAATCATTGCACTGCTATTTCATCTGACCCATGGGAAAATTACTGACTGGTGCTTTGAATGCAGGAAAATACTGCAAATGAGCTGACAGCTCAGAAATTTCTGCTACCCAGTCAGGGTTAGTACTTCATCAGCACCACCTTTTCTCAACCAGCCCCAAGCACCTATTTTCCCAAATAACTCATCAGCTCAACTGATTTGTCATCAGCTTTTTTTTTTTTTCTTCTTCTTCTTTATTCCCACACCTAAGATGCTTTGAAATTCAATAGAAGAAATGGCATTGATAGGAGGCAAAATGTGGGGGTTGATGTTATTGAGCGTGATGAGTTAGCTGACCCTCTCCCTCAAGAGTGTCATTTAAAGCAAGAAAACCTAAACCTTTCCAAGAGATCACAGAATTACAGAACAGAGCTATTCAGCCCAGCCTGGGCAGGGGACTGCTTGGTGCACATGTCTTGCTCGGTTCCCTTTCCATGGCAGAGCTCTTGCAAGTGCAATTGTTCCGTCCCTTATCCCCCAAGGCAAGTCCTGTCACCCTCCAGGCTGCAGCCTTGCAGTAATCACTCTGAAGTCACCACCAAAGAGCAGCTCCTGCTCTTGCTGCCATCTGCACCCCAGGAAGTGAGGTGGAAGTGATGCCCAGCCATGCTCCCAGAGCTCCACGCTCCCTCTGCCACGGGGAGAGGAGCTGCTGGACCACTATCTATCATGATGCAACATTAATTATGATGCAAAGTGCTCTTAGCTTGCATTTCAACAAGGTCTGGGACTAGCAAGGACACTTGCCATTGTGTAAGGAAAGTTAAAAAATATAACTCACGTCCCATAATAAAGGCAGCAAAATTTATCACTCAGAGAAAGGCAGCTCTTCATGAAAGCAGGAGACAGGCTTGGCCAGGTCTCTCCTGCTCAGGTGTGTCTTTACAGAGCGGGATAAAGTCCAGCAGCTACGACTGGCCTGCTCTCAGATGGCCACATCAGACCACAGGATGCTAGTTTGCGTACAGAAGTGGGGAAAAGGCTGGGAAAGCTCAGAATTTATAACCCATTTTTTTCTACTATGCCAGACTGACAGTGCTGATGGCTGTGAGAAGAATGTTGAGTACAGAGATACAAGGATGATGGGCACTAGAAGCATCTCCAGCTTCACACAGCACAAGTGGCTTAAACCAGAGAGCAACCAGACAGATTTGGAGTGTTATAACCCAGCTTCACCTGCTTAATGCAAAGGAAAGGAGGGATGCCAGCACTGGGACTGTTGGTTCTGGCATCTAATGCTATCTGCTTTAGGTCTAGATGGCTTTAGGTCTACATTTTCCCACCTTGTCAGCCCTGGACCCCACCACACTCCCCAGATACCATTCCTCACCTGCTGTCCCTCAGCAAGGGGTAATTCCACAGTTGGGAACACACAGTGGTGACACCCTTGAAGCCCAAAACCCACTCTGGCCCCAGCCCAGGCACCCACGTGTCCTGCGGTGGGACGCTGCCCATCGCACACACTCCTCGGGCAGGACACAGAAGCATTTCTAAACGTCAGGAAGAAAAAGTGCCATCTGTGAGTCTCAAGCAGATGCTGCACAGAGACGATAGTAAAAGCCTTTAAGGGAGAGGAGGGGGGAAGCAGGGAGAGGACAATTAAATAGCTGTTTGAAATGATCTGGAAGAAGATTAAAGGCAGCTGCAGGTTTTGGTTTTTTGTTTTTTTTTTCTTTAGGATGAGGAACCACTAGATTACCTTCATCTCTCCTGCCTTTACAAAAAGCTGTTAAGAGGAAAACCTAAGAGCTAAATTGATCGGCCACATTCCCTCATTCTTTTATTATCACTCCAGCTGACATCTTGGGAAGGGGGAGGGAAAAAGAAATCAAGTGAATTAAAATCAATTGGGGAAAAATGAAGAAGAAATTATGTAAGAACTGGCAAAACACAGCAGGCCAAGTGGTTATGTAAAGCAATGAACACAAGAGCTTATTTAATTTAGATCTAGCTGCAAGATGGACCACAGTGTAAACGGGCTGGGATTAGGCTGGCTGGGCTGTGGTGCATATGCTGAATTAAAGCCCTGGGTTCTCTGCGTAGTCTGTGGAAAAAAGGGCAGCTTTTTAGAGATGCTCAGGCTTTTTAGGGCTCCCCATGGGGGTGGGTGTCTCTCTCCATCACTGTGGGGACAGATCCAGACACATTTAAACACCAGCATCTTCACTTTCTTGTCTACCGGAGGGGCTGGCACCAGCGTGACCTGTTTAGTGGTGCCCAAGTTGGGGCTCCTCCAGTAGGCAGAGGTCCTGTGTGTGCAGCCAAAATAGTTTTATCAGCCAGGCTCAATGGGTGGGAGCTGTAGTGAGTGATTTAAAACGGTGCTGTTATTAAAAGCCATAGTAGGAATTTGGCTATGATCTAAAAGAAACCAACTTCAACTCCTCTAGTCAACATCAGTATAAACGCAGGATTCCTGAACTGAAGCCATTGGCTAATCCTGGGTATGATTTGCCTGCAAACCTGGAAAAAATTCATCCCTTTGTTTTTACGGGTGGCTATTTTCATGTACTATGGAGAGATGCTTGTCATGTTTATTTACAGGGCACCACAGAGCCCGGCCGTCCACAGCCCTGACCGTGTGCCATCACAGCAGAAGCTCATCGCACCGCCCCACCATAGTTCTCTGGAGTCTTTGCAACATTGTGCATGGAATTAACAACTTTGTGGGCCTCTCAGACAAATGGAGATTGAATAGATGTCCTTGGAAGAGTGTGTAGAGCATGTGGTAATGGATGCCAAGGAGCCAGGCAGCACCTTGTGTCTCCCAGCTCCAACTGGCCCTTCTGTCCCACCTCCTTCAGGCATGAGGCTCTTTGGCACATTCCTCAGAAGGCATCACGAGAAGAAATGTAGGAAGAAATAAAGCAGAGGGCCTCCTTGGGCAAGAGGTTGTTTCATGTGCAGAGTTATTTACTCTACAAATCATCTGAACTATGAGCAGACTTTATAAAACATAATAAACAAGGGATCTGGAAGGATAGGCGAGCTGCAGCCACGCAAGGGTGGGCTGATGCAGAGCAGAGATGGAGCAGATGTCCACCCTAAGCCCACAAGGAGGTCCAGAGAAGTTCTCAGTGTGCTTCCCAGGAAGACACCCTATCAAATGAGCAACTTGGAGCTGATGGAGCTGTGACAGTCTACGGAGGCGCAGGGCCTGCTGCCATGTGTTTTAATAAATGGGTTCACACCAGCTGTCCGTGCAAAGAAAACATGAGCATGTGGCAGACACTATCTGCCCAGGCGTTTCCCATAACTTAGGGGACATCTTGCAGCAGAGCCACCCAAGCACAGACTGTGCCATACCCGTGGGACAACACATTCTTCTCTCCCATGAATTATGGGGTGCAGGAGAGCTGCCCACACTCAGCTCCAATCATGTGCGTGCCCAGTCCAAGATCAGACCTAAAATTCTGGCATTTTAGGTCAACAAGTTGCTTGACCCTGTGTGATGGGACTGATAGTGCAGCAGAATTGTAAGTATTTCTTTCAGCTTCCTCTCTTTCCCCAGGTCGACTAAGAACCTCTCCAAAAAAAGAGATAAGAAGGTAAGGAAGCAAGAAGCAAAAAAAAGAAAGTTGATTTGCACAGCCATCTGGCCATTAAAATTCAGAACTTTTGTGAAAAACAGGACTGTGAATGTATGATGCTAACGGCAGGCAGGGCTGCCCATGGTGGGATGGGACACCTAACAAGGTCCTGTTTTGGGGGAGCTGGCTCCAGAGCCAACAGCAAGGCTGCAAAGTAGCCAAACCCACAGGTACTGACCTGTAAGGGAACAGGGGACACATCTCATCTTGTCTCAGAGCTCTCTTGCCTGTTGCTGCCACAGTGAGTAGCTTTTAAAACCTCCTCCAGCTGAAGTGGCATGAAAACATGAAGTTGCTTGTATGGGGATGCCTTTAAGAGGTCTTTAATTTATGTGGGGAGAAAGAAAACAAACCAAACCTAAAATTGGCTGCAGCGAGTTTTAGAGGACGTCTTCCAGTTGCAGTGTTAACTAGACCTAAATAATGTGCCTATAATGGGCTTATTCCTGCTACCAGATCCCACACTGATGCCAATGGTCAAACCAGACATCCCTGACTGACAGAAGTAACAGGCAAGCCTGGCAATGAAGAATAAACCAGATTCACAGGCTGATTTAGGCAGCTGGAGGGATAGTGATAAACGAAGCTGGGAAATAGCACTGTTCTAAAGCATGAAGCACCAGAGGCCACGCAGAGCTCACGTCTGGGTGGCACGAGGAGAGCTGTGCAGTGCCCGGCTGCTCTGACCGTGCTGACACACAGTGCCACCCTCCTGAACATCTCATTTACTGCTCTTCCTGCTTACCAGCATGTGCTGCGCTGAGCAAGCTGTGATTACTGGAAGAGTATTGGTAATTACTTCTTACAGTTGTTGTGGAGCTGAAGTGGTACATGTGAAGTAATAAGAGCAAGAATCAAACATGCTGAGCGTTGTTTGAATAGTTACCTTTTGGGTTTTTTCTTATTTTAAGGAAACATGGTTGTTCACACACAGCCTTGATTTCATTCAGGGATGCCCATTAAAACTTATTCACATACAGAGGAACTTTTCCAAAATCAGGGATGTTAAATTAATACACTCAAATATTCATCTCAGGATGCTCGTTCCAGTCCAGGGAGGAGCATTCTGCAATGATCCCAGCAGAACCATAGCTCATACTGGGCTCCGAGTCTATAAATGGTTACAATGGCTCTGCTCTGGGACTGGCTTTCAATCAGTCAACAAATAAAACCTCTTGGAGAACTAATGGCTTCCAAAAAAAGATCCCAGTTTGCTTTAGACAGTCTGCCAAATGGGAAGAGGAGTGAAATACGTTGAGTGATTTATTGCAAGTGATTTGCCAGCTCGAGCAAGTGCATTATCGCTCTGCTTAATTTAAAGACAGCAAATGAATGCAAAGAGATGCACAGACCTTCTCCAGAGCAGCTTGAATCCATTGCAAAAGACCAGGGCTCCGGATTTCCAACCGGCAGGACCTTTGCGCATCACTCTCCACATTACCAGTGCCCTTTCTTTCACAGGTCTTCCATTATTTGGCTTTTTTTCTTTCTTTTAAAAAACCTCTGCACAGCTTACGACGTGAGAATGTCCGCTCATGCTGTGCAATGGGTTCCATTAATGCACTTCAAACCTGACTTGCAGCTGCTTTGCTTATTCACTCTGGAGCCTTCCCCAGCCCAGGGCCCTGCATCACGTTGTGCGCCGCTTCCCTGTGCTCGGAGGAATGGAGCAAGCCATTAAATGACCTCCCTGTCTTAGCAAATCTGCAAATCCTCTGAGAAGGAACAGTATGGTAGAGTTGGTTTGGGGTTTTTTCCCCCTCAATAGCTGCTTTTTTTTTTTTTTTACTTTTAACTAATGCACAAGTGAAATTAAAAACAAAAAACAAGAGGAAAAACCCACAGGTGAACTTCACATAACGTGCCATCCATGTCTGCCTGCTACTTCCTTGGCTAACAGGATAAGGTACAGCCTGAATAACAGCTAGACTGTAAAATACGGTGAGAATTGTTTAAACTCTAAACCCAAAGACATGGTGAGGAAATAATCTGTTTCCTGCCCTATCATGGTAACAATGAGCATCAGGTTCGTACTAAGCTGGAAAGAATGCGTTTCAGCCCCATTGCTCTCAAATCGGATGTCTCGTGCCTCCTTAGAGAGTAGGGAATTTGGGTTAAGCACACAGGGCTGCCACTGACAAAAACTACAAAGCACCTACAGGAAAAATACAGCCCCCAGCATCTCAAGATGCGAGTTAGGAATCAGGACACAATGCAGAGGGAACCCAGGGCCTCTGTGAGGGCTGGATTTTGGTTTACTGGAGCAGTCCAGGGGGAAACTTGGAGAGATGTATCTGAACATATACAGGCTCCAGGCTTAAATCTAACAGCATGTACCCTTGCCTGCTTTTAGGGGGAAGAAATGGCTCTGATTTGTTTCCATTTAAGGTCCCTCCCTTTAACTGAGGGGACATCTCAAAGCTTTTTGTGCACTTGCTGGTTTAAATCCTAATTGGTTGCTGATTCAGCTCACCTGAATTTCATGTTCAAAATAAAAGACTGAGGAGCTATCAAACCTGGCAGCAAAGGGCCTGTGGAGATTTGTGATGTGTTCTTTCTGTCTCGCAGCCTGTGTCTCTTACATTTTTCAAGCCTGATGCTCCAGTAAACACATGCCTCAACCCCTCAGAGCACTGGAGTGCAGCAAGTGTTGATACTGAAATCCTTTCCACACATGGGTGTGTTAGGTTAGGCACTGCGTGGAGACCAGCAAAGCCTTTCTTAAATCAGGAGGGGGCTGCTAGTTAAACCAGCTATGGATTTCCCCAAAACGGCAAAAATACCAGCTCTGGCTTGGATGGTGCAGCTCCTTTTTGTGTGCTTACGCTACACCTTGTTCCTAAAACTTTGAGCAATCGGGATCTGTCACTACACGGAGGAAACGGGCACTGGATCAACTAGGAGAGGGGGAGAGATGGTTTTATTTCTCTCACTCTCACTGGCCACTTCTCAGCAGAAGGAAAGAAGATAAAGAAGATGGAAAGAACGGGTGGAGACTCTGGGTTTTCTGGCGATGAACTGCCACATTTGGGGAGGACTCGAGCATCCCCGGTCAGAGGAGGTGGCTGCACAGCAGAGCGGGGTCTGGCTGTCCCGGGGTTCACAGCACATGGAGCTCCGGGGGATGCCCTGGCCCAGGGCCTGATTAACCGTGGCACCGAATTTATCCTGGTGCAGGGTCTCAGCCCGGCACTGCGGGGCAGGAGGGGGTGTGGGGGGAGTACAGCAGGCAGAGCCGAGATTTCCCCTCTAAGCCCCTCTTGGCCTGACCCCTGGCCGGTTCGCGCCGTCAGGGATGCTCGGGACACCCGCCCCGCTTCCCGAGCCGGTCCCCTCCTCCCAGCCCCGCCCGGCTCCGCAAAGTTTGGCCATCGGAGCCCAGGGAAGTGAGCGGCTGCCCAGCCCCGGCTGCTCGGGAAGCCCCGGCCACCGGGATCCTCACCTGGATGACTGTCTTCAGAGTGGAGGCATCCACGATGGTGGTGCAGATAAGGGAGTCGGGATCCTGGTCCTTGCCGTAGATCTCCCCCATGGTGAAGATCATGGGGATGGCGAGGAGGAAGGAGGCGATCCAGATGCAGCTGATGAACTTCTTGGTGCGGCTGCGGGACATGATGCTCTTGGCTTTGAAGGGGTGACAGATGGCCATGTAGCGTTCCACGCTGAGGCTGGCGATGTTGAGCGCCGTGGCGTAGGTGCAGGCGTCCCGAAGGAAGTAGTAGCCCTTGCAGACGGCCCCCCCGAAAGCCCAGGGGTGATGGACCCAGATGAAGTTGTAGAGCTCGATGGGCATGCAGAGGAGGAAGATGAGGAGGTCGGAGAAGGCGAGGCTGGCCAAGTGGTAGTGCACGGTACTCTGCAGGTTCTGCAGCGACTTCTTGCGCACCAGAGTGTACGCCGTGATGGAGTTACCCACGGTGCCCACCAAGAAAAGAGCCAAGTAGATGACGGTCACCATCACTTTGGAGTAGATGTCGGTGTTGACGTCCAGGTCCTCCTCGTCGGGCCCTTTGGGGAGCAGGTCGGAGCGGTTGGAAGCGTTGGCATAACCGCTGGGCTGCTGCTGGAGGGGGCCGCCCGGCACGGCCGGGGCCGTGGCGTTCGGGTGCATCCCCGGACCCGGGACCGCAACTCGGACCCGGGACCGCAACTCGGACCCGCCGGGACCGCAGCTCGGACCCAGGACCGCAGCTCGGACCCGCCGGGATCGCAGTTCGGACCCGCCGGGATCGCAGCTCGGACCCGGGATCGCAGCTCGGACCCGCCGGGATCGCAGCTCGGACCCGGGACCGCAGCTCGGACCCGCCGGGATCGCAGCTCGGACCCGCCGCCGCTCCCCGACGTGCCGCTGCCCCCGGCGTGGAAACTTGGCTGGTTTTAATGCGGCGGGGAGGAGGCGCCTGCCGCTCCCGGCTGCCGTGCGTGTGCGTGTGCGTGTGCGAGACACACAGAGACACACAGACACCGCCACCCCCCCCTCCCGCACACGCAGCCCGGAGCAGCCTGCAGCTCCGGCTCCCTGCACCCTGCAGCTTCCCGGAGCCCAGATGTGCCCTGGTGAGGCAGGGACTTCCCTCCACACCCCCCACCCGCACACCCGCTGCAAACACGCACCCACCTTCCCGCACACACCCACCCTCCCGCACCCACCCTCCCGCACACACCCGCACAGCCGCGCCGGGAGACGCCGCACAGCCGCTGCCTTCCCCCGACCCCTCGGCTCAGCCCCCGGGCTCGGCCCCCTCCCCGCTGTTGGGGTGGGCTTTTGCAAGCCTAGTTCGGTCCCCAAACTGGAGCCCGGGGAGGGGAGAGGGGGAGGGAGGGAGCAGGTCCCGGGCTGGGCTGCAGATCCCCTCCCCATTGGGATGTCTCCCTCTTCTCCATCCCTCACAAAGTCAGACACAGAGGCGGGGGTAGAAGCTGAGGGCTGGTAAAAGGGGCAGGTGGGGGGTCCGAGCACTGCCTTCCCTCTCCCTCTGCCCTCCCTCCCTCCCCTGGGAAGAGAGGCACCAAGGATGCTTCATCACTCTTGGACATCCCTACATCCTGCTAGTCCCCAGATACACACCCACCTGATTCTGTTCCTAGGAGAAATGCAGTTGAAGGAGGGGGAAAGACACCTAAAAATATCTACCTCTGCCTTAATCTGCCTGGGGCACCCTCAGAGCCATGGCACAGCAGCGACAGCAGTGAGCAGCTTTGCTTTGATCCCCATCAGTGACTTTTCCTTTATTCCCATATCCTCAGATCTGGGGATGTGGCATTCTTTCTGAGCTGCCCTGTTGCAGGGGCAGGGGCTGCAGGGGTGCCAAGGTGATGCTGAGAGTGGCAATGGGATCTCCCAGATGAAAAGCCCCCCCGAGGATGAGAAATCTGTGTTGGGGTTACTTGTTCAGGCCTGGGGCATTGAGCCAGCCAGCTGCCCTCTAAAACTTCAGTGAGCTGTTTGTCCACTCAGTTTTCTTCATGATAAAATTCTTTACAAATATATAGAGGAGATCAAGGAAAAACCCACCCAGGTAATCACTGATACATCCAAACCCAGCCATAATTTGTCCCATTTATTGATTAGCAGATGTTGGGTAACTGGTTCACAACTGGCAGTGGGCTCTATGTTCACTGAGCTCCTGCAGACTGCTTGTCTATTTGATGTAAGAAGATGTCTAATCCTGCAGTCCATCACATCATCTCTGCATGCAAATAGTGAACTTTCCACAGCCATCCACCAAGAGTCAATATTCCCCCAAAATTTCCTCCCCTTAAATCCATCCACCAGGGTCACCGTGGAAGTCTAACCAAAATCAGATTTATTTAGTCGTGATATTCATACAGATTTGGAGAGAAATGTTTTCCAGCACTCATCCTACACTAGTTTAAAGAATGACTAATAATCTCTTAACACCAATGTTTCCTTCATTTAAAAGCTTCTGCTCTGAAATTTCTGAGAGGGGTTTGCTGGCATTGGTGTTCTCAGCTGGTCTCACTTCTTGTTGCTGATTCTTGGACAGGTTCTTGGGGTGGATCAAGAATATCCTGAAGAAGGGAAGTGGAACGTGGAATACGTGGTGAGTTGTACTTGCCCGTTGGTGTCTGAAGGAGACTGGCAGCTGGAATGCAAGCCTTCTCCTGGTTGCCTGGTGTCTCTGTTCCTCAACCCCCAAGTTGGGGGAAGCTCATGCCCTGATGGTCCAAGCACAAATCCATTCTCCTGGCTTAAAGCACTTCTCCACAGAGACAGCAAGTGAGTTCTTTTGGGATCTTTGCCAAAATGAAGAGTTATTTGCTTTTCCTGGTCCTGTAACTTCATTTTGGCCTTGTGGAAAGCAGTTGCTATCCCTACAAGCAAGATACCCATCTGCTGGTCTAATTTTACAGTGTGGATGTGCACGTTTATATCAATAGCTGTCTCCAGGAATGCTCTGTTTTGGATTCTCTTGCCTCATGTTTCTGCACACAGGCGATGCACAGGCACGGCTGCTAACAAGGAGAGTATTGCACCTCCCTGCTCCGTCCCAGCAGCTGTTCCCAAGTGCTCCATGTGCTCCCTCCCCCACTTTCCCTCCATGCCAAGTACTGGCAGGGAATATCAAGAGATATAGTTAAAAATAATTCTAAGTACACACTGAAATATCAGGTACCTGGAATCAATGTGGCTGTTGATTTACAATCAACGCTTTGACAGGCTGGTGCAGTTTGTACCAGACAAAACTCTCCTGCCACACAAATGCGTTAGAAGGATGCTGATGGCCCAGAAACTGAACTGGGTGCTCCCATCAGTAAAGGCCTCAGCAGCTTATTTCTACGAGCTAATTAATTAAATTAACTGTTAATTCCTTGGCAAGTCTGTCTCAGCCGCACACGAGGCATTCTCACTGTCACAGGCAGAGAACTGTGCTCTCTCCTGTTTCTCACAGACCTGGGTTTCATAAAGAGCTCATCTTCTGGGACTTACCATTTCACATGCAGGAGTGTGGGTCACTTCTTGTAAAGAAGAAAGTAAAAAAAATCCATCTTGTCTCTCTCCAGAAGGAAAGGGGTCAACCTCTTCCCTCTCTCTTTAGAAAACTTTTTGTCCAGGCAGGTTCTACCTTCTGTCCACACATCAGTTCTACAGATCTGGACACCTACTGCTGGTCCACACCTGACCCCTGCCAACCCTGGCCTCAGAACAGGCAGAGGTTTATCCCTGGTAAAGGAAGGTGTTGACCCCACTCCTGCTTTGCCGTGTAGAGCATCTATCCAACACCTCTTTACTCTTCCCATTGCTAGTGCCTGGCCTGGGAGGTGTGTGAAGTCCCTTTCCTGGTGTGGGATAATGAAGTGAATAACTAAAGTATCTCTTCTTACCTTCACTTCTACCCCCTGCAAGGTTTTAATCCATATTTCTCTCCCAGCAAAAGCAGAGCCAGGGATGCACCATTTTCTTCTTGTGCACCAAAGCCTTCAACCTAAATCCCTGCTGTTTATTTCTGAACTAGACGACCTTTTAGCTAAGCTGGGCTCGTTTTAATACATTTTGTATGTGTGTGTCTGTGGCTTAAAAAGGAAAAGATTCATGGAAACCAAGAGACGCCTGATCTCAAATGTTACAGCAAGGCATTTACCTAAAATCTTGCAGGGAAATGTCACCCAAAGACCTCATCTATTAAAACTACCTGGACTTTGAGCTGAGGGTCCCACAGTGCCCAAGGTGCGAGGCCCACAGGTTGCCTAACTCCCTTATGTTGACCCAAATGGTTTTCACTTTTGCTTTTTTTCCAGTTGCAGCTGGGGACCACTAGGATTTTTTTTCATATTAATCCTATTCCTGTCTGATTTCTCCGGGTGGGATTTTTCCGAAGGGCACGTAAAGCAACGGAGACAAATCTCTGCAAGAGACAGGTGCTAAGGGACAGCATCAGCCCTTTTCCCATTGCTCTCTGAGCACCCAGCCCCAAATACAAGTTAGAGCACGTTTCCAAGTCAGGGAATGCTGGACTGATTCAACTCCCTGGTGGACTCACTAGAGACAGGCTCTCACTATAAGTCACAAGTGTCTAAGGTGTGGTAGGAAGATAAAATCCTGAGGTGTACACAGCTTTTTTAAGGGTGCTGAAGTTGAAAAACAAGGACGTGAGGGAGAAAGAAAAAGGGACATGTAGCAGCTTTGTTGATGACAGCATTGACTTTATCATTACTTACAGGCAGGGAAGTGCATCCCTTCCTGCACTCAACATATTGCAAAATAAAGTATTGCTAGTTCTGGTGAGAAATAAAAGATTCCCAACAACGCGATGTTATTTACTGCCTTTGGCTGAAATGATTGCAGGAGAGTTTTTTAACTCAGAACAGTTGATACATGGGATATTTATTGCCTCTGATCTTCATGGCAGAGGAACCTGCTGAGACTCTGTAGTGTGAGTACATTGGCGTGTGGGCTGGCAAAGTGGACAGACCATCTCAGAGCAGAGCAATAATCACATCCCCCAGCATTTATGTCCCTGGGTAGGTTGAAAAAAAAAAAAAAAAAAAAGCCAAAAGGCAATCTGAAAAGCAGAATGCATCAGGATGCGTATGAGGCTGTTGGTAAGAGAATTACCCTGATAAATGATCAATATCTGTGAGGGGGCAGCTGGAAGATGAGGTGTCCAGAACTTTTTACAGGTCCTATCTTCTGTGTGCTGCACAGTCAAATCCAGTCCTTTATTGTGGGGCAAAACTCCTTTAAAGCGAATGGCTGGCAGACCCTGTGATCTTTGTTTCAGAGACTGATACATCAACTGGACACACACAGGAGATACCAACTGCTTTAGTTCCGAGATAAAAGCAGGTTTTGGGTCCCCGGAGTTGTTACTACAACAAGCCCAAAGCAGATTCCTCATGGCAACGAATGCACTTTATCCTGTAAATAGAAGTGTTCAACACAGTTGTGCTCACATAGGGTTTCCTTTTGGAAATCTCTGTTTATCCCAGAACCAATATAAAGAGAAGGGACTGAGGAGCCCAAGGGGATAGTTTTGCCCTTGCCGCAGCTGGGATCCTCCGCCGCAGCCCCAAGCATGACACTGACACCCTCAGTGCACATGCAGAGGGGCAGTTACTCCTTTTCTAAAAGATTTAATCAGCTTTTCCAGGCTCATCTCCCTGGAGCTGCAGCATCTCTGCCACGGCAGCGCTTCCAAGAGCTCCGCTCAGCGGTGCTGGCTCGGAGCACAGCCCTCGCTGCTGGGGAACAGCCCAGCTCCAGCTCCAGCTCCCTGCTCAGCACCATCCCCTCTCCCCCACACATCACACCAACCTTTCTTAGGAAATCCCAGGAGGCAGATTAACCTCGTTTTTCTCACACCCCACCCCACCCCAAAGAGTTCCTGTTGTTCTGCAAAATTTCAGCTCTGCCTGGCAATTTTGAGATGCAAATGAAAAAGGAGCAGGGTAAAAATCCCTGGCAGCCAGACACTCTACTACCTTTTCCTGGTGACCTTCCTATATGTTTGAAATGCTCTCAAATCCTTATTAAATGCCTTGGATTTCAGGAAATAAACAAAGAACGGGGCGTGCTTTGTGCTCTTTCCTAGCGGGAGTCTTTTTATTAAATGCTGGAAATACCATGGGCTGGTAGGGCTTTCTCCTTGGCTTAATGTCATCGAAGAACACGACATCTGTCCAGACACCCCTCTCTGCCTTGGTCTCTTACACCTTTACACCAGGGAGATGGTGGCTGCAGGGAGCAGCAGCCCCAGAGAGGGAAATTTTCTTTGGATGCTTCGAGTCACCCTGTACCTCTTCAGCAGACTCAAAAACTTGACAATTCGTGTCTTCCAAAGCACACGGTGACCTGCTGTAAATACGCCTTATTTGTGCTCTGCAGCCTGGCTCGTTCCTGCTATTCTTCCCTTTAAGAGCCCACATCCTGCCATTTTTCACAGCACCGGCAGCCTGGGTTTGCCTGAGCCCACACTGCCACCCCTCTCGCTGTGGGAAGATGTTCACAGTGGTCTGCAGCCTCTGAGAGTGATGAGAAGGTCCCTCCTGTTTAGTGCCAGGAGGAAGAAGGAGAGGCTGCGGAGGCTCCTGAGCTCCATCACAGCCAAGGGCATCACACAGCTGCCTGGACACAGCTTCACCTCGGCGTGGAGAAGTTCCCTTGCTGTCCTGCTGCTCCCTTGGTGATGTTGCTGCAGGACCTGCTGCTCCAGCGGTGAACTGAACCTAAGAAGAAGGGTTTCTTTGCAATCCAGTGCCCAGGGAACTGTCAATGCTTCTTTATGGGCTTGCCTGAGGACATTTCTTTCCTGAGGCAATTTCTGAGTTGTCCCCAGACCCCAGCATGGCTTATAGCGCTGTGCACGCTGACCTAGCCTAACATCCCTAAGCTTCACACCTCAAGATCTGCTGATTTTTTCTTCCTTTTGGCCAGACTTATAAAGATGATTCCTCACTAGCAGCATCTTGACCCAAAGATGACAAAAATAGTCTTAACTCTGTTAGAGTGGGCAGAGAGTCCTTGGAAAAGGAGTTCATTTTCCTTCTTCTGTTACAGCTCAGTGGTGGTTTCAGCCACCCCAAGAGAAAAAATTCCCACACTTAGATAACAGTCCCTGCCCCAGACTATAAAACAGAGCATCCCTGGGACTGCTCTACATTAAATTCTAAGAAAACAGCCAAAGGAGGCAGGAGGTGGAAAAAAAACCTACCAAAAAATGGCGAGGGCAGCTAATTCAGTTCAAGCTGCATTAGAGAGGGAACTCATTCAGTGCCTTTCAGTGTGATACTGGGGCTTGATTGGAGTTGCATTCAGTGCCTGAGATTATTTTTTTTGTAAATCTGATCAGAGCTGTTCAGGGAACTGCAGGTACTGAAGAAATTTGGAAAAAAAAAGAAAAGAAAAGAAAAAAAAAGAACCAGCTAGTGTGAAATAAATCTTTGGTTGATTTAGTGAAAAGATGTTTACCAAGATAGGGAACTCTCTGGACAATAGCTATCTTGCTAAACTTTCTCAGAAATCACAAACAAACAGTTCTGACTCCAGGGGCAAATATTTCCAACTGTTTCCATTGTTAAAAAAGAAGTGATTTTCTGCATCTTCCTGAAAACAATGTCTGCTCTTGCAGCGTCTTCTCCTTTTTGCTTCTGGAGAGTTCCCTGCTTTGCTTCTCGTCCTGTCTAAAATGAGAACATCTTTTCAAAACCTAACGCCCAGGCGAATGGGTGATCCTATGGTATCTTCACTAGAATTGATCATTTTGCTCTAGGTGTAAGATGAGGGAAGCTTTCTCTTCGGGAAGGCTGTCAGAGATGGTGCAAAGAAAATACAGCACAAGCTTTTTCTCAGATTCTTCTAGAACACCCTCTAAAGAAGACAATCCACCTCCTGTCTTGAAATAGAGAGTCCTTCACTGGTGCAAAGGCCATTTAAAATAAAGATGTTTCTAGTTCAGACTCCACAGCATTTGAAGAGCCCTTATGAGGAGTCTTGTGCTGTGGTCTCGCATTGTCTAGTGCCACTGAAATGCCACAGCAGTGGGTGAGGCTTAATGCAGAGCACAGATTTACTTGGGGAGGAGGGGAGGGGAAATGCGTGGATGTCTCTCATCCTGAAATGCACCCCATCAACAGGAATTAATACTCCATTAGCAGTAATTAAGTACTCTGTTTATATGTTTCCAAACACATGGAAATACAGAGATCTCCTACATTTTCAAGGGGTGCATAGCAGAGCAGCAGGGTTATAAGGGAGGAAATCTTAGGCAGATATTACAGTGAGATGTATACACAGGGGATATTCCCAGCTCATGGATCTATGCAAGAACACTGGCTGCAGTTTTTCTCTTTTGATCACAAAGCCCACGTACAGATGTTAAAACAAAAAAAACCCAAATCATCTCTCTGTTAGTGTAGCACATGACTCCATAGCAAAATAGAGAAAGCTGCCCACCCAGCCTTGAATCCAGGGCTGAATGCTGGAGGGAAAAGTCTAGAAAATGATTAGGATAGAAGGGTGCATTCATACAAGAAATTGCTAAACATCAGCAAAGACACACTGAGGACAAGAGTGCAAAATAGGTTAGAAAAATTAGATGGAGTCCTTCTTCCTCAGTAATGATCATTTCATCAAAGAAAGTCATATTTCACTACGTGGTGAACACAGAAGTGATGATGACAGTAAGTGCCACAAAAGTAGCTGTGAGATGAACTGGCAGGCAGCTGAACAGAATTCAATAAACAAAAAAAGATTTCTTGAAATGATTTGATTCTCCCGAATTTGCTCTGCTCCTTCAGCCAATCCTTCAGCAAATTTTGCAGCCACCAGTCAGCTTGGCATGGACATTGTGTAAGGTGATGGTGCAGAGAGATGCTTCAAGTCTTCGACTTTCCCGGACCTAGGCTGACAAGACGAGCAGCTTGACCTCGGTGCAAGGACAAATGTTCCTCTGCCAGCAAGGAACAGGGAGAAACAAACCTATGAAATGCAAGAATTAAAATCCAGAAACCAAACTGAAGTCAGAGGGGCAGAATCTGTCCCCATTTGGTTTGCACAGGTTATAATTTTAGAGGTCAGAGGCACACGTGCAACGCTTTCTTTCACCTCTACAGTTTAACTTGTAAAGCAAGGCCAATTCTTGGAAATGCTTCTCCAGTGTTTGGGGCATAGAATGATATGGGGCATATAACAAAATGTGGGGGATTGACCATAAATGTCAGATGTTATTTTAAAAGGTTTTTAGGAGTCCTTCATTTACTGTCTTCAGCCAGCTTGTCTCAAGAAGCATCTCATTTGGGTGCCTTGCTAGAGAAACAGACACACCTGAGATATTCCAGGGGGGATCCCAACTAGGAGGACAATAAACCAACAGCATTTGGTGAGCCTCTGAAGCAGCTGGCAAAAGAGCTGAGCAAGCAGCAAGTCCTAAATGCAGCTTGGTGTGGACTTCTATTGGGATGCATTAGGGACCTATGTAGTTCCCACTTGCTGGTATCTATAACTTAATGGAGATCTTCCTTTCTCCAGAAGCCCCTCCAAGGAGCTTAGAAATATGCCCCTGCCCTCTGCTAGGCTGTCTGGTTTCCTTGATAAGAATGCAAATGCATTCTATTGTGAGCCTAATAGACTGGGTAGAATAAGAAATGGATAGTTTGCCATATAAAGAGGTTTGAGAAAATGCTTGGAAAAGGGCAGAGTTACAAGGAACAAAATACACATCCCATTGCAATATGAGACCACTTTATCCATTCAACTCTTACTGGGATAAAAGGGTGTTTGTAGGTATTGAGAGAGCTTCATGACATGTCTCAGGCTGAGCTCGAAGTGATATAAAAAGAAACATTCTGATCAAACTCACGCTTGCTTCAAGATTTAAACCGGATAACACTAAGAGGCAATTTTACATATTTAAGCAAAACTGATTTAGAGAAGATTTTGAAGAGCAGATAGAGACAGCAAGTGGGCAAATCTGACCCTCACCAACCAACCAGCCCAGCACAAAACCCAGCTGCGGGGTCCTGTCACAGCTGGTCCCTTCCCTCCTGATGCCCATGATGAGAACTGACCCAGGACATGCAGTACATAGCTCTGCTTTAGCTTCTGCAAAGGCAGCTCACAGCTTTATCTTGGTTTTGTCCAACCTTGAATGATGGTAGAAGAAGAGAGATGAAGGTGAGGAGCCTGAGTAGGTATTTTTGCTCGATGGATTCATCCTAGTGCTGTTCTGGCTTCTGAAAGTAATCACAAAGGATTTGGGAGAGTGTTGCTTCCAATCCAGGAGAGATGCAATAGTCTCATGTTCAGTTCCTGATGGGTTGAGTTTCATCTTCTAGTGCTAAAAGTCAACTGGAGAGGTTGCAGGAAGATTTCTCTATAGATTCTTTATTTGCCTAATTGCTGACTTCATTGCAAGTGAGATGCTCGTGGAGGACTCAGAAGGCAAGAAGCTATTTTCACTCTTCATTTAACTCTTCTAAGTCATCAGCAACTGAGAAGTTGTGATTAGTGCTGAGAGTTCTCCTGTAAAACAGTTACCCAGTGAATCACTCTACACTGACAAGCCTCTGCCCACCTTCCCATCAGCCTCACCATGTGATAGCCTACTATTATAACTCCTCCAGGGACCATTTATTTCACAGAGACAATTCTTTTCTTCCTCTCCTACCTGGTAAGGAGCTGCTCTGCTCAGCATGGCAAACAGCAGCTGCTGATGGAGATGTCTCTTCCAATCCTTGGTGCAGCCAGGGTATCCTCACAAATGGGGCTTCAACTGCTCACACATAAGAAAGCCACAGGGCATGGTCCTGCTGGCACCAAGAAGCTCATAAAGCTGGAAACAGAGAAATGTGTCCCCAAATTCCCAGAATTCCACTGTTTGGGACATGCAGGGGGATCTGAAATGGTGTTTCTGGGTTATGAAGATGAAGTTTTCCTCATGAGCAGAAGTCTCTCCCCTTGTTTTAGCCGGCTCCAGTGGGATCAGGAGGGTATTTCTCCAAACTGAGGAATTCCCTGCAGTGTCTGGTCCTCCAGTGTCTGATGAATACAGCACTCCTATCCTCTGCTCTCTACCCTAACCAATGCACAACAAAGTGCAGTGTTTCACTCATATTGTGTCTCATCAAGAGGAGAAAGGAGGAGCAGATCCAGACCTGCTACAATGCCTTGTCCTTCTGTCCCAGTGGATGAGCTGGCCTGGGCTCAGCAGGAGCAAGACACTGGTATTGATCATCATTAGATTGTGCTGGAGAGGACCTGCTAATGACTACAATAATCATCATAATTCTTGTTATCTTATTGGATCACGCAGACAGAGCCCTAAATGTGCCAATAATAACAGGAACCCCCTGCAGCATCTTTGATTTTCCCTTCATGAAATCACAAGTTTTGCTGTTGTCCCTGCAAGACGTTAGATGGAGCACATTACAAGTCAAATTAGGTTTGAATATTGCCAGTTCATGGGGAGGAGATGGAGACACAGCATCACTGACTACCTGGTTTTCAGTTGTACCTGAGATCTGTGATGGGGTCCACAGCTGAGCCCCATGCTCTCTTCCTGACAACCCAGAGCTGCTCCAGAAATAAGGAATTTCTGATCTTTGCCACATCCCAGATGACCAGGAGCTAACAGACTGGGTTCAGATATTACAACCAATGTGTTTCAACCTTCCCATGCCACCACCTAAATCAAACTGAGCGGAGAGACAGCAGGGCCAAAATCCATCCCTTGCCTCTAACTCAACATACGAGGATCTTTCTGTCTCAAGCTAATTATTGCAGCTTGTGTTTATGTGAGTTTTGCCAACCCAGAAAGTAGCAGCGAGTCCTCACGCTTGGTTTTGCCTTTGAGCAAACACCTCAAATAGCACATCCCTTGAAACAGTCCAGCCCCTGCAGCCCTGGGCTTTGCTGACATCACGGCAGGGATGTTTGCTCCTCTATGGCTGAAGTGGAGTGAAGTGATTTGACGAAGCCTTTCCCACGGCTCCAACAGCAGCCCTCATTCTGGAGTGCAATCTCTACCCTGGCCCAGACCAGTGAAGTAGATTTTGTGTGGTGATACTCAAAGAAACACCCTTGCTTTGGGGTACAGCAGGGAGAGAGCTGGTGGCTCAGTTTGCAATAAACCTGCAGGGAACCTGCTGTTACTGCTCAGAGCTGCCTCTGCCGGCATCGGGCTCAGCACCAGCGCTGCGATAAGGCATGTAATTATGGATATGGTATGCATAATGTATGTAAATACTATCCATAATACTGTGTGAATTTGGTGCCGTGAGAGGAAAAGTAGCGCTTGCTTTCCTTCCCTGTTCCACAGAATCACAGAAGGGTTGGAAGGGACCTCAAAAGATCATCCACTCCAATCCCCCTGCCAGAGCAGGACCACCTAGAGCAGGTCACACAGGAACGTGTCCAGGCAGGTTTTAAATGTCTCCAGAGAAGGAGACTCCACAAGCTCTCTGGGCAGCCTGTTCCAGGCTCTGTAACCCTCACTGTGAAAAAGTTTCTCCTTATTTTTCTGTCAAGCCTCTTATGCTCCAGATTGCACCTGTTGGCTTGTCCTATCATTGGACATAACAGAGGAGGGCCTGGCTCCCTTCTCCTGACCCACTGAAGATATTCTTCTGCAGAAGGAAGACATAAATCCCTTGGTTTATAATCAGTTCTGAGCATGGGGTGAGAGGATGTTAAATGTTAAGTGTTTAAATTAAACACAGTAGCGTCTACTATGCAGACAGAATCCCTTGGGATGCTCTTTCATAGGTGTGTTTGATGGGACCATCTTCATAGCATCCAAAAGAGACACTGAGTCTGCTACACCACAAACAAGGACCTGAAGGTGAAGTGTCTTAGCTCATGGGTTTTGTCTTGGGGCCCCAGTTCAGCCCATGGTGTGGTGAGATGCAGCCATTCCCAGAAACTCCAAGGTAGCTATATGCTAGAGGGATTAAAACTATCTGAGGTACTTGGCTATATTTACACGTTTCTTTTGAAATCAAATGCTTGAATAATTCTAGAAATTGGCTCAAACTAGAAAATGCTTCGTCTGTAACTACAGTTTGCTAG
Source organism: Todiramphus chloris collaris (assembly GCA_025345505.1). Classification (NCBI taxonomy): domain Eukaryota; kingdom Metazoa; phylum Chordata; class Aves; order Coraciiformes; family Alcedinidae; genus Todiramphus; species Todiramphus chloris. Next base: position 8,530,753 of record JANVCC010000271.1, on the reverse strand, counting down.
GGGGAAAAGGAAGAACTCAAGCAAGAACAACTAACATGAGCATAAAGAGGGTTGGGAGAGAGAAATTAAGTGTGAATATTTATCACCAATAACTTACATTTATGTAAGAGAATGGAATTAAGGAGAATCCTGAAAATAAAATCCATGAACCAACTGGGGTAAATATTAATTTTGCATTTATGTCCACTTTGCAGTATGCTCACCTCAACAGTGTCAATATTTAAGCAGATTAAGAAATACATCTGTTTTCTAGGTACTCAGAGGTTTTATAGGCACTGCCAAACTTGCTTGAAGTCAACAAACAAGTCTGAATATTATGTATCCACGTGCATCCTAGTCAGCTTTGTGTCCAACCTAAAAAGCAAGATATTTTTAAGCAGCAGACTAGAAACGGGATCCATACAATCTTCTTATGTTTGCTCTGTGAATTTGGACAAAAAATAGAGGTTCCCCAGGAAGCTCAGGAAGGATTTTACCTGACAGGTACATTTGACCAAGGAAGGAGCTGGTGGCTGGAGCAACTCCATGTCCATGTGAGGATTTTGCTTGTAGGGGCTTGAATTTGGGAATAAAAACCAGCCTGAAAATCTTCAGATAGGAGCAAAAAAACACTTAAAATGAGGAGATACAGCCAGAGACACACAGATCTGGTGTATATTCAAACAGAGGTGGAAACCCCAGGTGCTTTTCTTTAACCTGGAAGCATGACCTCTAACATCACCATTTATCTGTGTGTTTGTGCCTTTTCATTTATTCTCGTGGCCCCCCCAATAACATCTGAACCACCAAAATATTTGTGTATCTCAGATATGGAACCACAAATTTGGGAAGAAACACGGCACGGCCAGACCCACAGATCACTGAAACTTACTTCTAACACCTCAGGAAGATGCAGATAATGCCACGAGGGCCCCTTCTTAGGTGCTTCTAATGTTATTAGGGCTTCTTTACGAACCTGATGAACAATAGCAGGACAGGCTTATGGGACTATCCATGCTGCAACCACAGAAACAATTGGTAGGGAGGAGAAAAGAAATTAAATCTGCATAACAGATGGTGTCCCTCTGCTTGCTATTCGTAAATGAATAAAAATACCCCCAAGCTCACAAAATCTCTTGCTTTGCTGCTGTGTCTGATGATTGACACTTATTCGAAGATTTTATATATGAAGGTTTTATAATCAGCTGTGAAGAGGAGAACAGAGAGAATGGCTGAGCAAGCAAAGGGCTTGGCTTGTTGAATACATGCAAAACACCTCCTCATGCTTGTTCCTACTCTGGTCTGGACCCGACGCTCAGCCAGAACTGGATCCAGCACCCAGGAAAATGGCACTGGGTTGTCTTCTTGTTTCTGCAGCTCTTGGTGGCTGATGGACCCCCTGGGATGCTTTAGCCCATCTGCATGGCAGCCCAGAGGGCTGGGAAAAGGGGGATTGGGCATTTGTGAAAATGCAGCTCCTGCAGCTTCATGTGTGGGACCTCTCCACCTCTTTTCCATGGTCTGGTTGGGCTTTCCCAGCTCCCCACTGCCATCTCAGCTGCCCTTGCTACTGTGCATTGCCTCCTGAATGTAGATAAGGGAAAGAGGAAAACAGGCAGCTTCTGAAGCAGAAGCTGCATGATGCTGAGAAGCTACATGGGAACATTTGATGTGATGAAGCAGAGGTGGGAGAACAGAACCTTCCCCAGCAGACAAGCCCCATATTCCTTGCAAGAGGCTGGAGAAGTCCAGGACCAGCCAGGTTGTTTCTGTTTAAGCAAAGCCCTTACCCAAATCTGACACATTCCTCTGTTGATTCATTTGAGAATTCAAGTGCAACCTGGGGCTGGAGGCACAGCAGCTGCTAAAAGGTTTGTGATGTTGGGACTGCTGAGCCAGGGGGTGTTGACAGCCCATGGGGTTCTCCTGACCTGTGGGCTGCAGCCCCCAGGAGATGCTCAGTTTTCTCCCATGCCTGAAAGGAGATGAAACCTCAGTGGGAGATAGCCAGGGCATGAGCAGGCACCATCCCCAGCCCGGGGCAGGTGTACACGGTGACTCCGAGAAAGCAAAGGTGCATTTGTGCTCTGATCCCAGTGACCCTGGCTCCCCAGTGCTAGCTGCCCTTGTGTCATCATCCAGCTCAGGGACCTGGTCCACCTGTATGCTCATCCTGTGCAAAGGACTAATAGATCAGCTAGATCTGGACCGTGGCAGCAGGGACTATTTGGAGCCAGGGACTGCATTTCATTTAAGAATTAGATTAATTTAACTCATCCATGACACTGCACCATAAAAGGGTTCCTGGGGTGGCTGCGTGGTTCTGTGTGCTTGGGCAGACACAGCACAGGGCATGACACATATCCACTAAGGCTTTGTCCACTATTTCTGGAGATGGGAAGATGTAACAGCATCAGGGTTGACCAGGATGTTGATGCTGTTTAATTTTCAGACTTGTAAAAGTGGTTACAGACTTGAAACTTTGTTTGCCTCGTGACTAAAAGCAACATATGAGCACTACAACATTTGGATCAAAGTATCAGTGAAAAAGAAAAGCAGCATATGAGGCAACATATGGTAAATATGTATTTAGAAACACAGAAAGTAGAAAAACTCATCTGGGTCAAGATTTAATCAGATAATGTTTGGTTTAGACGCAGCACTAATGTTACTTAGGAAGCACGTTACATTGGCATCAGTGTTTAAAACTCTGTTAATGGCAAATGAAAATAAAAAGCAAGAGGGAAACAACAAAAAAAAAAAGTGTGGCAAATCTATGGCATGGAAAATTTCTATTTCTTTGGCACTGAGAAGATCTAGTCTAATTAATCTGTACACATCATCTTTCTCCACATGGCTTGCAGAAAGGGCCAGCCTGGGTATGTGTGTGCATGTAATGTGGTTAACAACTAATTTCCTTCTGGCTTCTTCTTTATTCATTACTTTCCAATTTCCAACTGGGTCTACAAATAACATCTTAGACTCTGAAGAAGCTCCTGAAATGGAGAAGATGTCAGGCTATGACAATACTGGAACCCCTTCATATGTTAATGAAAGTCCTTGTGGTTCAAGAGGTCCCGCAAGTTTTTAAGCATAATATTTTCCCCAAAAGCCAATTCATCCCAGAGCATAATCAATATTGTCATGGCTTGGGGTAGTGCTTTAAGAGCCCTGTGGCCCTGGAGACACGATATCCTCTAATGTATCTCCAGGGACCATGCAATTCCCCGATTTCATCACTATGTGTCCTTTGACAGTCTCCATAAGCACACGCATATTGTCGCTCCAGCATGCAAAACACATTGGCCACATTCAGCTCTCTCTTACTCAGGTGAAGACAATAGAACACCACCACTATCTGCAGGGTGTGAAGCACATCAGGATCCATCCACAGTCTTTTCCTCAGCCAAATAGCTATAGCTTCAAGACATGAACAATACAAGATGCGTGGGATACACGCATAAGCGTGCATGAGACTCATGGTACATATAAAATGCCTCTACATCCTGATGGATGGGGTGAATCAGCTCTGTTCTCCACCACTTCTTTCCCTCCAGGGCTGTCATCTTCACAGATGGCCCATCGTGGTATCCAGAGCTACAGGATTCCCTTGCTCAACACAAGCCCAGTCACCATCAGAGTCTCTCAATCCTGCTTTCCATCATCTCCTGCTTGAAACAGGATGTACTTTGTGATTTTTCATTATTTCTCTGATAGACCTCAGCCAGGATGTGATGAAATATTCACCAAATCTCTCCCCCATTTGGTACAGGGTGGTACTGAGCTTCCAGGAACAGGTATGATCTCATTCATTTAGTGGAAACTCAAGTGAGAACTTCAATGCACAGTGAAGACCATGGGAGAGGATGTAGACTGCACAATAGTTAAGGTCCAGAACAAGAGATTTCTGAGCAGATGTGTCATTCTTTGAGAGACAGATTTAAGATAGGATCAGGCATCTGATGGGGTCTCTGAATTTCCTACATATTCATGACTCCACAAATGAGAAAAGTTGTCAACTTTTATCCTTAGAAATGAAATGAGAACAGTTTGAGGTTTCCTCCTCTTTCCCCAAAGGCACCAGGTGGCTGCTGAAGAATCTGAGTTACTTCATTAGCAGCAAGCAGAGCAGAAGGCTGGCTGTGAACGAGCGCTAGCACAGCCCAGCTCTCACTGAAGGAAGCCAAGCAGATGAAGTTGTGGGATGGAGCCCCTCCAAGTGCTGATAGGAGAAAGGAAGAGGGGCCAAGCTGGTGAGAAAACCCTGGCACCTCTTCCAGGCAGTCACGGAGAGACCTTAAACACTCTTTTCTTACAACTGTGAAACCATCTCCCGTGAAGACATCTACTTTGCCTCGGCCTTTGTATGATCTTTCCTAACAAGGGTTGATGTTCATAGGACAGCAATTGCAGTAACCCCTCTGGGAGCCATAACCCATTAAAACATATGGCTCTGGCCCTGTACATCTGCTCAGAATCAGTAGCATCCGTTCTCACGCGAGATCCCTAGCAAAGATGGAGCTGTGCAGTAGAAGTTCATGGGTACCTATGGCTTTGGAGGAAAAAATTCCACTCTCCTGGTTTTTGGACCATCTCTCTTAATTCTATCAGATTATGGTGTTAGTGAGGGTAGAGGAGGCAGTAAGCTAACGCATTAACCTTTTGGTCTCATTGGGATTTATTACCCTCCTTTTTCTTATATCACAAAGATGCAACATGTTTTGACATGGATATTGAGAATCCACCCTGAGATTGTGTGCAAGAAGCTTCTCCAGAGTCCTGGGAATAATTAAGTGTGTCCCTTCATTTTAAAAAGACAAATGAAAATAATGAACCTCTAGGAAGCTTGGAATTTCTGCTGTCAAGATTATCAACAGGTATTAAAAAGTATATGGCTTTGCTGTCTGCCCAGGAAATCAGCCAGATGAGAAAGGAGTATGTCCAACTTTAACTGATGAGAGAACTCAGCTAAAGGCTCACAGAGCTCTCAGACACTGCGTGTTGCCTCAGAGAGTGCTGAGAACAGCCACAAGCCAGGAAAAGCAGTTACCAGAACATTTTCCCTTTCCTTTTGGTGGGCATTCAGCTGAGTCTCGGCAGTACCAGTTTGCTTTAATAGCATGGGAAGTTCCAACACAGATCCCAGGGCTTTACTTTTGCTGAACACATCAGCAAGGACAAGCTTTTCCCAAGCTATTGCAACCCCCGTGAGCTCCACAGGAGATCCAAAAGCTGAGTTTATTGCACGATTCCCTCCAATTTTGCTCCAGTAAGGACCGCAGAAAGCAGTGTCTGGCTGCAAAGCGTTCCTTTGCCAGGCAGGTTGGGTGTCTCCCTCCCTGCAGACCCCTGGGTGCTCTCTGCTCCCTGCCACCAGCTTAGCAGCGATCTTCTGCTTATCCCCCTGCTTGTACATCTGCTGTGCTCACCCTTCCGAGCTTGCATCTCAGACTGGGTAATCCTCTTTTGGTGCCTTTGACTTTAATTAAAAGGTCACCTTCCAAACGCCAGTGAAAGGAGCCCGGTGGTCCTTTCTGCTGTACTTAGAAAACAAATTGGCCATGAAGTTACGACCGGGAAATTCAGCATCTCTCAGCAACGATGATAATAAATCACCATTTCAGTTTAAAGAGCTCTCTCGTTCACCCATGACAGCAGCAGCGAGGAAAAAAAAGCTGAGGAACTATGAATGACGATCTTAATAGAACGATGTTATTGGCAGGTCAATGAAGCCTGGAGAACAAGTTAACAGGCACGAAACACAAACAGACAGAAAACGGAAAGAGAGGAAAGCTACATCTTCATGGCAGTCAGGTTCTGCTGCCAGTTGGAACAGACAAGATCGAAACGAAGAAGGTCTGGGAATATTCTCCTTGCGTTATAATCCAGGTAATGGTGGTTTTGGGCAAGTCACTTTGGCAGCCACTCTCTTTGTAAGTGCTCAAGCACTAGGTGAGCTGGCTTTGCTCATGAACACAACGTGGTTCATATGCCATCAAAATATCTCAGTTACTCTTCTCCTCCCCACATGCCCCCCAGCCATGAGACCTCATCCACAAAGTCCTGGCTCAAGGCACAGCAGGTGAGTGAGGAGCCTTTCCTGCTGCAAGGAGGGGGTGTGATGGAGCAGAGCGATGCTTACAGCCTCTCGGAAAGAAAACAGGCGGAGCAGGACCTCTAAGGAATATGGCAACATGAGCAGTTAAAGCCACAGGGGCAATCTCACAATGCCTCTGGTAATTTGTTGCTGCACGGTAGACTTTTCCCTCACTGCTATTTCACAATACTGGCTGATTAAATTTTGCCGTCTGGTATCGAGTCTAAATAATAATTAATAACTTATGAGGAGGCCTTCTAATGAAGCACGCTCTGTTCCTGTGATTCACTTGGTGCAAAGCGTTGGGATTACTGCCCGCCAGCCCCAGGGGACTCAGCCAGGTCTGCTGCCCATTTTCCATGAATTCAGATGTTGGTTGGTGAGAGTCTGTAGCTGTCAGCCCTGTGCCATTCAGCTGGCTTTGAGCTACCCGAGGCTGTGGGTGAGGGACCCCAGCCATCATGTGGTCTCCTGCAGGGCTGAGCTCTGCAGCCAGCTCAGGGGGAGAGGTGACTGGTGAAGCACCCAGGGAGAATACAGAAATGAAGCCCACCAGCTGCCCTGGAAGCATTTGGCCTATTTCTTCTTAACCAGCTCTTAGTAGATTCTCCTTTTCTGCTTCAGGCAAATCTCCACCAGAATGAAGCTCTGAGCAAGATCATTTGAAGTATTTTGAGTCCTACAGCAGGTTTTATCCCTCCCAGCTCCCATACCTGGTGGAGGAAGACAGCAAATCTGCTCAGAAGTGGTGCAAAAAAGGTACCTTGGCTTGGCCTGGCTGACCCACCTCTCTCCCCTTACTTCCTGGGCAGGGCTGTATTTGAGCCCAGGAAGGGTAGGACGTTGAAATCACTTCATTTGGGCACAGACTCTGCAGCTGGTTCACAAAGGCAGCTCTGAATTGCCCAGGCTGAAAGGCGTTTGAGCAGCTTTTGTGCAAATTTAGCTCCAGTGATCCACGATCCGGCGGGTAGCACAAAGTGCCCCTTACTCCTCCAAACTGGAAGGCAGCAATTTTCTGAGCTGAAGGGCTGTGTGAGTACCCGAAATACGTGAAGAGCTGTTTAAATATCAGTCCCCAGAGCCTGCCAAACAAGAAGCAGATTTGCCTTCTGCCTTCAAGTGAATTTTTGGGTTTTTGTCAATCTTGCCTCTCTTGGAAGATGCCCCCCCTGTGAAATGTGTTGAACGGAGATAACCAGGCATAATGTATCCTCGGGGGTTTGCAGTGGCAAGAAGACAATTTTGATATTCACAATGAAAAATGCCAAGTAGCTTTATGCCACTTACAGTATCAAAAGATGATGTTTTTTATTTTTTTATATTCTGTCTGTAGAGAGTATGCTTTGGAAAAAGCTAGGCTCTGCAGATTTCTGTACGTGTGTGTTTATTTACTGCAGCCACTGGCCCAATCAAGAAGGCAATGAGAGATCACAGACAAGCCTCATCATTTTCCCTGCACACCCCAGGACTTCTTTTCTTTCTGTGTTTTTTTGTCAGGTTTTTTTTTTCATTGTTGCTATTGGTCTGGTTTTTTTTCTAATTACACTGATAATATTGCCCAGATTAGCAGCTGGAACACAGCTCAACACTGTGGGCAAACACACGGGAAAGCCTTGGCAGGATCAGGTGTGATGGCAGCAGGACAAGTGCCATCGAGAACCAGCAAGATGCTCTCACAGCCAGAAGGACAAAACACAAGGGATTTGGGGAATCTCCTCTGTTCCCTGTAGCCATGGGATTCCCAAAATACGTTGTTATTTGTTTCTTTGTGAAGCACAGTCTAGCTGCAGCTTAGGATTCAGAGCACCTCAGGAAAGCCCATGCATAGGGAAGACAGTGGGAGAAAGGTTTACTCACCAAAGGGGATTAATTGGGAAAAAATCAGCTGATGAATATGGAATCAATAGGAACTTAAGGATATGAATGAGTAAGAATGAGATAAGAGCATTTCTACTGTTTTCACCCTATGTTTTCTGGTTTCTGGCATCTTTTTCAGCAGAAATAGTGCTTGAAAACTCAAGTTAGTAAAGTGAAGCCTTGTTTTTGGCCTGGAGGAATGACTTGAGTTAACTCTGTCACTCTCAGGTTAACTTTTTCACAGTCAAGAAAAACTTTTCCCTTCCCAAGAGACTTGGACAGACACTGCAATTTAGGGGGCAGTTAGAGATGGACCTGAGCACTGAGACCCTGACCCCACAGACTCCCATACGTGCAGGCAGGGTTGAACTCAGCCAGTTTCCTTGGGTGCTGAGAAATGAAATCTAAGCTCTACCTCTCTTTGTGCTTTAATTCAGACCTAACGCTCTTAAGATTAAACAAATGCCCAAGAGTTTGCATTACCTGATCTGAATTCAAAACCTCACCTGGCAAAGTCTGGCAGAGTTTGCATCTGAGTTTTAACTTGATCTACCTGGTCTTCAGGTTATATTGAGTCAAAATTTAGGTTTGACTTCGATTTTTTCAGAGGTAACTTCCCTTCTGGGTCCATTCAATGTCATTGTCCAGGCTTTCAACACCTAATTAGCCAGTGGGGTGGCAAAAGGCTGGAGTTTTAGGATCTTCCTGGTATCGGTGGCTCTGTTAAGATGGGGCTGCACCAAATGCATTGGCCAAAGAGACACCTGGGAGGGCACTTGCTGAATTTCATACTTTTATGTGTGTAAAGGAAAAAAACATCTTCAGCCAGTGAAAGGGGGAATGCTCCAGAGCAGAGAAAGGTAAGGAAAGCCCAGAACATTACTGTTGTCAGAGTAGTGCACAGAGAAAATGTTAACAGGAATGATCTCTCTCTGGTGTCTTATTAATTGTCTGCTTTCAATTATACCCTTCAATTGGCTGCAGGTAGGAGAGGAGATATTTTCACCACTTCTAACAGCTGTTTAGGAGTTTTAATTACATCTGGCACATTAAGAGAAGCCTAAATCAAAACACTTGGCATGGGGGAGGTTAAACGTTCCTCTTTGGAAATGACATACTGTGTTTGGATTTTTTCCTCTATAACCAGGGTGTTACAGAAGCAAACATGGCTGGGCTCTGGGAGCGCTTCCTCCTTCATCCATTTCAGCATCTGCACATTCTCAGTTGATTTCTACAGTCATTACCTTTCCCTTATCTTTAATTCATAACTTGATCTTTCATTTAAAGCGTTTCTTTCCTCCCCTGTATGTGTGTATTGTATATTCCTGCTCACGGTTCTTGCCATACACAATATAAACCAAACACCTAATGTCACAGGCAAAGCAAGGAGGATTTTTGCAGCCTGAGATCTCCAAAAGAAACATTTGCTGCTGACATTTGAGGAAAGATTCGGGTGCCTGAACATAGAATGTGTGCTGCATTGGACCCCCCCCCCCATAGTACCTGAGACATCCCCAGAAGGGCTGGAAGATGTGACAGAAAACCTTTGGGACACCAAAGTCCTCATGGGGACTGTGTCCCCCCAAGGTTGGCTTAATAGAGCTCACAGAATATCCTGTTGTCATGGCAATTATTCCTGACGTTGAGCAAATTCAGGGGATGATGAAAATCTTCTGTCTGTCTTATTTCTTTCAGGGATTTTGGGATGGTGAAGGTGAGGACTAGTGTCCTTCTTTGTGGTGTGAGAGAGGCAGATGCCTGCAGAGGGTTGTCCCCCACCTTGGGCTACATGGGGGATGCTCTATCAGGGACACTGATACCCTGGGGGGTATAAGCTGCTCAGACCTGGTTTTAATCTCCTGACAGGATTTGTATAAGAATTCCACGAAAGCTGGTAACTAAGCTCTGAAGAGGTAGAGGATTTGCTGTGATCCTGGGTGGGATAAGCAAAGGTGGTGTTTCTTTAAAAACCAAAGCCAGCATAAATGCAGGCAGGGATCCCCCAAACCACAGAAGCTCTGTTTTTAGGCTGAAAACATCCAGAAAGGTGTGCTTTAAAAGAACTGAGCCTTCAAGTCTGGGATGTTCTGCTTTTTTCATGAGTTGCAGAGACATGAAGAGAATTTGTTTTAATATGGCATTGGGTTTTGTTCCGTATCAGGCTGAGCCCCACAGCTCTGGAGAGGTGACAGGAGGGCACAGGGATGGGAGAGACCCCCAGGACAGCCACTTGGAAAAGGAGGGTTAATAAAGTGACTCCCAAAGGTACTGCTTGAAACCCATCTGTCCCCATCTCCTAACACACTAACTAGGCTTCTTATTTAGGTCGGAAAAATGTTTTCCCATCTCTGGGTTTCAGTGCAGTGAGCTCCATTGCTTTGGGAATGAAGAGCCAAGGGAAAAAAAAAGAAAGAAAAAAGGAAAAAGAAAAAAGAAAAAAGAACAATAACATGCAGCTGCCTTCTGGCACAGGGCAACATTTGCAACAGGATCTCTCTTTAACCTGCTGGATGTTTGGTTTCTCTCTCCTGCTGAAATGAAAAGTGCGGATGATGCCAGGCAGGCAGGCGGTGAAGAGGAAATGTGCAAAATGAAAGGAAGAAAACCAAAAACAAATGGCAAACTGAAATAGGACCCATTGAGCAGTTTATCTGAGTCAGATCACAGCATACCCAGCCCCGGTACCTTTCCCACTGCTTCCCCTGCAATCCCCTGCATGCAAAAGTGATTCTACAAGCACAGTTATTTGCAAATGCTTCTCAGAAGTAACTTTTTTTTTCCCCCCTCAAAGGAAAAGAAACAAAATTCAACGATTACACAGGAGATGAACATAAAACTCAATTGGTTGCATTAATCTGTTTTGCAACTTTTTTTTTTTAATGTACATTCCAGAAGAATAAAACCCTTTTTCACAAGTGGCCATGAGCAGAAGCTGAAGCACACAGGGTGTGCTCATTTTTCGCTGTCCCGGTGTGACCCGGATTCACGTGGGACTCGGCACCATTCCTCAGGATGAGACCAAACACAACCAGGGAAGGCCATGCCTGTGATACAGTTATGGAGCTTTTCCTATCCCTGGCCTTGCCCTGGGCTTGTGTTTGCCCTGGCTGGGCTCAGAGAGGCCGTGTGTAATTTGTAGCCTGGTTTCTGCTGCTCAGGAAAATGGGATGGGGTAGATCTGGATACGGTGCTCTGGGTAACAGGACAAAGCAGCCAGGGAAAACAGCCTCCCAAGCTGTTTACCTGCAAGCTTGACCCATCTCAAAGACTCATCTCTCATTAAACTTTCTTATAGGTAAGTTGCCTAAGAAACTCTGGAGCTCTTAGTATTTTTATGACCTCTCTCATCCTGCTGGTAGCACGAGGAAAAGGGAAAATGTGACCGGAATTTGCATTTTGCTGCTTGCAAAAGGAATCGTTTGGGGATGTAAATCTAGTTACACGAAGAGCAGCTGCTGGAGCCTGGGAAATGGCTCTGGCCAGTGTCTGTCAGGTTCTGCAAGGGATGACTGGGCTGTGGGATAACAGAGTCCTGGGACAGGCAGGGCAGAGTGAGGAGCGTTTGGGAAATCTGCTGCCAATTCCCCCCCTGCCTGAGCTTTTGGCATCTGTGAAAATGCTGGTGGGGTCATTATCAGATAGCAATGATATCAGTAGCATTCATCTGCTGTCTACTAACAGCCTGCCCAGCTAGAGGAGCTCTGCCATGGTTGGGGATAAGAGATGCTCAGGAATGGCTGTGGCTGCTGCTTCTGCTATCTGCTGGCACAGACTCCCAGTAAACTATAGGAGGGGATGGGATGGGAGCTGATGGGATGGTATAGCAACAGTGCTCTCCATTTCAAGGTAGAAAAGGCACCCAATGACACTGTGCAATGGCTGTGGTTATTTTGCATCAAAATTAGATTCCTGCAATGTAGAAATCTGCATGGGAACCAGTTATTTCTGTAGTCAGTGAGGAAAAAAGGCATTTCTAGGCCACTGGTCATCTTATCGTATGGCAGAAATTCATGCTGATGCCATCCTTTGCCTGAGATGAGACATGCCCCATGAATACCCCCTGCCCTGCCAGCACAGAGGAGGGCAGGCTGGTGCTGCAGGCACCCATGGCTTGGACTTCAGCAAGAGACATAAATCTCACATTTACCCGTTTATGAACTGCAAATTCCTGGGCTAGGAACAGCATAATTTTTCTCGTTTAGATATTTATGAAATGGAAAAATAATAATAATAAAAAAAAAAAAAAAAAAAGAAGAAGAAACACAAAATGAAAATGGAGAAATCTTTTCAATTCTGATGGGAATGAGTTGTGCAGTTCCAGGTTTTCAGCTCACCAAAGCCCCAAAGATTAGTATTTTTTCCCCACACAGAATGGAAAATCTTGGCAATTGTTAGGGGATTGGAAAAAAAATACAACTTGTTCACTTTCACTGCTAACGAGGCACAAGAAATAACAGACCCTCACTTTCCAAGTCTCTCTGCTTGTTCAGTACTCAGGGCTTTTCTCCTATCGCGTCCCTTTCTCCTCATCACTAAGAGTCATATGAAAATGCTAAGTATTTTACAAAGAGAGACAAGAAGCACCTTCTGGATTCACAACACATTTGCAACTTCAGGCAAAGAGGCGTTTGCAGCTCCGAAGCTCTGCTAATGAGAGCAACCTTGCACTTAGTGGGAATGTTAATCAATTAGACATGCAGAGAGTTACTGATGTTTCTTTTCCCTAATTAGATTAGCAAAACATGAGCACAGCCACTTTTTTTTCTGTGTGTGTGTGCTTCCTTCCAGCTCTCCAGCTTGTACCTCCCAAGGAACACCACCCATCTGGCTCCAGGATGCTCCAGAGGGAAATGTTTCCCCTGGCACCTCTGGGCTGAGAGCATCTGGGTCCTGTCCCTACTTACAGTCCCCTGTGCCCACCCTGGGGATGGGTGGGAGAGATGTGGGAAGATTTCTATTCTCCCTACAGTTGTATTTTTTTTTTTAATTTCAGGGAGGACCAGATGCTCTCCTGCTTCTCAATCCTTTGCAGAACTCACAAGGAATGTAAAACCCAACTGGGCATTCCCATGAGCCATCCCACGCAGAGCTACCGAGGTCTCAATGATAACAACAGGGCTATGAAAAAAAAAATGAGATGAGGCTTATCTCTAACAGAAGAGCATCATTTCATTCAGAGGAAGACAAGAAGCAGATAAGATGCCCCAAACGCTTACAAGTCCAGAGTAATATTGACCTACAAAGTGTGGAATCCCTGAAAAACACTGATAAACTGTCCTGATTTTTCATCACTTTTCTTCCTGGTTATCTGATTTATGCAGATGGAGGTAACACACTGCTCAGTGCCCAGCTTCCCAGTGGAGAGAGACAATGAAAGAAACACGATGCAATGTTTGAACAAGGGAATATTGCTAGAGCAGATCCAAATGAAGTGTTAAAAAGGCTTGCACAAAACCAAATAAAGAATAAAAAACCAAACCAAACCAGCTTGCTGGTTGGGAATAGTGGATTATCATGTGAAAAAAAAATTGGGAAAAAAAAAAATGTTTTCACATTTTGTTCAAGAAAAATGAACCATGCATCAGAAAGTCCCAGGCTGAGGTTTTTTTAGCAGCTTGGGCCATTTCTCAGGAGAAGCTGCACGGGGAGCAGCGCGTCTACAAAGTGAGTTAGCTGCACAGCCCCAACTGATCGTGACTGATGTAAAAAAGCCACCAGCCTGAGACTGCCCAACATCCTTTTGCTCCAAGCCTAAAAGTTTCAGTGTAGTTCATACACATCTCCATGGGCTATGGCAAAGGGCACAGTTTAACCTGACTCACTTGGTCGCTGCCTTTAGCATGGTGAGTGTCCCAACCTGCTCTCAACCTGCTGTGGGCTTACTGCTCAGGGAAGGATGTGAATTGCCCATCCTAAAGTTAATAATCCACCTTTTTGAGTGCATCAAGCTCAACCCTATTGTTTTAGTTTTTTCTTTTCCTTCGAGCAAAGCAGAAATTAGTGGCTGCATCTCCCAAGGCAAATCCACCACCAAACCATGACGCCATGCAAAGACGACGAGTAGTTTACTTTTCCTATTAAAAATGGTTTTTATAGGTATTGCTTAGGTGCCAACAACTGGGTGGATTTTATCTGTAATACCACAGAGGCTCAGATACCTCAGGATTTTTAATTCTTCCTTCTGCTAAGGTGAAAGGCTCTATCTGTGATTTCAGCGCCTTCCAAAGCCTTGCTCTGCTTGGAACAGCTTTTGTGCCTTTAAACCAGATTGCTAGAACAGTGAGAGATCAGATTGTTCATATTAGTTTGAGCCAGGGCACATTAGTATGTCGAACACTCATGTCTAGAGCTACAGTTTCTATAGTTACTAGTGCATTAGTGTTTCACTGAATTACTGCAGTATTAATTTTATAGGAGCTCTGCTTCCCCTTTACTAGAAGGATAGGTCTGTAATGAGAGGGTTTGGTGGACTTATCTCCTTGGATGTACTTTTAGGAGGTCTCTCAGAACCATCTATTTACTGACAGAGCGTTAGTTGGTAATGAAGCAGGTAAGCTGCCACACAACTGAAAATTGTAATTTAATGTGAGATTTAACCTTCTGTGTGTCTCTAGGAAATTGGATGGATGGTCCCTGCCTGGAGAAGAAACACGGTGTCTCATTAGGCAGAATGGTCTCATTTTCATCTTCTAAAATTGCTTTGTTCAGGTCAATACGAAAACCTGCAGGAAACACAAGAAAATTTTGGCATTTCTTCTGTTCCAGAGGAAATTATTTTGTCCACAGAGAAACGCAGGCACATTCTGCTCTCTCAGATCCCCTTGAACTGTTCACTAGGAAGCCAGTGCCATTCCCACAGTGGAGCCACAGCCACCCCACACACCTCCTGGCCACCACCACGTCTGCTGGGTGAGTCTGCCCAGGCTAGTAAAAGACACGTCCTTCCTTTAATCTGCCACTCTTCTTTACTGTTGTTTGATTCTTAAAGAAAGCCAGAGAAGTTATTAATTATGAGCCTGATCCAGAGCCCATGGGGGTCAATAAAATTTTTCCACTGAGTTCAGCTATCCGAGAGCACCCTGGGGTTATTGCTATGCTCCAAAACAAGCATCCTTTGCAACAGCAGGAAAACACAGGTAGGCTTCTCTGCACGACAAACACAAACAAGGATCTCCTGTGGGGATGCAAAGATTCCATCCTCTTGCAGTTGAATGATTTTTTCACTTCTGTTCCTCACTTTGTGCCACTTAGTTGACTTCAGTTGATTCAATTTCTGTCCTAAGCAAGAGGAGACTCAGACCTGAGAAGTCTAATACAGCATGGGTGGAATAAACCCACTTGATCTTGGCTAGCCAAGGGAAAAAAAAAATGCTATGTGGAGAAACAGGTAGGAAATCTCTTGTGAACCCTCTTTGCATCACCCAGATTGCTCTGGTGGTCACGTACCCCTCTGCCAGCTGGTGGCAAGGCAGAGACAGCTTCAGGATGGCCCTGCCACAGCCTTTACTCCCCTTCACTGTCAATTATTAGCTCTTTGCAAGTCCTATTTTCCAAAAAGCCCAGCAGCTCCACCACCCAAAGCTTTATCAGTGATGGGGAAGGAGCTGCACAGCCCCAGCCACTGACCCAGGGCATGTCCCAGCACTGTGTGTGTGTGTGTGTGGCATTCCCTTCACCCCCAAAACCATGCTCCCTTTTGATTTCCAACTCAGTGACAAAACTGCCTTTGGAGTGACAGCTCGGAGCTCTCCATCCCTGCTTGGGAAGGGAAAGCTTTGATTAGGAATTTATCAACTTTTGTCAAAATAATACAGCTGGTCTGTTTGAATCCTTATCTGCTGCATCATTTTCTGATGACAAATGAAACCTATTTTCCCTGGAAAGATCTGTTTCTAGATGCAAAAAAAAAATGGCCTTGGCCCATATTTAGATCTTATAAAATATATCTGTGGGTTTGCTGGTGCAAATCTGGAATCCCCAGTACACTGGTCTGCTTTTGTCCTCTCTATAAAGCACCAAGAGCTTCCTCTCAGCCAGTGCAGAGGTGCTGAGCCGAGCCCTGCTCCATCGTGCTGTGCCTCCATTGCCATCTAGTGGCACTGAGGTCCCCATCACCAAAACCCTGACCTACAGACATGGGCTGCTCAGGATACAGGTCTGGGCCCTCCTGAAAAAGAAGAGGGTTTCTTTGATGCAGTCAAAGCATGCCAATCAGGTGCTGGTTTTTTGGTTTGGTTTTTTTTTTTTTCATTCCTCCTTCCTGAATTATATTAATCTAAGTACAAAAAGTGAATTATGAATATTTGCTCCTGTTCTCACCTATGGCACGAAGGAAGGTTGGGGTGCAGGGGAGCATGGGAAGCTGGGGGGCTATGGGGAGATGCTGAGGCTCTTCTGCACACCCGGGTGTAAAAGAGAGGCCACAGCAGCAGGAAAAGGGTAGGAAGCTCTGCAAAGCCATCTGTGTATCACACGCAAAGTGTTTAGTTGCTGTCATTTTAAAACCTCCAGGAAGCTTCCAGATGAAGCCTTCACTAGAGAAAAATGGTTCGTTGACTGCCTGGGGTTTTGTCTACAGTAAATAACATTCAGTTCTTCCTGCTTGGACTCCCTTCTGGGTGCTCATTTGTTTTACTTCCCTGTGGTTTTTCCTCAATGCCAACAACTGCTTGTTTGTATTCTTTAACAACATGAATCACCCCTTAAGCAAACCATAGGTGACAAAGGACTTTGACCTCATTTAGGTAGTGTAGGTCTGAGAGAAACTCCAAGGCTTTCACAGAGTTGGTTTGTGAGCTGAAGAAGGGGAACAAAGGTATGACCTTGCCCTCTTTGTTCTTCCCCAGCAACCAAAAACCTCATTTTGCTTTCAAAAGCAATTACCCTTTGTCTCAGGAGGAGAGGGTAAGTCAGTCAGTTGGTCTGACACCAGCCCACAGGGTGCCAGTGTCACCTGCTGTCCCACCAGTCAGATGCTGCTGCTTGCAGCTCCTGTATCCACGAGGGACTCTATTAACACTACAATTTAAGAGCAAACCTGAATCCAAACTCTCCTCCTCGGAGACAAGCATGATGACCTGCAGCCAAGCCTGGTCCCCACGGAGTGGCCCTGACCCTGTTAGCAGGAGGCACTGCAGGACGAGCTTCCCAAGCAGCACAGATCCAGAGCTCTCCTGCCAGGACAGCAGCTGAGAAAGGGGGACGACCGATGAAAAACACGCACACAATTACCTGTGAAATACTGATTATATTTCTATGCTTTTATAACAATATAATACTTCGTATGAGATTGGGAAACGTGTTTTCAAATATTTTAAGTTACCTGTACACCTACATAAGCTGTTTATGGAACAGGAATGCCTTGTTACTGATTACTTAAACCCATAACCTACCAGTCCCACAGCAACATCATAAATGCCCAGAATCCCAGGAGCTTTTCTCTTGCTCTGGAAACAACACACTCAGATAAAGCTCATTTTATAAACACTAGAATTGCATTGCAATATCCATATATATATATATTAAGAAAAACTTTTACCTTTCATAAATACATCATACATAAAATATGTTCCTAAAATACATTCATGCATTTTCCCCATCTAAGATCCCTGGCTGTACCTGAAGTGTCTGTAAGCTGGGAAGCGCAATCGTTGGGCAAGGCCTGGAGACAGGCTCATGTTTGAAGGTGGCTTCAAACCCAGGTGGAGGTTGTGAAGAAACCTTTGGTGTTTGGGTTAACTCCTGCATCAGGGCTCTCCTGAATGCTGTGTCCCATCAAAGCTGCACCAGCTGCCTGTGTTCAAGCAGCCAAAAGCCACCCTCCATCTCACCCTTAGCACTTGTAGTTTTTCCAGCAGTTACTGGAGATGTTCAAGTTCTCTCCCAGTGCTGGCCAGCGGCTGGGAAACAAGGGCTTTGGAAGTGGGAAGGTCACTACTTGGCTTTGGTGGAAGGGGATCTGTGAATGGAAGAAGCTGCTTTCTTGACAGCTCGACCACACTCCCAGCGCTGCCATCCCTGTCTGCAACAGGGATGTCTTCACCTCCTCTCTGAGAATCAGCCCTTTGCTAACGAAGGAAACAAATGCCCATCCTGTGTCCGTTTATGAAAGTATAAATACACAAAATATACAAAAGCATCTACAAAGCAGCAGCTGGCACAAAAGAAGTGCCAGTTTTGCAGCTCGGCGATGCAGGTCCCGTCCCTGTGAACGTGGTTTAATACAGTGTAGGACTCCAGGGGCTGGGCACAGTCCTCCCCTGGAGCTGTACCTGGCTCGTGTGGCTGTGCAAATACAGGCAGACTAAGCACTAACCTGGCCTGATCTGGGTTGAGAGGGAAGGCAGACACACACCTGCTCAAATTCCACTTTTCCCCCTGGTCAGTACTGCAAGTGCACATTCAAAGGTCGTTTTGGGAACACTGCCTTCTCTACTTGCAAGGAGGCCAGGTACAAGCCAGCATCCCCTGTCCACAGGGCAGCCTGTCCTTGGGGCAAGCTATCCCTTAAGGCAGCGCTTTAGAGACAAATTAAATTCATCCTGACTTTTCTCAGCTACCCAAACTCCACGTTTTACAGAGCAACCAGAGAGAAGCATTGCATAGATCTGTATCTCGTGTCTTCCCGCACCCCACGAACAGCAAGAAGCAAGTTCAAGTTTTGCACGGTACGTTACAAAAGGCATCAGCTTTTCAACAGTGTAAGAAAGAAGAAAAAGAAGTGTCACCAGGGTGTACACCCTGCAACGAAGCGAGGCAGTGACTGCACGGTGCTCGGCAGCTCTCGGGGCTGGCTGCCTGTAGTGTACTGACCACCCTGATGCACAACTCTCCTCTCAGCCCTATCTCCCACTGCACAGGAATACGAATTTGCATAATGAAATAACCTGCTCCTGAACAAAAGGAGCGATGCTGTGTGTCACGGGAAGGAGGAGGACGCTGCAGGGACCGTCTGGTTTGCACACGGTAGTTTAAGGGCTGGTCATCCTCTTTGCCGTGCAGGCTGTAGGACAGCAGGGCTCTTCTCAGGCTTAGGAAGCCTCGGGAGAAGTTTTGCTACAGTTGGTTTGAGAATGGAGATATTAGGGCCCAGATCCTCTGGTGGTTTATATCCCACATGCTCCATTGGAGTTACCGGTGCTTATTTCCACAAGTGGAGGACGTGGTCTTTGCTTGTCACAGACAGAATAAAGCTAGGGTAGCCCTTTCTTCAAACAAAATAACTGCATATGGCACCAGCACACAACTTTAAATGTGCTTCTGCTGGTAAGAAAATAGCAAGCACACCAGTGGTTGATTAAATTATTTACCTTGACCTAAAAAAAAACAAACCCCAAAAGTGATACTATGCTTAATTTAAAAACCCCTAAGGACCGCGTCGCGTCTTCTTCTCATGGTGTTTTTGAGATGGGAGAAAGTCAGTTGCACATGCAGAGTGCTATATACCCTCTTCGGATGGCAGGGAAGTTTTGTGTTCCTGGAGGTCACAGTTGCCATTCTCAGACGTGTCCGAGCTGCCTGGAGCCGACTCTGGTGGCGGGGGCTTGTAGAGTAAACAGGCGACCGTAAAGAAGCTTGTCCCAAGCACCTGCAGCAGTGAAGACATCCCATTACTCTCTGCTCCCCCCAAAACCAGGTGCCTAGCCCTCATTTCAGATGGAATTTGCTGGCCCAGCTTTGAGGAGGAGATGATGCTGGAGGTATCAGACCAGGGTGAAAAATCCGAGCGTATCCAGCCCTATAGCAATGGGACAGTGGGAGCTGGGAAATCTGTTCTGCCCCACATGGTCACCTGGAGCACAGCACGGTGTGAAATGACAGCACCTGAGCCCTTTGCTGGAAGGCTTTTAAAAGCCTCTTTATCACAGCAACTGCTAAACACTGCTATCTAGGGCAAGTGCTTGCTTGGGAGCAGTTAAAATGATGGTTTTCAGCTAATAAATAAGAAACACACAGCTAAACTCTCTTCCTTTCTAGCAGTGATCAGGGAATGGTTATTTACAGCCTGCCCAGAATGCCATCCCTCACTCTAACACACTGCAGTTATATATTTTGCTCCATTTCTAGCAAAAAAACCACTTTGGTAACTGTTGGGAGAAGAGGAAATATTTCATATGGTGCAACAGAAGCTGTAAGCCTAGAAAGTAATGGGATTTTAAGGGAATGATGGTGCCTGGAGGACTATTACCTGGAGAGAAGCAAATGGAGCTTTTGCCTTCCCTGAGACCATCTCTTGTGTGAAGGTCTAAATCAGTCTGGGGGTGGGAGAGGCAGAACAGGACAACCCAGTTTTGTAAAATTCTCTCCCAGAGAAAAATGCTACCTCCTAAAGACCTGCATATTGTATCAGAGAGTGAAGTTAACGGGCAGCATCACCTTGTAGACCAGTCCGGCGATGAGAGTGTATTGGCTCATGGCTGAGTTCTGGTAAACGTAGCAAGAACCTTGCTCTCCACACTGGTCCTGCCAGAGCAGGCAGGACTTATCAATCATGGACCCAAAGGCGATGGGACCAGGGATGCCTCCTGTGGGAAGAGAGAGTGGACCTTCAATCTGGGCAGCATCTATGCACCAGCCTTGCAAGATGCAAGGTGCTTACAGAAAAGCAGCAGGGTCTGCTGCTCCCGTGATTAAACCAACTCATCCTGCAACATCTAGAGCCAGAAGGTATCCAAAATGCACTGAATGTCAAGACCTGAGACTCCAGAGGATCTGCTGACCGGCCTGATTTACATGTTGCACAAGAGCCAAACAACATACGCAGGAGCTTCAATGCCTCTGCTCCTTTTTTCTTAAGATAAGGACATGTTGAGAGGGCGTTGCTGCTCTACCCGATCTGTGATGTGTTACGGAACCCTTCATTCAGTTTGCAAATCACATGCAAAGGGAATTAAGTTTTTCTGAATGATGGTGAACAAAAGAAAACGTCCTCCTCTCAACAGCACATCCTGCTCTCTTCTTTTCCAACCCAACCTGTCTTACTCTTAGGTACCAGCTTGGCACACGCTCCACAAAGCCAGCAGATTGCACCGAGGCACAAACTCACTGTTCCATACCTAGTGTCCGTACCACAATCCACTGGATCCCGAGTGCGAATGACCTTTGCCTGTCAGAGACACACCTGGGGAACAAAAGAGGATGGCTTAAAAATGCTGCCGGGCTGCAGGGCACCACCCCACCCAACCAGGTCCAGCATCCTTGGGAGCTCCATCCCCTCTGGAGATGGAGGGTAACCCCAGTGCAACATCCCCTCACCACTGCTGCCAGCTGGGACACACAGGGGGCGTCCCATGGCAGATGACAGAGCTGCCAGTGCTACCATTTGCTTTCTCAGCTAGAGAGGGAAGGGAGTTAGCCCTGAGGTCTCCAGGCTGCCAGAAACAAGGTGGTTCCCATCACACCTTCCCCGTGGCTTGAGCCAGCAGGATGAAGCAGAGAGGTGGACCTCGGGGCTTCTTGCAGCGTTGGTGGAGGATGCTTACCGGAGAGTGGCAGTCAGGGCAGGAATACTGCTCAGGAAGGTGAAGAGGATCACCACGAACATGAAGAACAGGAGCAGAGGCCTTTTCTCACAAGAGGAGCTGCATTTTCCTGCCTCTGCACCACCGGGGCTGTGCAGGAGAGTTTTCTGGATGCAGCTACACTCATGATAGACCTGGGAAAGAGAGGTCAGTGGGTGGTTTGCAATGGAGAGCAACAGGGATAGTCCAAGCTTTGAAAAGAAAGAGATTCGTGGAGTGTAGAAACCAGCCTGTTTTGCTCCCAGAGCAGAGCGAAGCAAAAATCAAGCTGCATTCTTGATACACGTGTTTCCAAAACCAGGTTATTAAGTAAGAGAAATTAACTTTTCCAGGCAGCCCTTGAATGCTGAATGTCATCAGTACCCTTCTTCAGCTTTTGCCTGTCTCTGTGGGTGACACACTGGAAGGATGAGAAGGTGCATCATGTTCACGGAAGACCCAAAATAAGAACTGGGGCAGGAATTAGCTTCCTGCCTGCTTGGGTGATATACCACAGATTTCAGTGCAGTTTGGCCCAGAACAAGGCAATATCAGTTGGACACACTGAGAGGAGCAAAGCAGAGCAACCTCAGGGTACCTTCTGCCTTCATCCCAGGTGGTGTCTGGGAGCATCCATCCTGCACCAGCCTTTCCCACTGATTAGCAGCAAAGCTCAAACCCGTGGAGACCTTTGCAGAACCATCCAAAACACTCCAAAGAAAATGTGCCCCCACCTTGTTAATACACAGTGCTTTCAGACATACCTTCTTGCCATTCCTCAGGTTTTCAGACACTTTTCTGCACCCAGCGTGGCAGGGAGAGTAGTACATAATGTCATCGCTCCCACAGACAGGGCTGTAGGTCTCCCGTAGACAGCCACACTCAGCGTTGCAGGCTGCTGTCAGGTTTAGGTAGCCACCAGGCAAAGCACTAAGGGAAACACAGGAGCAGTCACTGGGGGGGCACTGAACAGCATTTTCCAGGAAGAAATGGGTACAGCAAGAGAAGGCAGGATGGAACGAGATGTGGTGGATACTCAAGTAGCATAACATCAGGCTTGGGAAGGGTTTTGTCTCACCCAATTTTAACCATGAATAGGAACAGTGCCCTGAAGCTGGTTTTTTTCCCACAGCTACACGGAAGTTTAACTGACCACATCATAAGGAGACACCTTCATTTGGAAAGGACATTCCCACTTTTAGTCCAGTTTATCCCACTGGATAGAGATGGAGGACCCTGCGAAAGCAACCGAAGAGTGGAATACCTCACACTCTGATGCTGCTGATCTCCCTTCCCTCACTAAAGAGGGAACCTCTTCCACAAACTCCAACTAGATGCAAAAATTAGGACGTTTGTATTCTGGGTCTCACCCTCAGTATCTGCCTGTAAGACTGACTGGACATCAGCTGCCATCACCAACCCATTCACACGTGAATCCCACCAGCACCATGTACTTGGGAGTTAACCTTCTGTTCTGAGCAGGGCCAGGGAGCAGGAGACAGATGGGATGACTGGTATTACCTTCCCTCGTACATCTGGGTTACTCCTGCCATCGGCATGTTGGGGCAGTGAATGAAAAAGATGAATATTGCCAGCAGACTTGACACCGTGCAAAGCAAACACAGCTTGATGATTCCTGAACAGCGGAGTTTAAATTTATTCACAAGGAATCCTCCCAGGAATGTGCCTCCCCCTCCAGCTGGCACGACCAGATAACCTGGAAAAAATAAATGAAAAAAGAAAAGAAACAAGCAAGTTTAGAAATGTCAGCAAGGAGCTGTCATGTCTGAAAACAGTGTGTCTGCAAGAGAATAACCCCCTGGTTGCTGCATGGCTTCTTGGTGGGAGTTCAGAGGACTTTGCTACAGTAGGTGGTCCTCTGTAACAGCTCAGGTGACATGCCATGAGCCTGGGAAGGCAGCTTTCCCTACCCAGAGATCTTAAAACAGACTCTCTGAGGAGCACATCATATTGATGCTTGTTGGACATCACTTCAGTCTACGATAGGGCAGCTAAGTGAGGATCTTCTCGGTTCCAGGATGCTGACAGAATAAGTCCCCTAGTTCTGACGAGGCTCTGAGTAACCTGCTGTAGTTGAGGATGTCCCTGCTCACTGCAGGTGGGTTGGACTAGATGACCTTTAGAGGTCCCTTCCAGCCCAAACCATTCTATGATTTTATGACACTCCTCGTTAGAGGAAATGTTTAGTTAATGTTTTTGGGTAATGCCCTAGAATAACACGCCACGGTTATTTTGCCTTCCTCTAGAGGGTAACAGATGGCTACAGAAGTGACATGTTGCTTCCTGATGTCAGTAGACACAGCTCTGCACACTCAGTGCAGATGTGCTGACGGGAATCAATCCTATCTAATAGCTGAAGACGATAACCTCTCTGTAAATGAACCACAAAGAGTCTTCGTCTCCATTCTAAATGAGCTACAGCAATTCTGTATTTGTAATCAAAAATGGAAAAACATGGCAAAAACCTGTTTTTCTTACCAAAAAAGGTAGCAGCTTCAGAGGCACTTAAACTAAACTGAGACTCCAAGAACTTGGGTCCAAATGTGGACATCCCAGCAATGAGGGTGGCTTCAGTTGCTCCTGCTAAGCAGAGGAAGATGAAGGTGGGGTTCTTCAGAAGCAGCAGCACTGATCTGGGAAGGACAAATATACTGGAATTGAATCACTATGGCATGTTTCGATTTCAGGTCTTCAAATCAGAAGGACCACATGTAAGACAAGGCAGCATCTAACCATGCTTCATCTCTTCAAAAGGATAAAACAAAAAGGGAGCTAATTTGGGCTTGAAAGAGCAGTGAGTTTTTCCATTCACTCTTGTTGAGTCCTACCAGCTAAGGAAGGCTGCTGAGGACACCTCTACCTCTCCCTCTGTACCTGCACAGAGTGGATGTTGGTGTTCTGGGGGAGACAGTCTCTACTGCAGGTGAAGATCAAGAGTCTGTTTAAAATATCCTTGTTTCATTTGTCCCTGATGGCAGATATATTTGGACTACCAACTCAAACAATCCAGAGCAGGGAACAAAGTTGTGTCACATCCTCACGTAGGCACACGCTGCTCACGCGCACCCACATCCTCCTGAGAACCAGAGCCTCTGATAACCAGAGACGGTCTGCAGCTCGGGGGAAATACCAAACAAGCCATTCTATATGGAGGAAGCACCTCCAAGACACCTTTATATCCCACTGAAAAAACAGAAAGCAATCTTTCTACCACATTCTAAGCCCAGTTTTACTTTAAGCTGAACGTAGAAGTTGAGCAAAACCACTTTCTTTTCAACCCACCGGGATTTAGCGGAGAGCCTTAGATATGCCTGAAAAATTGCCTTGTGTCATTTATATGCAGAAAGATGATCCAGAAGTGATTTCATCTCCAAGACACAGAAAGGCCCTCGGGCACAGGGGATGGTCTCAATTATCTCTCACTGTCTCGGATATTGGACTAAGAGGGTTGATGCTGCTTTGCAGGGAGCGTTTTGCGACGAGCTTGAAACTCTGCTATGTGACTTTCCCCAAGCTGAGGCTGGACCAGTAGCACAGATCATTCTGTTTCTGAGACAGGCACTGATGGCAGTGGTGGGGATGCCATGGGAAGGTCACTGAATTGAAAGGCACAATCACTTGGAGCTGCTGCTTTGGAGGAAAGGTGTAATCAGAGAAAAGCTACTATAGTACAACTGTCTGAGAGATGCGCTGGGCTTAGCATCAGATTGATGCCACAGAAAATGTTACATTTCATTATACCAGAAGAACAAAGCAGCTGAAAGACAGAAATACCACACATTCCTACCCCTTTATTATAGGAGGCTTTATACCAACCATTGTCTAGCTGTTGGGATTGGTTTAATTCATTAAATTATTTTCCAGGAACGATCTTTTCGATTGTGCTTTATGTGGAAGCACAAAGTCTAATCTGCCAGTGAGGAAGCACTTCTTGTGGACCTCATGGCTGATGCACAAATGGTACAATGCCTTCACCTTTTCACAGTTCAAGAGAAGGAGAGGGGGTGTTCCCTGGCACCAGCATGACTTCATGCCTGTTGGCCACAGATTTCAGGTTAGACTTGCAAGTAGGAAAATGTAGAGGAACTCCTTTCATCACGTACAGTAAGGATTTACTCGTGTAATTTAATCTGTTTGTAGACAGAAGATGTCGTTGTGTGGAGCTATGGCATAGAAAACGTTACCAAAGTCAACACAGGCCTTTTCATTGCTATCAGAAGGATTTTAATCACACCCAGAAACACCTAACTCTTGAATAGTCTTGATTGTCCTTGCTTCTCGCAGCCAAGGGGATTTCAAGAGAAGAATCCCATCATCTATAAAAGCCTGATCC
This sequence comes from Todiramphus chloris collaris, assembly GCA_025345505.1. Taxonomy (NCBI): domain Eukaryota; kingdom Metazoa; phylum Chordata; class Aves; order Coraciiformes; family Alcedinidae; genus Todiramphus; species Todiramphus chloris. The sequence continues at coordinate 8,504,964 of JANVCC010000271.1, read as the reverse complement.
TGCAAGTCTTTACTGATATGGGTGCACATGGGTGCTCTTTCCTCAGGCAAAGGTGCTGCTGAATGAGTTGGGACCACCTGTACACCCAGAGCCTGCTCCTCTGAGAAATACCTGCATGCCCAGGACACCCCAGACTAACACAGTACAGCCACAAGCTAATGAGCTGTTAACGAGAGATGGATATTTAGGCAATCTTAGAGCTTGTGAGCAGTGGCTTTTCCAGCACAAAGTGACCCCTACTGTCAGCACTACCAGGGGAACGGGGGGCAGCACGTAAAGCAACCTCCCTTCGCAACGCACGAAGCCACAGTAAAGCCAGGAGACAAAGAGAAGCCCCACCCTGCCACCTAATCCAAGGGGGGTGAGTGAAATACTGAGCGTATCTTCTCGTGTTGAAGATGACAGCTTGACAGACCAGTGAGTGCTCCTCACAAACCCTGTCCTGTAGCTCGCTAGGACAAAGGCTTCTCTCCTGGCACAGCTCTAAGTGTCTTCTCTTTGAATCCATCTGCCCTGAGAGCAGGGGTTATTTCATGACAGCAATCATATGGAACCAGAGAAAGGAAAATGCTATTTTGTCAGGACCTTTCAACCCAAGAATTAAGACAGAAGTCTCTTCAGGGCAGAGGATTAAGCTGTATGGGCTGCATTCCTGTAAGCTCCTGCTCTTAGGCAGCACTGTGAATACAGCAATTCATTAAGCTCGCTTACAAAGGACCTGCTGGCACGGAATAGTATTTTATTTCATCAGTATTTCTGCTTATCTTCGTGAGACTCTTACTGTCCGTGCTGTGAGAAATTGTGTCGTGCACGATCCCTTACGAAAACAAAAGCACCAGTGTCCTTTGTCTTCAGCCTCCAGCCTGGTCCACGTGTCCCCAGGAGCAGCACGCACAGATGGGATCTCCTCTTTAATGCAAGTTTCCAGAGCAGCAAGCCTTGAAGGCACTTCCCTTTCATTAATCAAAAGCAGGGAAAACAAAAGTCTGTCGGATTTTTGCTTTCAAACGAAAACCACACTAAGGTCTGGACTAATTTGAATTGTTTGATATGAGTTGCCCATCTTCAGGTATTTGTTCTTCAGGAAGGAAGGGTGGCAGAAGATGCTCACGGAGGAGGGCTGCCTCCACACCTGCTGTCAGCCAGCCTCCACCGAGAAACTGGGGGAGCTTTGATCCAGCCAAGCAAGAAAAGCATCCACCACGGCATTCCACCCCTCTCTGCTACCCTGTTTGTGTTGGTTCTACTCATAGCCTTATCATTATTTAAATGCAGCTTTTGAATTTAATTTCCGTGCGGAGCATAAGCTGTGACCTCGGAAAATGGCACCCAGTCAAGAATGCCATTTAATAACAGTATTGAAATCTGTTCAATGTAATATTCATCACAAAACTGCCTTAACCCCTGGGAAACTTCCTACCAAGTCTTCAAGTCTCTCAGAGCATCGCGAGCAAGTTGCGTTGACACAACGCAGAGCAACTGGCTGCTGAGAACTCCTGTGCTGAGCACCTGCCTCAATCCTCCCCTGCCAGCAAAAGGCAAACTCCACAGCTGAAGTTCAGAAGGAACTGCTGGCAGCAGCACAGGGGTTTGGCAAGACTGAGGATTTGCCTTTGCACGGAGCAGCCGTCACACGCGGATGCAAATGCCTCCTTAAGAACGGTCCCGAGAGGAATTCCAAAAAGAAAAAGTCCCCATATTGACTGCAAGCTCCGAGAGGAGTTGCTACCCAGACACTTCTGCAGCATCCAGAGCTTGCACACCAGCTAAACCCAAGCTGTAAAGAAAGCAGCACCTTTCCCCCTGCCCTCCAGTTAAACACAACTCAACGCACACGCACACCAAATCACAGAAGATTTCAAAGATCCATAGCACGTGTCTCCAGCTTAAAAGACTACATTTTATTTTGGCCACTCACTTGTTCCCAAGCTCCCTTTAAACCATTTTCTACCGTTCCCTTTGTTTCAAGTGTGCTCTCCCACACCACGGAGCTGAGCAGCAGCTGCTGTGTCACTGCTTCGCAGGGGAGATAAGAAGTAGTAACACATAAAAGGTGGCTGGAAGATGCAAAGGCAAAAGAGAAAAAAAGGAAACTAAGAATAAAAGAGAAAGGGAACTGAAAGTTACAGTGCAGGATATCTTGTTCCCTGGATTTGGAACGGAGCTTTAAGGGTTGAGGCTTTTGTTTCCTCTCTTTTCTCATTAAAAGGATGAAACAGGGACCTAAGACAAACAGAAACAGAGGAAAGGAGGAAAAGCCCCAAGAGGATGGAGAGGAGGAGATGCTGGACAACACCCAATCGGGCCAGGTGAGGCCAGACACAAGCAGATGGTAGGAAATAATGCCACTGGGGAAAGGGAATGAGGTGGCAATGCCTGTGCATCTCCCATCACCTGAACACTGGCACTGGGCTGCTCTCAGTGAAACTCGGCATGTTACACATGGCTACAGGTGATCTCCACACGTGAACATGAACTCCTGAAAACCAGAGGCAGGACCAGACACTTGTCCTCTGCTCTCCCACATGATCCCCAGCACAAATTCAGCCCATTTGCCAAGAGCCCCCAGGACCAGGACCAGGAGCTTTGCAACCTCCTCTGCAGGAAAGGGTCACCTCTACCTTTGGAGACGGGCAAACCTTTTAGCTACCATCACAGCAAGCAAGCTCAGCTTGGGCCCACGGCTTTCACTTCTGAGGAAGGCTCCCTGAACCTCAGGCATGAGGTGGTTTTCTCACCGAGGCAAATCTTTAACGGTTTTCCCGAAGTCTGGATCAGATGCCTTTTTGTGGCTTCCATCCTTGAGCTGATGAGCCTCCGACACCCTCATCACGATATACCGCTGGGATCCTGAAAACGAGAGGCGAAGGGGAACAAGGAGCATGTGAGGCAGGAGATGAGGATGGTACTGAAGCCGTGGAGTTGCCGGGGGGGAAAGGCAGCGTGACATCCTCCCTCCACCACTGGCTACAAGGGAGGAGCAGGAAAACAGGCAGCTGGGAAGCCACCGGGGTGAAATCCATGTTGGAATTACAATTTAAACACCGGGAGCTCTTCCTCTACCCCTACATCCCCAGCTAAACACGTGCATCAGGGTGCAAGCCCTAAGGGGAGGGTGAGTACCGTGTGGTCCCATCCCCAGTCACCTCAAGCCACGAACCTGGGAGGCGCTGGGGGTAGCCCAGGATGGGGATGGAGATGAGGAGAGAGGCTGCTCCGGCCCCGAGGAAGCCGATCCACCAGGCCCCCACCCAGAGCGTGTTCTCCGGGGCGATGTCGATCCTGTAGGAAATGAAGCAGAAAGGACACAAGGGAGAGAGGCAGCGGTTTGAGATGGAGCAGCACAGCTCGGTGTGCCCCTCGCTGAAGCTGGCAGGAGCTGGGGGGATGTCAGCAAAGGAAACCGAGCTCTCCCGTGCCCGGGGATGCCACGTCCACCATGCCTCCTGCTGCCCGCCTTACTGGAGAGCACAACGCTTAACCAGATGAGCATATTACAGCTTTTAATTCTTTACATTCAAATCTCCCCATTTCATTTGCACTTTCAGGGTTGCTACAATCCTCGCTCCACCCCAGAGCCATCTTTTGCAAGAAACCTGGTGGAAGCAACCCACTACATCCCACAGAAACCCACTCCCCCATTTTAAACCAGTCATCTGCCAAAGAGCCTGGAAGGAGATAAGAATAAATGCCAAATGCTGCAAAGGAAGGAGAGGCCGAGCATCGTGGCCGGGTGACTGGGAGGCTGAGCAGCGCTGCTGGGAGCGTTGCCTCACCAGGGAACTCATTCAAAAGATTCACCTGCTGCTCACAGCCTCATTAGCGCAGGCAGTGCAGCGTGAGGAAGGATCCAAGCTGACAGGTTTGTCAGCAGTTTTCTTCCAGCCACAGCCTTAATGCAAACCACCCTTCCAGCCACAGCCCCTGCCCCACAGAAACAGCACTCAACGCCCTGGGCGTGTTTCCACCCAGTCACCAGGTCACTTCTCCAGGTTATTATAATTATTATTTGGTTTTTTTACCCCAAAGGAAACATATAGCATAAAGGAAAAGGAACAAGATTATGTTTTAGCAACTTACTCTCTGCCAATTTCAGTATAAATATTTAGAAACATTCCTCCTACCAGATAACCCGCTGCAGGCCCAAGGATTGCAGCAGTGTAGAAAACAGCTGGAAGAGAAAACAAGCAGTGTTAGGGAAATAGCAGCATTTCAGGCAGGGATGCTGCCAGTGCCCCAGCATCCCCCGCCCCACCACAGCCTGATCCCCAACTAGATCTGGGATGCTCAGAATCCTGTCACCTCTCTCCCCCCTCTCCCTAAAACACTGAGAAACTCAAGCCAGGCAGCTTTAACAAGTTTTCATCTCACGCTCGTGTCCCAGAGAAACTTTTGTGCACAACCTGGGAATTTTTAGAGCATGGGGCAGGCAAAATTGGTTCAGTGGAGAACTGTATTTATCAGGGATGCAGCTGACCCCACTGGCACATCCCGGCTGGCAGTGTGATGAGCAGTGATGTTGTCTCCCCACTGACCATACGGCACCACTGGCACTTATTTTGATTTGCTGCTGCGGGGAGATCATCAACGTTTTTGCCAAGAAATGTAGGACCAGATGATCCTTGAGGTTCCTTCCAGTGTGGGATTCTATGATTCTATAAATTTACTGATGATCTCCTTGTGATTTCCTTCTCTCCCTGCACAGCCTTCTGATACCACAGTATGGGCAGACTGCTAAATTATGAAATTGATGGAAAAGTCACCCCTTTTAGCAATTTCACCTAATTTTTGCCAGTATTTGGCTAAGCCATCAGTGATACAGAGCAAAGGAGCGTGCTGAGCCTCTTCTCTTGGCTGTGCTTTGCACCAGCAGTAGCTGCACAGCCCAGTGACTGTCCCTGCTGTGCTGTGACACTAAAGGGGTGATGTCCCCTTGCACAGACGGTTTACAGCCTCATGGTTGTTTGCCAGAGATGCTAATGCCATACACGTGCTGAGGCACGTTGGAGGGCTGGCCCCGTGCCGGGAGCAGGAGGCACCTCCTGATCTGCAGGGCATGTGCTGCAGGAGTGAAAACCCCCAACTGCGCTTACAATTCCTGCTTGTAAATCATCGAAACCTCCCCACCTGCTGCCACGTCCCTCCGATCACCACCCTGCCCCTTCTCAGGAACAAAAGACTGGGAGCACCCCTTGGGAAACTGCCTGGCGTGGCTTGTTTGGTGCCAAGGCAGATGGACCAGCTCCCTCTCCCATCACCCAGCCCATAGGGCTCGACTCACCAATGTACACAGGGGAGTAGTTAGTCTTGACGTTTTCATCCAAATAGGTGACGCCGAGCGTGTAGAGCGGCGTGGCCCCCATCCCATGCAGGAACTGCCCCAGCATGAAGACAAACCTGTAGCTGGAGAGGCTGGAGGCAGCCTGGGCACAGGGCAGGCTCTGGTTCCCCCCGCAGATGCCCAGCCCCACCGCCGAACGCGCCTCGTAGCGTCCCGTAGTGAAATGGGGCAAGGCGAAGAGCAGGGAGCCCGAGCCCATGACCAGCACCCCCCAGCCCAGCCATCGCGGTTTGTGGCCGTTCCCCCCGAAGTAGCTGACGAAGGTCAAGCAGACGCAGGCCGCGATGTCGTAGGAGCTGGCGATCAGCCCGCTCTGGTAGCTGCGCAGGTCGAAGCGTCGCTCGATGGAGGTGATGACCGTGTTGATGAAGCCGTTCACCGTCATGCCTTGCAGGAAGGAAGCCACGCAGAGGAAGAACAAGACGCCCTTGGATGTGTTAAAGAGCTGGAAGCACCCGGGGGTGAACCCCCCCCAGCCGCACGCCAGTTCCTCCCCTTCGGCCGACACGTATTTAATCCCTTCGCCAAACCGGGTCTCCTCCTCTCCCGGGGTGGTGGAGCAGAGGGGCTCGGCGCAGGAATCCGAGGGGCTGGGTGCACCGGAGGACACCGCGCCGTTGCTCAGAGGGGTGCCACAGGCTTCCCGTCCAGCCAGGGTGTCAAAGGGCCGGCCGGCCTCGCCAGGGCGGGAGAAGTCGAGTGTCTGAGTGAAACAAAAGCCATTTTCTCCGGTTGAATTCTGGGGCATTGCCATGAACGGGAACACGGAGTCGAGCGGTGGGGCGAGGTGGGGCTGGTGGCCGGGGTAGATTCAGAGGACGGCGAGGACCCTAGCCGGGAGATGCAATTTTTGGCGCTCACATCAGTGGGGAGATGGCAAAGATCTGAGCCAAGACCATTCTGATCTGTGAAGAGAGAATTTTTACACATGCCTTTATAAAAAACCACGTTCAAACCCCTGAAATATTGCTCCTTTTTTGGTTGTTTTTAATGAGTATTAACATCTCCCTGTGCAGTTCAGCTGGGTGTGCACCCTCCACCATGGGCTGTGTTAGCACCCCATGTATCGGGGCACAATTAACACTACAGAAAAGAGCAAACCACTCAAGAGCATTAAAAGAAAGCACCTCTCAAGGCAGTCTCCCTACCAGCCGAAGCCTTTTGTCCCTCCTCTCGAAGAGACCCCGGTTAGACACAGCCACTCACAACCCCTGTCCCTCTCCTTCCCCCTGCAGAGAACAGCATCCGCAGCTACAAGTTTCCCCACTGTTACAAGTCCTTTGCTCTCTCTTCCACACTCTGCCAGTAACAGTTTATAATTATCCTGAAAAGTTTCCACAGTCAGATTGATTTTATTCCAAGCCCTCAGATCTGTTTACAACTATTCAGTAAAATCCTTTCTATAACTAATTAGACTACATGCCATTTCAGAGCGAGCTGGAGGGCAGAGGCAGCTGACTCTAACCTGATTACAGATGCAGGCTGCCTTCTCTCAACCCCTTCCTGTGCACCACAGCACCTGATCAGGCCAGCAACCAAGAGCATTTTTTCATAAATGCCTCAGCTGAGCTGTAAATGATGAAGAAAAGAAGGTTTTCCCTTGAATACTGATCTTAAATACACCATAAGTGCTAGGCAGGAGCTGTTTTACCAGAGAGCATCTTCAAAGTATCCTGTACTTCCCAATATTTCTTTGCCAGTATCTGTTTGAGAGGCTCCTGTAAAAACTCTCCTCTTGAGATGGCAATTGGCCTCACCAGCAGTGAACGGGGAAAAAGGGCATCTGTTTCTCCAATAAAATGAACCATGTTCAGATGGCTGTAACCTGGGAGTACTGCAGCCTTGGGTGTAGAAATGAATACTCCTCTGTGTGTTGCTGGAACAACCTATTGACATTTGCTCGATGGATAACGATGTGCACGAGCACCGATGTGCACCCCTGCGCTGGCAGCTCTTGCAAGCACTGGGGCAGAAGGACTTGGCAGAACGTGATGCTTAAAGCAGCATTAATGTCTTCCTTCCACCCCAGAAAGGTAGAGGACAGACCATACATGCAAACAGATGTTAAAGATCAGGCCAGTAGTGTTACAACAGGTCTGGTCCTCGAGGTAAGTTCAACAGATGAGATCCACCTTTTGTTGGCAAATAATTCTGTCTTAATTACCCTGTCCGGGGAGCAGAGCGCACAGAATATTTCAGGGTCCAGATTTTAGTAGGAATTTGATGATTGTGCAGGGGCAGGGTGAGCCTGGCACCCAGAAGGACACTGCTTTTCAGGTCCACTCAAGGATCCCCCAGGTAATCCAACAATGCCTTGGATGCAAAGTTGCATTTTTCCCACCTTTTTGTCTCTTCAATGTCCTTATGACTCTTACAGCTCTAAATCTGCTTTCTCATCTTTGGCTGCAATACTGGAAACAATAAATAAGAGTTCTTTAGCACTCTGTTAAAGTCAGAAGCGATGCTCAGGTGCTGGATCAGGCCCTAAAGGGCAGAGCTATTGATATCACCCCAGTGGAAATCCAGCGTGCCTCCTGCACAAGAGCTGGCTGACTTCAGCTGCACGCTGCCCACATCCCATGTAAGTCTGTCGTAAGATTTGACTGCATTTGTAAAGCAGGTTACTTGTCTGGGGACTGATTCTGCTATCAGTGATTTCAGTCAACAGAAAAAGCCTATCTCTGGTGATGTGACCAGGAGCCAAGAGCTCCCCAACTGGCACATCTTGGAGGAAACACTTCTACTGCCTCTTTACCAGAACTGTGACCTCTCCTTTGATACTTCATGAATAGATACTAATATTTCATGAGTCAGGAAAGACATTACAGCTTTTCATTAAAGTTTTCTTTTCCATAAAGTAGCAGGAGTCTGGGCTACTGGATCAAGGTGACCACATCATCAGCTCTGGTCACCCTTAATCCTACTTAACAGCATACATAGGGTGAGAGATTTCCAAGGAAGCAACCAGTCTTTCCTCCAAGCAGCAGATGCTTCCCCACACACAGGAGCCTTTTCTGCCCCAAAGCTCATGTCCTGGCCATCTCCTGATGGCTAATGACATGTATCCAGGTGCTGTGGGTAGGAAGCCCATCCCTGCTCAGTGCTGCTTTTTACCTCTTGAAGCATTTATAAAGAGGCAGTGACACATTCACTGTGAATATTAACTTTCATGGGAGCCATATGCCACTTTAGAGGACAAAATACAATCTTTAGAGGAAAATAAAAAACCCAACCAACCTCACGGACTTCCTAATCATTCTTATTCATCCCAGCCATCCATTTATTACTTCCCATTCATCTCGGGTTTTAATGACTCAGCTGGTGATTTCTTGCTTACATTGAATCAGACCCAATGCCATTATCTCGCAGCTCATTTTGCTGCAAGATTTTAACTCAATATTTTTTTTCAGCTGTACAGCTGGTTCCAGACTGTAAAGATCACCAAGTCAATGCAACAAAAGCAGCACAGGAATGAGAGCATATGATTTGTATTTTGTGATGAAATTTGTAAAAGTCCCCCCCCCCCCAATATTTAGCATTAAATTATAGTAAACCTTGCAAGCTTTTCATCAGGTGATCATTTAAAAAGTCACAGGACCAATTAAAAACATTTTGTGTCTCTGCCGAGGACTGTGGTTAGATTAATGTTACAAATTAACTCACAACTGACATGCAAAATAATCCCATTTGCTGAAGCATGCCCAATAATAGTTAATCTTCCCTTTCACTCTATGGTTTTTGACTTTTATAGGGTATTACTGGGGCAAACAACATCTATTCATAATTTCTGCGTTCCATAGCTGAGCACAGTTTATGGTTTATGAGCAACCTTAATCATTTTTTCAATTCTATGGCATACACAGAGATATTTGCTAAGGCTCAGGGATGGGAGATTACAAACTGATCAGAAAATGTACTGTAAACCAGGGAGGAGCATCCCCAGGTCTCACTTATTCTCCTCCACTTGCACGGGAGACTGACCTGACTAAACAGATACTTTGAATTTGGGAAACTCCACATCCAAGTACCAAGCTCATGTTACTCCAGAAAGGGACAAATCCATCTGGGTTTGTACATTTAATTTCTCGCTGTAAGACATACTGAATATTTCTCGGGTAGTTTGGCTTCAGAGGATTATCAGTATTACTTCTGTCGTGGCTGATAAACACCATATGGATCAAGTGTAATCCACTTGCTAGTTTAGGAATGGGGAAGCCTCCCAGAAGTAAGATAAATCCACGTCCCAGTCCTGTGAACGGGGCTTGTCCTCAGGGTGCTGGCTCAGTTAAAGGGAGATAAAAGTAAGCCCAGGCTGCCTGGGTTGTTCATATGCAATAGTGAATTGTTTTCCTGGCAGTTGAGGAACTTTACCCAGCTCACACAAAGAGTGAACCTTGTGTTTTGTAGCAGCTTTTGAAAAGCATCTCTTTGGTTCAGCATTACAGAGGATGCTGCTATTGCTGGGAGCAGCACCAGGACCAGCCTGGAGCCTTTCATAAGCAATTCCTACAGGAACAGCATCATCCTGAGCACAGTGAAATGTCTCAGGAAGGAGAAACACACCTAAAGAGCAGCCAGCTGACCACACACCCAATGCTGTGCTCACCATCAGTGCTGCAGGAACAGCTGAAGTGCAGGGGAGGAGGTGTCCAGAAGCAGAGGATGACAGGAATATCCTGGCCCACCCCTCATATCGGAGACGTGTTTTTACTTGGTTAGTCCCACTGGAGTCTGAAGTGTGGAAGAGAGCAGTAGAAACTGGCTTTAAATCATCACATGAGCAAGGACACATGTATAATTAAATAAATTCCAAAGAGAAAAGCTTAGCACTCACAAATCCTTTGTATGTTTTCCAAGCACTTTCAATTCGCTGGCAAATTAATGCAATAATATGCAAGAAATCAGGAAGGTGGCTTGGAAAATTTTCAATTAGCTGCTTGAAAATGCTTTGAAGACAAATCTAACCAGATTTTCTGAACTTACTTATTTGTTCCAGCTTATCTGTGCAAATACAATTGGCTGCAGCTGCCTTAGACCATCTTTTAAAACATCCAGTGCCAATGCACAGAGCAGATTGAGCGGGGCCACTGTATTTTGCCATAGCAAAGATTAGCCAGACAAAAGGCTATTTCATGCTATAATACCTAACTCCCTATTCCTACTGTCATTCTTGCTTTAATGTCTTTTTCCTACCCATAATTTTGATCAATGGTGAGGAGGTTTTCAAGCTGGTGTAGTATTGTGCTCTTCAGCCGCTGCTACTGCCCAAGGAGCTGGGTATCCCCGTGGCTCTTTCCCAGTATCTAACCCTGCCCACATCATGGTATTATTTTCCATCATTTGGATTCTTATAACCCATTTGAGGACGTTCAATATTCAGGATAATGCTTCTGCATGAGCCATGAGTCAGTGCTTTCCCAAATTTACCAGTTAGTTCCTATAGCTATCCCTTCTTTGCTTCCATGCAGAAGATGCAGATTCAGGCAAATCCTTTATGATATAAAAAAAATGAAACTAAATAAGCAAAATCCAAATGAAGAATGCGAGGCACGATTCTTTGCTGCTTCTAAAGATAGAAGCAATAAAAATGCAAAAAATGCAATATCCTGTGTTACACAACACAAGGATGCTGAGTACAGGATAAATATACTAGAATAATGCTGACATCTACCATGGTTTACAGGAACTTACTCTTTTTCATCCTCCTGGTTTCACCAGTATGAACGTAAAAACCAAAAGGGAAAACCAGAGGAAACGATACCACGAAAATTTGTGGAAGCCATACCACACAAAGATGAATTTGGCACAAATAATATGTGTTATTACATGGAATAGTGCATCCTGCTCAGAAACAGAGGGCAACGGTCATTGCTGGAGTAGCAAAGCATTTCCACAGGCTTTTCTCTTATAGCACTGCTGGATACCAGCTTTTTCATTGAGGTATCTCCCCTGTCTGGCTTTTTTTTTAATTTTTTTTTTTTTTTCCACTGAATGATCAATTCATGCATTAGACCAAGCTGCACTCCTCTTGCAGGCTATCGGGAATCTATTTTTGGCTTCATCGTCAGAGCAAAAGCAGAAACACAATTGGGCTTGGAGCCAGAACTATTTATACCCCAACTCGGACCACTACCCTCCTTTCTACTGTCAATCATTCAATCCATGATTTCTGCTGCAGCATGGGAAGAAATCTATGTGAGACCCAGTGCTGTGAAGGAGAGATCTGGCACTGGGCACAGCTTCCATGCTGTCCCTTCTACACACTGCAGACAAAGGGGGTTGGACACCAACATCCAAATTACCTGGTACTTCACTTCTCCCTGAGACGAGATTGCCTTCCAACTCCTCTTCTCCATAGCACATGAATTTTGGGGGGAAAATTAGGTACCACAAGGTCATGTTGCTCTACCGTGTCGCTTGAGCTTTCTATGAGAAGTTCCCTGGCTCAGTCCTATGCTGGTGGGCTGGATGCCCACCCATTCCTCTCTCAGACAACACAGAGATGATGGGAGCACATTACAAGAGCTAAATGCATCACTGAAAAAGAAACCTACGGATCATCAGCATCCCCTGCAAGCATCACCATCCTCAGTGAGCACAGGAGTCCATGAGATGGGCAGAGGGTGGAAACACTGCATCAGGCAGGACCATGAGAGAGATTCAGGAAGGATTCAGCTGATGGAAGAGTATTTCCCACACAAGCCCACTACTTTTTTTTTTCCCAGATCAGCAAGTAAAAGCTTCCCCAAACAGCCCCCAGAGCACAAGCTCACTGGTGCACACCGCTTAGCCTGGATCTTGTTTAACATTCACTGATGCTCTCTAATCCTCTTAGGTATTGGTCTTGAGATTCCTGCCAAGCACGGGAACAGCACGGCCTCCCAGACAGCACTTAAATGAACTCCCTGCTTGAAACGGGCCAGTTTGCAAAATACAGCATAACTCCAGCTGTTCATTTTCTTGCTGGACTTCAGATTAGCACCTCAGAAGTCAGCACCACATGCAAAAAGCAGCTAAAGAACCCCGATTTCTACGCCTCAGGTGACTCCCTAGGAAGTCATTCTGCATTAAGGCTGGGATTTCTGACTCTTAATTAGTTGTTTAAAGTGAAGCACTTCATCTGAGGTAGGCGCTCCTATTGTCTCTCCCTTGCCCACTGCCAGGAGATCATCACATTCAGGTTATCTACAGCCCTCAAGCCACACAACTCCACAATCACTGTTCTGTGTGCTAGTAAATCACTCCTTACTGCAGATATGATCTGGAAGCAGGAACGGGCACATAATCATATTTCTGTTGGATTAGCCAAGCATATTACACCGAGCTGACTCTGGCCTCACGTTGGCTACTACAACACAAACAATATTTGATCTAGCACAAAGCCAGAGGGTGCAAAATTAACGCTTTCAGCACGAGTCTGCCGTGACACAAGGGAGTTTGGATGAGATGGGTGCACAGGCTCACACAGCCGTAGGTTTTCTGACCTGGGTGTTTGCAGCCTCTAAATTGACCCCAAGAACTCCCTATCTGCTCGCCAAAGACGCGTGAGGAATCGCAGATTTACTTGGAAATCTGAAAACTGCTTGGAAGAGATTCCTGCTTTCATATAGCAGCATTGGTGGGGTTTCAATTTCTGGCTCAGGAATTCTTTTATTTTCCTTGGTAAGCATCCGCTCGCATCCCACAGCCCCCATAAAAGTGCTGTGAGAAACAGGCACAATGGGATAAGCTTGTCCTTGGTTATCAGCTCGAACAAGGTCACTGAGGACTAATTTTTGATCAGTGTTGCCTAAGAAATGCTGGGCCTGATCCTGCCATCACCGCTTACAGTGTTTGCTCACAAAAGGAATTCAAGCATGGTTCCCAAGATCGCTCACAGAAGGTAAAAGGTAATTCCAGGGGAAAAAAATTGGCTGGTTTGTGGTGATGGGGAAAGAAGTCTTTTTTTTGTACGAGAATACTGGAGACGGATAATCAGTGTACCACAGGCTGGATACCTACTTTTCACTCCTTTTAGTTCAGTTCCTTCAGCATCTTGAAATACTCTTCTCAAGGGTTACCACCAAATAAGAGGAAACTACACAACACCAAAGGGATCATAGGTTGATCAGGGTTATAGGGGCACTCCAGAAATGGCAGCTCCTGCTGTAACCAAGACCCACATCTGTCTCGAAGGTTCTAAATCCTCCGTGAGACTGAATCCAGTCCAGCAATAAAAAAAACCTGTAAAGTTGCTTTGAAAGCATTGCAGGGAAATCCCTTTACTGGGGGAATTCTTATGCTAACATAAAGCTCCATGGCATCTGCCCTGTCCTCAAGGATGCTGAAGCAGTTGCTGGATCAGATCGGTCACGGAGGGAAGGTGTAAGCAAGCCCTTCCAGCTCCAGCAAGGTAGAGCAGCCTTACAGCAGCCTTGCAGCTGCTCTGACTTGCAACTGGGACAAGGGCTGAGCTTCTGTTTTCTAAGTGGCTTTTAAAGCAAAAGAAATATTAAATTCAGTTTCCAAATCTATTTATTTGGAGTATGGTAAGCTAAAAAGATTGATGTCGGAGATGCCGTGAGGGGACAAAAAATCTAAAAGAGCCCGTGTCCTTCAGATGTTTTGGGTTGGTATTGTTTATCAGAACTCTAGAATCTAAATGTATTTTTTTTATCTCTTAATGCCATCTAGAAAAATAACCTCATATCTCATAACACACCCAGAGCACTTCAATTCACAAACCTGAAGCCATGGATGTAAAAACGCCAAAAAGTACTTTTTCTTGGATTTTTTTCAGCTAGACCATTGCAAAGTCAAGGTATTCTGGGGGGAAAACAGTGTGTGGCCTTGCTTTTTCAACGTGAAAATGACTCCCTAACTCCTTCAAACCACCAGACAGCAGTTAAAAAAAGCTTGGCAGCTTTTAATTTTCTTTCTTGAAGCAACCAAGTCGAGCTCTGAGAATTCAAACTGAAGATTATTGATGACATACAACAATACACTTTATCCATTAACAAGAGCAATCAAATTCAGGTGTAGTTTAGACCTATACATAGGTCAGTGGAATAGCACCAGAAAAGAAATGGGACTAGTGTCTTGACTGCTCCAGGAATTTCAAAACCTGATGGAAAGTCTTGGCACCCTGCTGAACAAGGTGAACAAGAATAAACGGAGTATTTCCCGCTACATATTCCCATTGTTCAAGCTCATTCACAGTCTGGAAGTGGAATGACATTATATTTGACGGGAGCAACAGAGAAGTACCCCAGATTCAGGGGTACTTCTGCCTGAAGAGAGATTTAAGATTAGAACAACATTACTCTGTTAATATTAAACACTTCACTGCCTCATCTCATGCTCTCCACTGTACTAACGAGAGGCCTGATGCAGAATCTATTAACGTTAGTGGCCCTCTCTGAGTACTTGTCTACAATCACACATCACAGCCATCTAAGCAGGGTGGATGCTTTTGTCCAGGATTCATGGAGCAGATCAAGTCCTTGACCTCTCTCAGAGCATTTTTCCCAGGAAGTGTTTGCAGAAACTTTTTGTTCTCAAATCCTCCAGTTCAGCATCACCACTTGTACGCTGGGAGGTCAGTCAAGGTCAAGATGGAACAAAACTAATTATATCATGGGGAGGACTGGCAATAAATCAGTTTTGAAAAGGGAAAGGAGAGTGGCTCCAGGATAGGAGCAGCTCTTGCATTTCGAGTTCTCAGAGCTAGCAAGGGCTGGGAAAACTGGGGGACCTGCTGAAACAAAGGCACAGGGAGAGCTGTGCTGAGGTAAAGCCCCTGACCCTGCCTGGGCTGGAGTCTGGACTATGAGTGCTCCCAAATTCTGCAGCTCTGCATGGGGATCAGCTTCTCACTGGACCAAGAGAGCAGGCTTTTTCAGTGCACTAGGGAAGCACAACACATTCCAGGGTGGCCACTGAAAACCAGACCAGGACCTGCGGCATTGCAGAGCAGCCCACATGGGAACCAGCCGGCGCGTGGGTCACTACTCCTGCTCATGCTTTAACACAGTGGCCTTGGCTTATTAAGTAAAAAATCCAAAGGAGGGACCTTTCCTCTGAAATTGCCCTCCGCATGTCACTAACCCACCAGCAACACACTGGCAGCTCCGCAACGTAGTCGCAGTCTTGGAAAGTTTTGCCACAGTTCCCAGCTTCTTTAATGGCATTCTGCAAGATGCCAATGTCCCAGGCTCTGAATAACGAACTTAGGGGCAGCAGCTTAAGGAGTCAGGTGAGGAAGACAAGAAATCCAAGTAGTAAAGCAGAATATTTGGCAGTTGTGGCATCTGATCACCTTCACCCATGGGCTGCGATCAAGCCTGTAGGCAAAGGCTTGGTACGCTCAATTAAAATAAAGGAAAGCAAAACAAATGATGCTTTTCGGGGTGGACCGAGCGAAACAAGTAGGATAAAGCAGAGTCACAATTCACTTTTTGTGCTACTGCAGTGTGTAAAGCCCCCAAACTGGAGAGCAGGATCCTTCCCAGCATGCTCAATACTGTAAAAACACACACACAATACAGTTAAAGCTGCCTCGAGGAGTTTGCAATCGGGAAATCATGAGGCACTGAGCAGCTGGATGCTGATCTCCCTAAGCCAGTGGGTATTTCTTTTGTTAGTGCCTGATCCTATCTTCCCTCTTGCCTGCAAATCTCTAATCTCTCTAAAGATTCCCAGTAAGTACTTGCTCAGGTAGTTCCTGGTTTCACTGGCTAAGGATATCTAACCCTCGCAGGAACCCATCTCATTTGTCAGCCCAGGATCGCGCTTTGTGTCTTTGCCACTGTCACTTGGTGGGTCAGATCCACACGTGCGGGGCAAACGAAGGCAGCAGCAGCAGCAGAGTGGCTATTTCCCTGCGTTTCGGATGATGCTGTCGCGCCTCGACACACTCGTCACACCCCAGCACGGCTCCGGCCGAGTCGTGGCAGGTGGCTGTGGTCTGGACCTCACTGTTGCTTCAGTTTCCGATCATTTTTGGTAGCCTGCAGGCTAGACCTCTTTGCATATAAATAGCTACAGTTTGGTTTGGGTTTTTTTTTTTCTTCTCATTATTTGACTCACCCTCCCTCCCTGCTGTTTCATCCTTTTTCTCACGTTTTTGAGTAAGTCTCTAAAGATCTCCTTTGTGTTCATTCCCTCTCAAATGCTATTTTAATGCCTGTTTTTACAATCAGCTGGCACCTCAGAAAGTAGGAGCCCAGAAATAAAATAAAAAAAGGAGGTGCTAGACAGGGATAACTTCCCGTTTGTAGCGTGTTGCCTGGTAAAACCAAACAGCCTATAAAATGGGAATAAACTGTTATCACCACAAACTCACGTGATTAATGCCCACCGGTGTCTTTTGAGCTCTCAGAAGTGAGAACCAGGTTTTTATTACAACAATGCTTTTGGTTTGTATCATCTGAACAGATAGGTTAGGAAAAGTAATACAGGTCAGGCGATGAAAGTGCTCCGGTTTCAGCTCAGCACGCTGCCTGCTACTTTTTCTCTAACTTCAATTACTACCCTCTTGAAAGAGGGAGTATTTTTTTCATTAACACACTTTTTACATGTTGAAAGGATCATTTTGCCGTGCCACTTGACGAGTTATTCTGATTTGCTGCCTTTTCTCTGCATCTCTTTCATTTCCAATAGAAAGGCAGGGGTTTGATGAAAGGAAAAAAAAAAGGAAAAAAAACCCAGACCGCCGTGAATCAGTTCTAACGAATTTCAGTCGCAAGCTAGCGATACCGGGTTCGGAGCATCATGAATGGAAAAACTCAATGAGTTTGGCTATTTCGATGACTTTCCACCGCCCTGGTTTGACATCAGTCGGGATTTCCCGGACGCGGACCGTGAGCTCCTGCCATCAAACCCCCGATCCCGCACAAAAGCCCGCACCCCGGGGCTGCAGCGCTGCCGCCGGGTACCCAACCGCTTCCCCCAGCCCCGAGCCTCCCCTCTCCCCACTCCGGGCCGCCTCCAACCCCATCCCTCGGTGCTTTTCATCCCCCCGCGAGGACCGGCGGACGATCCGCGCCCATCTCCGCCTCCTCGGAGCTCCCCGCGCCCCGCTCCCGCAGACACGTGCGGCACCGCCCGGTAGGTCCTGCCGTGGAGGGAGGAGAGGCGGGGGGGGGGGGGGGGGGGGGGGG